>CAJQUW010016454.1:0-145288 GCA_907163375.1 Prostheceraeus crozeri | reverse complement strand
GAAAATTTTCAAAATTTTACCCATACAAAGCCACTCTGACACTTAGGATTTTTTCAGGTGAGCTCCGACCTAAAATCTTGTAACCGCTCTAACTTTTGAACGAAGACAGATATGAACAAGCCGTTTCTTTCACTGAATTTGTCTCACTCTTAGCTTTCAAACGAGCTATTGCACGACAAAATCCGTCCACTAGAAACCAAGATCGAAGAGAGCTGTCCAGAGGGGGGGGGAGGTCCGTGAAATTTGATGAAAAATGTTTTGGTGAAGGTCCCAGGTCGAAATTCCACACTTTGGAAAATTTTCAAAATTTTACCCATACAAAGCCACTCTGACACTTAGGATTTTTTCAGGTGAGCTCCGACCTAAAATCTTGTAACAGCTCTAACTTTTGAACAAAGACGGATATGAACAAGCCGTTTCTTTCACTGAATTTGTCTCACTCTTAGCTTTCAAACGAGCTATTGCACGACAAAATCCGTCCCGTAGAAGCCAAGATCGAAGCTAGCTGTCCAGAGGGGGGGGAGGTCAGTGAAATTTGATGAAAAATGTTTTGGTGAAGGTCCCAGGTCGAAATTCCACACTTTGGAAAATTTTCAAAATTTTACCCATACAAAGCCACTCTGACACTTAGGATTTTTTCAGGTGAGCTCCGACCTAAAATCTTGTAACAGCTCTAACTTTTGAACGAAGACAGATATGAACAAGCCGTTTCTTTCACTGAATTTGTCTCACTCTTAGCTTTCAAACGAGCTATTGCACGACAAAATCCGTCCACTAGAAGCCAAGATCGAAGAGAGCTCTCCCGAGGGGGGTGGAGGTCCGTGAAATTTGATGAAAAATGTTTTGGTGACGGTCCCAGGTCGAAATTCCACACTTTGGAAAATTTTCAAAATTTTACCCATACAAAGCCACTCTGACACTTAGGATTTTTTCAGGTGAGCTACGACAGACCACCCTCCCAACCTGGCCGGCACACCACGCCAACCTAGACACCACATCACCGCGCGCTATACGACGGTCGGCCAGAGGGGGGGGGACGTCAGCTAACCTGACGGACGCCCGTGGCCGGCACACCACGACACTCTGCCGTTCCAGAGGGGGGGGACGTCAGACTCGAAGCACCACGGCGGCCGACCACGACACTCTGCCGTTCCAGAGGGGGGGGACGTCAGCGATGGCGGCCATCTTGCGCTATCCAGAAGTGGAGTTTTACTTACTACTCATTACCTCTTACCCTCACATTAATCGTGTGTACCTCTCCTCCAAAGTGCATATTAAAATCGAAAGTGCACTCATATGTTTTGAAGAAGGATGGACAAGCATGCCGGCACGTAAAAGGGGCAGCATGGGCAAGGATAAAAAAAGGGCATTTTGCATATGCACACCTATATACAAGAAATTGAACTATTTTATACGCCTTTATTTATTTAAATTATATAACCATAGGCCAGGAAGTACTTACTAGTATCCCTGCCGCGCGAATCGCGCGGATTTCCATGCTAGGCGTGGTGTCGAACGTTGTGGATCGAGCTTGATTTCATTACATCGGAGCATGATAATCATCGCTTTGCAATAACAATTAGCTGCAGTAGGAATAGTTCCGTAGTCCATAGGTTATTAGTCCATAGTATTGCATGTTCGCATCGGTATCGGCACCTTTATTTGTATCTCAAGTGTGGGAACTTTTATTTGAAAATTTTGACTTTATATGTGATTTTTGAATTACTTTTCTTCTGCTTAAATGAATACGGAGTTCAAATGATCTTATATAGAGGTTTCTTTTAACAAATGCATAAACATAATGCCATGATTTAGCAATATTATAAGTAGGTTATATTCCGATGAAATAACGTGTGAAAATATGAGGCTTATAGAATAAGGAGAAGTTAAAAATATGACAATGTGATATAACCGAAATCGAATCATGTATTGTAGGTTCTATATACACTTTTACATACAGTGACTGAAACTTGATATTCTTAATGTGTACTTAACTGTAAGGTTATTATTATTCACGACATCGGTATCCAGCTTTGATACGGAAAATATTCAAAAATAAAATATTTGATCAAATCATTATGATCTATTTATGTACAAAATATCAAACAATATAATCTAAACCTCTGTGATAACTCTACTCATATAAACAAGAAAAACAAGAGCCAGATCAGAAATGTCCAAAGTATGAGAGTCTCTTTTCATTGAATTTGATGAATTCATCAGCAACGGTGTGGATATTAACATCGTCCATGTAATCCTTATGCAATACTGCAAACAAGATATTGTTAAGGTGGTTTGGTCCAGTCTTGGCTCTGGTCCATGTTTTCAGGCGTCGCATTGCGCTGAAACTTCTTTCCGCTGTCGCTGAGCTCATGAGTACTGTGCAATAATATTTCAGCAAGTCGTGGGTAATTTTGCAAGCTTTTTTCGTCATTGGCATTGCGTTAAATATATCACAAATTGTTGATATCTTTGTAACCGTCTTTATTCTTGGTTTGATCTGTTCATTTCTCATTTTGAGGAGGACTGGAAAACCCTTTAGTTCTTCTTCAAATTCTGCCTTCCGAGATTGTTGAAGCTTCATTACTCTGGACACAATTGGAAATATTTTGTCAAATGATTCCTTCTCGAGTTTGCCATTTACAGAGTCTATCAGGGCTATTTCAATATCTTCTAATATTTTCAAACTACATACGATGAAGTTCTTACTTTCATTTATTTCTAACGTACACACTGTTGAAACTTAATTTTTCAACTTGTAAAATGTTGAAACTTTATTTTGTTTCTAACATATAAACAGCTAAAACTTTATTTCTAACGTACACACTGTTGAAACTTTATTTTTAACTTGTAAACGGTTGAAACTTTATTTCTAACACACAAAGCGCTGAAACTTTATTTCCATCATACACACTATTGAAACTTTATTTTAATCTGTAAACTGCTGAAACGATATTTTTTCATTTACAACTAGTAGAACGCTGAGTCTAACTTGCAAACTAGTAAATCCTACGATCTTGTCTCACAAACAGTTATACCTTTCTTTCTAGCATATAAACTGTTATACCTCTATTTCTAACATACAAGCAGTTAAAACTTTATTTCTAACTTACAAACAGATAAAACTTTATTTCTAACGTACACACTGTTGAAACTTTATTTTTAACTTGTAAACGGTTGAAACTTTATTTTATTTCTAACACACACACACAGACACACACGAACAGTCATAACTTTATTTCTAACGTACACACTATTGAAACTTTATTTTAATCTGTAAACTGTTGAAACGATATTTTTCATTTACAACTAGTAGAATGCTGAGTCTAACTTGCAAACTAGTAAATCCTACGATCGTACTTTACAAACAGATAAAACTTTATTTCTAACGTAGACACTGTTGAAACTTTATTTTTAACTTGTAAATGGTTGAAACTTTATTTCTAACGTACACACTATTGAAACTTTATTTTTAACTTGTAAACTGTTGAAACTTCATTTTATTTCTAACATACAAGCTGATAAAACTTTATTCTTAACATACGCACTATTGAAACATTAGTTTTAACGTGCAAACTATTGAAACTTTATTTTTAACGGTTGAAACTTTGTTTTATTCTAACATACAAACAGATAAAACTTTATTCTTAACTTGTAAACTGATGAAACTTCATTTTATTTCTAACATACAAACAGATAGAACTTTATTCTTAACTTGTAAACTGGTGAAACTTCATTCTATTTCTAACATATAAACAGATAGAACTTTATTCTTAACATACACACTATTGAAACTTTATTCTTAACTTGTAAACTATTGAAACTTTATTTTTAACTTGTAAACGGTTGAAACATTATTTTTAATCTACAAACTGTTAAAACTTTATTCTATTTCTAACACACAAAAAGCTTAAACTTTATTATTAACATACACGCTATTGAAACTTTATTTTGTAATCTGTAAACTGTTGAAACTATATCTTTCATTTAGAAATAGTGGAACGCTTAGTCTAACTTACAAACTATTAAATCCCGCAATCTTATTTTTACAAACAGATGTAACTTTATTTTTAACGTACACACTGTTGAAACTTTATTTTTAACTTGTAAACTCTTGAAACTTTATTTTATTTCTAACATAGAAACAGCTTAAACTTTATTTATAACACATACACTATTGAAACTTTATTTTTAATCTGTAAACTGTTGAAACTATATCTTTCATTTACAAATAATAGAACGCTTAGTCTAACTTGCAAACCAGTAAATCTTATTCGTCATCAAATCTAACTGTTTAAATCTTCATCATGGAAATCAATATTCCACAGTCATTTGAAAAAGATATGATCACCCTTCATCTAACCCATCCGTTGCATGATAACAACAACTCTTCGCATAATAACATTTATTGAATAACTGTAACAAGCATGCATTACAAATCAATGGTTTGAAACAGATAAAATAGATACAGCTGGTAACTGTCATATAGCGAGCAATGATAACCATATAGGACTTTGGCAGTGTTGAGGTAAGGAGGAAAGAAGCATTGGTTATGAACGTAGCTACTACAACGAACAGACAAAATAGGAACACACAAATCCTTAAAACGTTTCGTGACTTCATGATAGTGTTGATTCACTCTACTATCCCAAGGTGGGAGCAAAATATCATTAATGACTAGATTGGGAAATACTTTCCTCTCCTTACCAGGATTATTACAAAAAATGCGTATAACATTGAAAGCAGCTAACCTTCGTTTAAAGTCAATAAGAAGAGCAGTCTCACAAGAAAAGCCATAGTCTTGCAAATATTTCAGATTAAGTCCATGAATGTGTTTTCTCGCCCATTGATCAACATTGGGATCACAGGTGGCATGTTGATGATAGACACTAACAATCTGATATGTCCAATTGTTCATAGCAATAGCACTGAGCTCCTGCACAGGTTCACCCTCACAATCCATAAAAATGATGATAGAAGCCTAAAACGGAAATTACACATCTAAGGAAACGTTCTATAACATATCACAAAATGAAGAATTACATCGATGCTTTTCACGACAAAATACACAAATGATATGATGGCAACGAAGAAGTAAAATGTATCTAATAAGACCACGTCCACGACACTCAAAGCACATAAGCGAATTGTCATAGGGTAGAGTTAGGAAAGGATTAGCAATTCTCTTTCCTTGACTTGCGTTTGGAAGTAGCATTCTTGTCCGACTTGCGCTTCGTACCACCCCCGTTAAGGATTTCGTCAATAATGTCATCTACGCTGGGTGGCTTTGGAATATATAGGATGGATTCAGTGTATATCGAGAGAGAGGCTATTTTGTTATCCTTGTGCTGACCATAATATAGTCCATTCACTTTGAAAATGCTATCCCAAGTACCTTCTCCGAGCTCATCACATCTGATGGGTATTGATTGATCTCCATCCTTTTTATAATAACTACACCAATGTGATAATGGTAGGCAAAGTTGATTGCCATCCCAAATTTTTCTATAGGGAGTATCCTTTTCATCTCTCGCCTTCCACTCTTGAGCAAGAGCAGTAGGAATGTCCATATTTAATGTCACGTACTCTTCAATAATGTCAAGTTGGTGGCGAATGTACGGACTCACGGGGATGAGTATGTAATCCCCATACTGATTGCTCAATATCTTCACATCAGTGGAAGGGAGCATTCCCGTTCGCAGTACTACGCTGTGATCCTCATGACGCAAGACTTGTTTAAATTTACGCTGTAGCGGTTTAGTATTATGTACCTTTGTTGTTTCTTCCACTGGTCTCAGCTGTAGATGATCTGATTGTAGCGAGCCTTGTAACTTCTGGCCATCATTTTGTCCTGTCAGTGTAGTAGATGTAGAAGATGCCTGAAAATAAAAAAGATTCTATCAAGTTTACGTTCAAGGGAGGAGAGGGAGGAAAGTAGCGACTTACCATTTTAGTTGGATAATATAACAGGGATGTAGAGAGAGAGAGAGAGAGAGAATGTGCGTCCGTCACTTGTACGATTCAACGATGGAATGATTCTCCTGTGGAAGGCTCTCTATTTATAAAGGAATGCTTGATTCTCATTAGACAACAATCCTCATTGGAGAATAGCATCAAGTTGATTCCCACTCTCACCGATGCTTCATTCGCCCGCTAGCGCTCATCGTCTCCTTTCACCGTCTCGACTAAAGCTTTATTGTATTCTTCCGTTGATAGGTGTGGTAAAACACGGGTGGGCAAATGTGTGTCGTCGCGCCATTGATAATAATACTCCAACAGTAGGCGACCATGCTTGAATACGCGCCTTGGATATTTCAGCAAAGTCTCATCAATCAATTTCCTACTTTGAGGCACACTCATGAATACAATGTGGGAGACAAGCTCGTTGTGGGGGAGGGTGTGGGCATACACCAATGGTTGAATGTAGGTCGTAAGCATATCATCATTCATCACGAGTTGGAAGCCTATCACTGAAGGCAGCTCGACATACGTCCTTAGAGTCACCTAAACAATGTCCTCCATGCTCTGGGAAACTACCTGCGCCATCGGCTGAATCGCTCCTCTCGTCGTCAAAAGAATGTACATAGCTCATGCACTACAACTCTCTCAGTGCTGTAGGCGTATTTTATACCACCCACCCCTACGCTCCTCTGGTGTTAACTTTCGTTTAGCAAAAAGTCGTCATGAAATTTCAACGTCGGAGTAAAAGTTTGAGATGATACACTCCTGGCAAACTAACTCATGAAGTAGCTTTGCTGTGACACATTTCTATCTGTAAACATATGGTAATGTTAAAGTGAATCTAAAACTTTTCAGCTTATTAATTGTTCATCGTTGCATCAACGCTTTAACTCGTGAACAGTTATAATTTATTTTAATTTACACTTAGTCTAACTTGTAAACTAGTAAATCTTGCGATCTTATTTTTACAAACAGTTATACCTTTATTTCTAACATATACACTATTGAAACTTTATTTCTAACTTGTAAACTCTTGAAACTTTATTTTGATATACAAACAGCTAAAACTTTATTTCTAACGCATACACTATTGAAACGTTATTTCTAACTTGTAAACTCTTGAAACTTTATTTTGATATACAAACAGCAAAAACTTTATTTCTAACGTATACACCATTGAAACTTTATTTTTAACTTGTAAACTCTTGAAACTTTGTTTTTGATATACAAACAGCTAAAACTTTATTTCTAACGTACACACTATTGAAACTTTATTTTTAACTTGTAAACTGGTGAAACTATATCTTTCATTTACAAATAGTAGAACGCTTAGTCTAACTTGTAAATCTTATGACACTTCATATGGGTGATGATGGTAGATGAAATAGTGTTAAATAAAATTAAGATAGCTTACATGATTCTGGGATAGCAATCGACTGCGATCCATGTGTAAAGAGCTTGTTAGACTACGGAAGAGAGAAGTGTGTTATGTTGCGTGTGGCGCGTGAGTGTCCTCCCATTTCATTCCATTCATCAATTCGTCTCATTGATAGAGACAGGTAGAACTCATGGTTCTCATAACGTATGCAATGGAAAGTTTATAAGGCAACCTTCGACAGTTGGCTAAATGTCGCCCTGGCGCGAATGCATACTACGTTGAGACAGAGGCAATCACTTGCAAACATGACGCAGAGAGGTTAAACAAGATTGACCATTGCCGAATGTCCCTTGCGGTATACATAGCTACGGGTTTCACCGCCGCCCTTTACAGGAACGCCTGTCGAAAGGAAGTATTACACCGAACTTCATTTGCAACGTTCAAGTTGACTGATAGCAGATTCAACTTAATGATAGTATTCGCCAGTCCGAAGACTGCCCAGGGCAAACCGCGTGGAGGTTCTATCATGTCTTGCCCCATGGTGGCCCTTAAGAGAGCCGATGGTTCGTTCTCGGGGTGTGAATTTAAGTTGACTATTGGCTGGAATAGTCAATGGGTATGACGGTTACGTTGTCATAGATCCTATACCGCCGAGGTCGTACTGGTGCATCTGGCACCTTTCGGATGCGAGTGGTATTTGGAGTCCACACCCCATCCGTCCAAACAATCTTCTCGATCTTCCCCTTCTTATCATCCTCTTCATCCCACTCGTCGAGGATGACGAACTCGGGAATAGCGTTGTCTTCATCGATGAAGACGGGAATGTTGTCGGCAGATGTCGCTTCCATCGTGACTTCAAATTGAATGAGAAGTGCTACAATCTTCTGGCTTATATAGGGTTTTCAACAATGAATTGCTCAACAGCGAATCAGAATGCTTCAGGGATAGCAATCGACTGCATAACGTTCAAGTTGACTGATAGCAGATTCAACTTAATGATAGTATTCGCCAGTCCGAAGACTGCCCAGGGCAAACCGCGAGGAGGTTCTATCATGTCTTGCCCCTAGGTGGCCCTTAAGAGAGCCGATGGTTCGTTCTCGGGAGTGAATTGATGGGGTGGTGAAGGCAGGCAAAGATCTGCAATGAAAATGATATGTATTAGAATAGGATATACTATCTTATTTGCTTTTCACTTACCAAGTTAGTCATCCTTAGGCAGTCTCGCGGGCTTCCTGACTGAAAATTTTTGTAAATGGCCGCGCATTCTTAGTGTGGCATGTAAGCACTTCTTACTCGGATGACCATTACAGCAGATTATACTTTCGTCTAGGCTTTGGTTGACGAGGACTTGACCGTCCAGATGGTTATCCCGAATAGGGATGTGGAACTCAAACACTCTGTCCTCATTCACACGATTCCACTCATTCCTCATGCGCTCCAACTTCGCAAACGACTCTCTCTCATCACCCTGCCTACTCACACTCCTCTCCAACTCAGCATTCCTCGCTCTCAATACACTCATCTCCTTCATCAACTCCTCATACTTCGACTCTGCCTCTCCCATTCTCCTCTCTGCAGCACTCGTCCTCTTCTCTCGCTCATCATTCTTGTCTTCCAACACTCGCACATTCTCCTTCAACTCTTTCACAACACGCCTCACACGGATATTCTCATCTGCCACCTCCTTACATTTCACCTCCTTCATTTTCAGCTCACTCAACTCACTCAACGTTCTCTCATTCACCTTCTTCAAACTTTCGTACCGATCAACCAACAAAGCATGTGCCGCTTGCTGCGACACATGCTTCTTTTCCATGTCCTCATCCCACCGCGCCGACTGCTTCCGTACCCCACCACCCTTCACTATTGGGGAAGATGAGCTCTGCGGGGGGTCGGTAATGACAATATCGGATACCTCCGACGACGAAGAGCTCAACTTCCTCACACGCTTCCTCACTCGCTCCCTATCCAAATCCACATCATCCTCATCACTCTCAAACACTCTCTTCCGCCACTTGTCAGCCTTCAAACCGGCCACAGCATTCTCTACCTCATTCTCCACAGCATTCCCACTAGCATTCTCAACAACATTCCCACTAGCATTCTCAACAACATTCTGGGCCTCTTTCCCCAACATTCGCTCCTTCTCAGCATTCATCAACTCCACAAATCTCAAATCGGTCACCAACCCTCCTGTGCACTCACCATGCCTCAAATAAAACTCGGCCTCCTGCCCAACAACCAACAGCACCCTGCACTTCACACAGGCAACCCTACTCAGGATAACCATGTGGTCGGCCCCTGCCTTCTTGATGTGGTCCTTGAGACCGTCTCGGCGGTTAATTCGGCCGCATACACACATTTTAATGTGGAACTTTTTATTTTTGTCATTGTTGACCATGGCTGCGATTTTATCTTTATCTGTAAGATAATGAAATTTGTATAAGTTTGGAATCATGTAGTATACAGACTAAAGCATAACACTTAGTGAGGAATGATAGATTTGAGTGTAGTGAGTGGCACTCGATCCCGTCGACAGCCCGAAGGCCTTGTACTGATCACTAGGGAAGTGAGAGATCTTCCCCGATACCCGCTCTTTACAGCTGAAGACATCATTGTCACTGCCCGAAGTGGTAACAGGAACGCCGAGTCAAAGGTAGTGATCAGTAGCTGGGATCTAACCCCTCAAAGCTGCCTTAGACTGAGTTAAATTTCAAATCTGATAGCAGATTTGAATGTAGTATACGGCCTAAAACATAATGTTATCATTCAACACTTATTCAACATTCAACATTCAACTTAGTCAACATTCAACATAATATCAACACTTAGTGAGGAATGATAGATTTGAGTGTAGTGAGTGGCACTCGATCCCGTCGACAGCCCGAAGGCCTTGTACTGATCACTAGGGAAGTGAGAGATCTTCCCCGATACCCGCTCTTTACAGCTGAAGACATCATTGTCACTGCCCCGAAGTGGTAACAGGAACGCCGAGTCAAAGGTAGTGATCAGTAGCTGGGATCTAACCCCTCAAAGCTGCCTTAGACTTAGTTAAATTTCAAATCTGATAGCAGATTTGAACTCAGCATACTTGAAAACCTTAGTCTACATGTTAAAACTTTGAAAAAGTGAAAATTAAGAATTTTTAAAAAATTCCGCATTTTACTACTCATACTACTTTTAAAAAATTTATCAGTAGTAAAGACACTATCAAACTCTATCATACAAACTTTGAAGTAAGAAGATAGCTTGCCTACTTCAAAAGATAGAGTCCTTTGAAACACCCGATATCGGGAGCTCAGAGCGACGACCGTCGCTTACCTCGTCTTTCGATGAAGTGATCAGACTTACGTTGTCGGGGGTTTATATATGCTCGGAAGAAAACTTAAAATGGCTCTATCTCCGAAAGTATTCATCGTAGCGACATGCGGTTTGTTGCAAACGATTTGTCTCATCATTTTCTATCATATGACACCTGAACCATTCTCATATGACCACGGGAAGTTGGTCCGTCAGCACATGTCCATGTAACATGCCACAAGTGAAAAAATTCCTTAGTGTGAGAGCTCCAGAGTGGTGAAAATTTTGAAAAATTTAAAACTTCCGAATTTCGACCTGGAACTTTTACCAAAACCTTTTTCATCAAATTTCACTGACCTCCCCCCCTCGATCGGAGAAATTTGATGAAAAATGGTTTGGTAAAGGTCCCAGGTCGAAATTCCACACTTTGAAAAATTTTCAAAATTTTGACCATACAAAGCCACTCTGACACTTAGGATTTTTTCAGGTGAGCTCCGAACTAAAATCTTAAATGGCGTCTCACATCTAAACGAAGACAGATATGAACAAGCCGTTTCTTTCACTGAATTTGTCTCACTCTTAGCTTTCAAACGAGCTATTGCACGACAAAATCCGTCTACTAGAAGCCAAGATCGAAGCTAGCTCTCCCGAGGGGGGGGGAGGTCAGTGAAATTTGATGAAAAATGGTTTGGTGACGGTCCCAGGTCGAAATTCGACACTTTGGAAAATTTTCAAAATTTTACCCATACACAGCCACTCTGACACTTTGGATTTTTTCAGGTGAGCTCCGAACTAAAATCTTGTAACAGCTCTAACTTTTGAACGGCTGGTCCGATTGACTCGCGGCGAAAATGTCGTCGAGCAGTTTTTTCTCCTCTTTCAAACGAGTAACTGTAAGACAAAATCCGTTCACTAGAACCAAAGTTAGAAGATTGCTGTCGGGGGGGGGGGGGTCAGTGAAATTTGATGAAAAATGTTTTGGTGACGGTCCCAGGTCGAAATTCCACACTTTGAAAAATTTTCAAAATTTTGACCATACAAAGCCACTCTGACACTTAGGATTTTTTCAGGTGAGCTCCGAACTAAAATCTTAAATGGCGTCTCACACCTAAACGAAGACAGATATGAACAAGCCGTTTCTTTCACTGAATTTGTCTCACTCTTAGCTTTCAAACGAGCTATTGCACGACAAAATCCGTCCACTAGAAGCCAAGATCGAAGCTAGCTCTCCCGAGGGGGGGGGAGGTCAGTGAAATTTGATGAAAAATGGTTTGGTGACGGTCCCAGGTCGAAATTCCACACTTTGGAAAATTTTCAAAATTTTATCCATACACAGCCACTCTGACACTTAGGATTTTTTCAGGTGTGCTCCGAACTAAAATCTTGTAACAGCTCTAACTTTTGAACGGCTGGTCCGATTGACTCGCGGCGAAAATGTCGTCGAGCAGTTTTTTCTCCTCTTTCAAACGAGTAGCTGTAAGACAAAATCCGTTCACTAGAACCAAAGTTAGAAGATTGCTGTCGGGGGGGGGGGTCAGTGAAATTTGATGAAAAATGTTTTGCTGACGGTCCCAGGTCGAAATTCCACACTTTGGAAAATTTTCAAAATTTTACCCATACACAGCCACTCTGACACTTAGGATTTTTTCAGGTGAGCTACAACAGTCCACCCTCCCAACCTGGCCGGCACACCACGCCAACCTTGCCGGCACACCACGCCAACCTGTCCGGCACACCACGCCAACCTCGACAGCACATCACCGCGCGCTATACGACGGCCGGCCAGGGTGGGGACGTCAGCGAACCTTGCGGACTCACTTGGCCGGTACACCACGACACTCTGTCGTTCCAGAGGGGGGGGACGTCAGACTCAAAGCACCACGGCGGCCGACCACGAGACTCTGCCGTTCCAGAGGGGGGGGGACGTCAGCGACGGCGGCCATCTTGCGCTATCCAGAAGTGGAGTTTTACTTACTACTCAAGTTAAGTTTGATTTATGAGCATGGAAAGTCCAAGTTTACATAATCGTTTAGTCCGAGTTTGCACCATGCTTTCACTTTCACTTATAGTGTATTTTCAAGGAAATATCAAATAACAATTTCAGTTCTGGGCAAAAATGGGGGGGCTTCATCAAGTGTCAACACTATCTCGCCCGATCGCAGGCAAAGCCTCAACGTCATCAAGTGACTGCCACATTTCGGAGCGTTGAACGTGAGAAGCCTTCAGCAAGGTGGGAAATTTACTGGCGTCATCCAAGAAATGGATAAAATGAAATTAATATATTGGGTCCCTCCGAGTCATTCTGTTGAAATAACTGAGAAACTGAAACTAGAACACCAACATCAGACAAAAGATGCAAAAATAATTCATTCTGGTTGAGAAAAGAGCAGAAGAGGAGTGGGCTTTACAGTCAATATAGTGTTGTGACATACTGTGATGCAAAATCCGAAAAAATGACTTGTATAAAACAGAAGGCATAGCATTGCAATATAGTTTTGTCCATGTGTCCGCAGCAAATGAAGATGCAGAATATAAGAATAAGGAGGCACGAATAGGATCCCTTATGGAATGAATTAAAAGAAAGTGCTAATGACATTGGCAGTCGGATATGTGGGTAAAAGAGGTAGGACAAAAAAGTGACATTGGATCACATTAAAGCTCATGGATGAAAGCGACTAATTAAAGAATCAAGACAGCCGAAAAAAGGATTACAAGAAATAAGAAAGGCAAAATTCTAAGGAATACTATCCAAAATTCCAAAGAAAAGTACTATAGGAATAAATACTACTAATAATAAAACTTGACGTGAAGCAGTCCTTTGCTCCACGCTAATGTAGAAGAGCTACCACCGAATCCGCACCGCTTCTGTGTTATAGAATATTCTAAAGCTTTGGATCGAGTGAATAATAGAAAAGTAGCTGAATGAGTGAGAAAAATAACCACCTTTTCACGAAAAAAGATTGATAATATATCTGTACTGGAAAAACAAGTTCAAGTCAGACATGACGATTAATTGACAGACGACATACTCATCAAAAGGGGCGTATGACAATGCTGTATGTCGTCTTATTAAACATCTGTATGTATAGTGAAATGACGATTCAAATTGCAACTCAGGAGTACAAATAAGATAACAGGATGCATGTAACGAAGGAGTGAAGGCTCAGGTTATTCAGGTAATAAAGTGGACATTTTGGTGAATTGTACATTTTTTCGGGGCAAATCTTTCTATTTTCCGAGCATTCGCACCGCTTGGACTTTTACAGACAAATTACCTTCAATTCGTGGAAGCAGCTCTGTCCATGATATTTTGAATCCTTTGGCACCATTAGAATTGTTCGAAGTAAGAAACCTGAAAATACAGAAATATCATACTTGAACAATGTTTGCGCTGCAATGAAGATATAGAAGTCTTTAAAATAACAGCTTAATCCTATTTTAGCCGTGCTATCTTAAGCTCCGAAAGCCCGAGGAGGAAGGCTCCAAGAGCCCCTCTGATTGATTTTTTCATGATCCAATCGCTTCCAAAATTACTGTACACAGCACTACATGTCACAATTGGCGCATGCTCGTTCCAATGGTGGATTCAGTTTTTACCGTCTCCGTCAGCTTGCTACCATAAATAGCATTCAAAAATTTGAATTCTACTAGTAGTAAGCAAACCTCCACAATAAACACAGCGCCCCCCCTCGGTTGAGAGTCTTGGTTGGCCGTCCGTGTTGACTTGGGCGGCCGACCAGGTTGGTAAACGACAGTTATTGGCGAATGTGGTCTGGTTTTGGGCTGTAGAGCCAAACCGAAGCATGGGATGGGTAAACGGAGGTCAGATTCGGAATCTACGTGAAATTTTGGGTTAGGAAGGTTGTTTCCAGCGTAATCGGAGAAAAAAATTTTGGGACGTTCCCCCACTCGGCAGCGTTGCTTCCAACTTTGGTTCTAGAGATCGTAGAAAGTTGTGTAATAGCTCGTTTGAAAGCTAAGAGTGAGACAAATTCAGTGAAAGAAACGGCTTGTTCATATCTGTCTTCGTTTAGATGTGAAACGCCATTTGAGATTTGGGAAATTGGCGAAAAACGATGGAGTTAGAAATTTCCAAAAAACAGCTCCAGCGGGCGAACGAAGGCTCGGATTGGTAAACGGAGGCCAGATTTGGAATCAGCTTGATGTTATTGTCCAATGAGGATCATCATCCAATGAGAATCATGGATTTCTCTATAAATAATGAGACTTTAGAATGACAATCATTCAATTTTTGAATCGTATAAGTGACGGACGCACGTTCTCTCAGGTCATCTATCCTACTTTTCAACTAGAATGGTAAGTCGGAAAACTTCCCTCCACCTCCTTTCTTGAGTGTTTACCTAATCGCATCTTTCCGCTTTCAGGCTTCTACATCACTTACCAGACTAGATGCTGATGTCCAGACGGTGCAAGGTTCGCTACAATCAGACCATCTACAGTTGAGACCGGTGGAGGAAACAACACAGGTACATAATCCTACACCCCTACAGCGTAAATTTAGACAAGGCATACGCTATTTCGATCATGCTATAGCACTGGAAACGGGAATGATCCCTTCCACAGACGTGAGTGTGAAAAGGAATCAGTATGGAGACTATGTCATCATTCCTGTAGCTCCATACATACGTCGCCAGCTTGACATTATTGAAGAATTTGTGACACCAAATATGGATATCCCTACTCCCCTTGACGAAGTGTGGAGAGCGAGAGATGACAAGGATACACCATATAAAAAGATATGGGAAGGTCCACCAAGATATGGGAGATATGGTATGGCTTACCAATGTGAAAAGGGTTGCCGAGTATACATTCCACAATGGCCGAAGAAAGATCTTCTATCACGTCAGAAATTCGTTTATGATTTCCTGAATAAAGCGTGTAAACATATTGTCCAATTTACTCCGCACAATGATGATCATAATTATGTACATCATGTAGTTGAGAAAGATTGGATTGTTGGTTTAAGTCCAAGTTTAAGAAATGATTCAGGTTACCTCGCTAGCGCCTTAACAAGCTATGATAATTATAACGTTAATTACCACCCAAGTGGTCATAAACAGTTAATATAGCGAGAGGAAGCTTATTATGTAGATCTTATTCCAAGAAATGAGAAGACGTTGGTGAAGAAGATTGTGATTAAGCCAAGAAAGACGAACATGACTCCAGAAACATTATTGAAGAAATTTAATTATCTCCTTCGAGTTGATGGTAAACAAGTGGCAACATTGACTTATATCAAATCATCTAATCATATTGCAATAAGTAAATTAAATGATGATCTAGTATTAGTTTGTTCAAAAGATTTTCATCAGTTCTTACGACATCGTTATGCAGCTGTTCATGGAAAATCTGATATGCAACATCTGCCATGTGAAGGTCAAATCAATTTGATACAGAATGGACCGTATCTTTATACAAAAAGCGTATAGAGAATTTAGGTGGTATCTTACATGAAACAAGAGTGATGATGCCTCGCATTACTACTTCAGTTAAATTGTTTGTAGATTATTTAAATGAAGTGATTAATGACCAACAAATTTCATTTTCTGAAAAAGAAGGTGCTTTGTCTCTCACTGTAAGTGGAAAAGGTATTCAACTAATTATGGATAAAACTCTAAAGGACATTTTGGGTTTTGATCAAAATATCTTTAAAAGTGGTACTGTGACCAAAGCTAGCGCAGACATGTCGCTATTGCGTCGTATTAACTATTTTCAGATATATTCCAATATTGGTGAAGATGTACGTGTGGGAGATGTTGAAGCTCCATTGCTAGCAATGATACCATACCAGCCAAAAAGCTGCAGTATTTTATCTGAGCATACTTTCAAGAAAATGCATTATACAAAGCTGAAGTCAAACTACATCCCACAAATTGATATTGCAATTTATGACGATGCTGGTGCGTTGATTCCTCTTCATAAAGATGCTGTAACAAGTATCACACTCCATTTCCAAATGAAGAGTTAATGCAAAAGTATGCTAATATATTTTTCCAATGTGAATAATATGGAAAGTGAAAATAAGGACTCGTTTCTAATTTACTTACCCAGTAATGCTTCTATGAATAAATTTTCTAATAATAAACCATCAGACTTTCGAGTAGAATTAAATCGCTCACTACATCTAGAAGGTGAATGGGAAGTAGGTGCTTCCAGCATTTGCTATGATAGCAATATTCAGAATGTGAATGATTTGGAAGAAATGATATTGACTCCTCGCACCCATGATGGAATAACGATGAATAATGCATTCCAGTTCCCATACAATTTAACATCAGATGGAAAGTGGAACTATGAATGGATTCAGATAAAATCAGATTATTATGGTCCATTTGGGAATGAGAAAATTATTAAGGCATTCAATAGTGGTAATACTTCCATCATGAAGAATAAGGATCAGAAAGTTTATGAGTTTACTATCTACCATTGGAGTGGGAGACCGTTCCCTCGCTTTCATTCTTTTACTAAAGGTCTTACACTGAGGTTGGATAATGAATTCTATCCACATCTCGGTTTTGGCCATGGACTACATCTAACGTCAATTGCTACTGCAAATGTTAAAAAAGTTTATTCAAATCGAATCAACAAATTTCATTATAAATTTAAAATATTTGATGAAGATGTTGTAGAATGTGAAGAACGCATCATTTTGAAAAAGCGTGGTGTTCAACCTTTATCACTTATTGAGTTAGTAAAACGATGGAATGAGACTGTGGGTAAGAAGTATGGAGAGAAAATTATGGCGGACAAAAATAAGTTGGTTATTCAGAAATATAATGACAAACTTACAGTTTATTTCTCTCCAACCTTGCGTCATTTTGTAAGACATCCAACACCTATTATTGGAAGCAGTTTGGTTTATGTTTCTCATGAATATCACACTAAAGCTGATTCAGTTAATGATGAATGGTGGGTGGACATCTATGGTGATCTCATCAAGAAAATTTACTAGTCTTATCAAGAATCTAAAGTTGCTATCAATATAATGCCGCGTCTATATCATACAGTTGAAAGCTTCATTCATGTAATAAATCCTTATATACAACAGAAGTTGAAGCATGTGATGAAAAGTAAATATGATGTAAAGACACACCACATTTCGTTTTCAATTGAAAATCAACGCGTTGTTCTGAAACTGGGTGATGACATTCAATGTCAATTGAGCAAAAATTTGAAAAAACTCTTTGGTTTTTCAATGCTACAAAAATGTTTACTGCTGCGCATACGATTGGATAGAAACACCAATGACACTTGATAAACATGAACAACACCTTTACATTCAAAGTGATTTGATTCTACCTGTTTCTCTTGGCGAGGAAAAAGAACACATTTTACGTGATTTCATTCATGATAAGGATGCTTTATATGGAATAGTCGAGAAGATGTTTCAACATATTTTCTATCATCCTGTTATCAAACAAACTATACCCTCTATTTCTATCAAAATTACAAATGGTCTACATGAGTGCATCCATGTCAAAGATACTAAATCCCTCGTAACTTTAGTGTTTCGGAAAACAAAGTGAAGTCATTGTAAAATTTTATTGAAATAAAAACATATGTATGAAAAAGTATTTTCACAGATATAGGGGGAATGGGCTGACTGTAGGCATATATTCACAAGGAAGTGCAATCTAAAGCGATACATAAAACAAGAATGAATATCAACAAAAGCATCATCAAAATACTGATTTGAGACTGAATCTATTTACACATCTCCTGAATGTGGTAGTGTGAGTTTAATTCTTTTGGTTAGTGATATGTTTGTCTCAAGATGACCATGTGGAAGAGATATGTTATGCCCTATCCAACACCTCTTATCTTCCCACGCTGAAAGTGCTCGCTTTCTAAATGTATGAGTTTTTACCTCATGCGTCTTTGATTCTAAGATGGTCATATTGACAAACGTTACACACTTATTTTTAAAGGCCTTCTTATAGACCCTATGTTTGATATTTACAACAATCAACTTAGATATACCTTTTGCGCGCTTAATACTGTCACTGGAGTCTTTTGGTTTTTTATAGAATACATTCAAAGACAAAGAAGAATCATTCCCTTAATTTCTTTTCCTGCCATTTCATCTTTGAAGCATCCTAATTTTGCTTTATTTTTAGTAGAGTATAGTGGGTGATCTGTAGGATAATTTGACGTATCAAAATAATTTTCTAAAGATTTTCCTATTTCATTAAAGTTAAACTCTTTCTGAGCAGCGATACTTAAAAAGAAATTGTCTGTTTCACCACCCAGAAAACGCACGTCTTTAATTAAAGGACATGGTTTTAATATTCTATGGAAGAGTTGATACATTTTAAGCTTGGAATAATCTAATACAGCTTGTCCAATGTAGATGGGCTTGCACAACTCTACTTCTGATTTTATCATTTTAACACCAACCAACTCATCATCTATAATATCTCTATCAATAAAGAGAGGTGATGCCGCTAACTTTTGAAATTTATCATTATGATTCACAAGTTTATAGTTTATACGTTTTCAAACATCCTCCATCGTCTTACCAAAAAGACTATTATTCCTATATTTATAAAAATCCTTTTCAAAATTATTTTGGGCTAGTGCACGTTTCTGGCTGTTACTATCAATATATGGTTTCAGAAAGGCTTTCTGTCTAAATTTGATAATGCGGTGAACTGTTTTTAAAATCATGCCCATTTCTAAAAAAAATTTTTAGATGGAAAAGTGGACTAGATAATTTTCTTTATCAAATTGAGTAAGCAAAAGTTTGCGACAAGGCTTATACTTGGGCTGTCCACTCCCTTCTAAATCTTTATGAAATTGTTTCATAAAGTCCGCAAACATATCTTCAATCACTTCACCTGATTCGGGCGCAAGAGGAAAATCCACAGTTTTATTTTTAATACTATTTGGATAGATAAGATCTACCTCAAAATAATATCCCCAATCACCATCATCTGGAATAGCTAGCATGTTTGAAGGATTATAGAAATGTTGAATTTCGCTACCACCTAGCCAGCTAAACTCAGAGTGAGGTAGAGGTTTGGATAGTGAACTACCATATAAATTATTCTGGTCATAGTACTTTAGATGAATCTGATCATCATCTACTATTTTTGATTTTATTTGATGTCTATTTACAAATGTGAGACCACCGCGAATTCCTCGCTCAAATAAATTATACATCTCTGGATCTTGTAAAAGATGGATGCTCTCTC
Source organism: Prostheceraeus crozeri (assembly GCA_907163375.1). NCBI lineage: Eukaryota > Metazoa > Platyhelminthes > Polycladida > Euryleptidae > Prostheceraeus > Prostheceraeus crozeri. The sequence continues at coordinate 125,434 of CAJQUW010016454.1, read as the reverse complement.
CAGTCATTTTAAAAGCAGACTGGAATGACATGGCTGGAAGACTGACAAAGTTGATAGGGTCTAATTTATCTTCTTCTAATGTCACTCGTCGAAACTCTTGAAACACATCAGCCAGCAAAAATACATCTAATTTTAGATAGACAATCATATAATCGCTAAACGTTTGACAGTCAAATTTTGTCCATGCAACTTGAGCATGATTGTAATCTTCTACCTTACATTCTATACCAGTCAAATCATTTTTAAATTTATCTATTGATGGAAGAGAAGTCTCACTAATTTACGAAATGTTGTCAAAGTATGCATATGGAAACACTCCTTTGCGTGTGATGACTTCATCCGTCAAGTTAGGATATTGTTTCTTCAAATCTTGAGTTAGTGGAAGAGACTTAAGATTTTGAACGAGAGATGCTAGTGATGAAGTCATGAATTGATAGGAATCTAAAAATTTTATATCAAAGTAGACTGTCTTATTTTCTTTAGTCTTATCAACTGGTACTTTTGCTGTCATGGACATAAATTTTTCCCTCGTTTGAGCTATAACATTTATCAACCATCCCTTCATTTTTCCTAACCCCCCTTTTATTATCATATGGCTGTCATAGCCTTTGAAGTTATGAAAAATTACGGGTAGAGTGCGCCGTTTCATTCTTATAGAAAAATTGCATCTTGAACATAGTGCGTTTCTAAATTTACCAGTGATGTGATCATGGTCACGCACTTTCTTAATTTTACCCTCATCAAACGTTTTATTACATTTTGAGCAGACTTTACAACTTTCAAATTTTACCTGATCATCTGCTGTCATATTTAATGATCTGTGATAGAGTTCACTATCATATGTTTGTTGAAATTTACTAGCACTTTCCAGGAATTGCAAGAATTTGTGTATACAATCCTCACCTTAACAGACGTGCAATTTATTATTTTTATTTTGGAAATGATTATGCCATACCTCATAACAGGATATGACTGCTGGCTTGTGGATGTTATCATCAATATAGCATTCGATGTCAGCATAGATGACACGAAGAGGACTTAATTCACTACCATTCTCTCTATATGAAAAGATTTTATCTTTGGGCATGCGTTCCATCTGCAATTTATCTCGCTTACACCATTCATAATGTGTTTGAAACTCATCTTTTGACCAGAAGGATCTCATACAACGGTCACATATGAAATGCTCCCCCCTTTTGGATGTTAAGTGAGAATATAGTCGATGAATATTTGGAATACCGCAGTAATGCCATTGTTGACTGTTATCCTCATATACCAACAAGAGGTTGACAACACGATCATAAGTTGATGAACGTTTGTTGTAGCGTACACCTTTAAGTCCCTTTTTGCCAGACGTGAACAAGTATTTTAATTTCATTTAATTTTTCAAATTTCTCTGTATCTTTCAATTTCATATCTTCACTATTGGAGTCATCAAATTTCAATTCATTCTCCCATTGATGATATTTGGTTTTACGGAAACGGTTGTTCTGTACATCATGATAGTGGAGAATGGATAAAACCGCATACTTAAAACAGTGCGATTCACAATCTATAGAAATGACTGCTTTCTTATCTTCTAACGTTTTTGGAAGATTGAAGGAACCTCGTCCACTGTAATTTTCTGCTAGAGTAATTTTAAACATGGCAGATTCTACACCATCAAAAATCAGACCACTATCGCGCTCGTTAAATTTATCAATATTTGATTTTAGCCCTTGAATGTGAAAATTTAACCATACTTCTTTATCTACTACCTCTGTAGCAGGAGAGGAGGGTATGTGAAACTCCAACCTCTGCACTATTTCGCCAGTATGATGATCAACTTTAACATATTTTATTTTAAGATAGATGAGAACTTTTATTCTAAAGTTGTCTAAATTTCTAAAGAGTGCATCTATTAATATTGAATTTTGATGAAACATCTCCGGAAAATCAGCAATGGTTTCTGAGGATTCCACATGGTAATTTCTCACTACATTATTGAGCGACACTTCAGTGAGACGGATGGAGGAGGTGCTGTTACTATAACTATCATTTGTATGCGTGTGGTGAAGTCTATGTGAAGATAATTCAAAACGTGTTTCAAAAGATAGAGTGCAAAAGTCGCAAGTAAAGGAGACATGTTGAATAGAATCATCCACACCTCGGGAGATTGTAATGTCTTGGGTTGACATACACGTTGTCTGATGTTTCGGGCGAGATCTCGCTTCCTTGTAAAGATGTGACCACAATCAGCACATTCCCGCTCATTAGATTCCTGCGACTGACCGCTTGAGTTGGTACTAACATCACCTGAAAGAGAAATCATTCTATCATCTCTATTAAAGTTATAGTTTATTGTTACAACCTACCTTCACTTAACATCTCTAAAGTTTCCTCGAGAAGGGAGCGTTTTGGTGATGAAGTAGATGGCTGAAATTGAGAAAGATGCTATTAACCAAACGTTTGAGGGAGATGAGTAAGGAAATCTTCAACTTACCATTTCAACGAAAACAAGTTTAAGTATGATACTTCAATGTTAGAAAATTGTATAGTTTATCAAAATAGAGACTTCACTTATTCTCAATACGTATCAAATATAGAATGAAAAATAAGTCTGTTTCCCCCCTTTTATATACTCTCATACTCGGCATTCATTGGCTATTCATTTGATTGGCTACTTACTTGCACTTAAGCACTAAGAAATCAAGTTTATAGCATACAATTTGAAGTCATGAATTCGCCAACAGCAACTCTCTCCGTGGACACATCAACTTGCCCTCCCGCTCCAAAGAAGGTGAAGTTGGAGAAGAAGAGAACAGTCGAGGATATTCCAAGTTTGGAGTATCCGTCTCTGACTGAGAAGGAGGAGATGGAAATGGTGTATGTGAGGTGGAAGTACCTACTATACAACAAGGAGGATGTGTCGAAGGAGGATGATATCAGTCTTCTCCATGACATACGGAGATGGTACAGCCCATCGTCTCAACCCAGGAACGAGATTGATTGGGAGTACGTCTTTGGTGTGTTGGCTGCAGCGGAGGGAAGACTGCGACAACTGAAGTGTGACTGCAGTAACTGCGAATCGATGTGGGACAATATTAGTACTGAAGAACTTCTAAATTATTTGTAATTTCTGAATATATGTTTCATTTGTTATATCTGTCTGTTTTCACTTATTTCTGGGTAATGTAGTCATCAACATCATAGTGAAAATCTAATCATTTGACAGCTCAGTATAAATCATAGCAGCTGATGCTAGACACTGTCATTTTTCCTAAATACTACCTCAATCACTGAGGGAAAATATCAAAAAGTAGTGACATGTGGTTCCTTAGATTTATTCAAAATCAAAGTAAACTTGATCGTTTGGGAGCATCTGACACTCTTCTCTCACGAGTTGTTTTCGGTGTCCACTCTTCGTCTGTCCAGATAATTGTTACAGTTTTGCTACCACTCTCCTGACTACTCATTCCTTCATCGCACTCATTGACGATCACAAAATTGTCATTTTAGCTGAGATTGGTATATCTTGCAATCTTCTGACTTTAACAGTCTTTATCTAAATTAGAGTGATTCTGATTGGCTGTCGAGGAAAGTATTGTTGAATATCCTATATAAATCAGAAGATTGCAGCACTTCTCATTCACATCATACGATCGAACAGGCTAGTATCGCAAATTCTTCTGAAGCCTTAAATATTTTCCACAAAACTTTCGAAGTTGTCGATGAATGGGACGAGGATGTGAACAGCGGCAATAAACCCAAAATCGCCAATGACGAGGAGAAGAGTGGTAGCAAAAGTGAAATCACCCAAGTTGTATGGAGTGAGGGCGAGTTCACACCGAAGACGACGCGACTCAGAAGAGTGCCGGATGCACCAAAGCGAGTGGTATATTACAGGATTTATAATGACTTGAAACCAGTCCCACTGAACTTTGATAAATAAATCTACAGAACTACATGTCTTTGTTTTGCAATGTATTGATCTAGAAATGGAAATAAAGGGAAGAATTTAGATATGGGGTTTATTGTATACATGAATGCGAATGTCATCACATTTATTATCGGTCTACTTTTCTATCAAAAGAGATCGTATCATTTGTAAAGAGAGAAGATGTATATGTTTGCGTGTGGCGCAAGAGTGCCCTCCCATTTCATCCCTTCATCATTTAGCCTCAATAAGAGGCAGTTTTTAAGAGAACTCCTGATTCATTCTCAGATAACGTATGGAATGGAGAATTTAAAAAAGTAACCTGTGGCAGATAGCTAAGACTCAACCGATTGGCGTTCAAAGTGCTACGTTGAGCGAAGAGACCACGACGACCGTTGGAAAGTCGGATTAAGGTAAGTCTCAAGCCCTTGCCACACTCATCACTACGATATCATCCGCTGTCTCAAGAGAGATCGCCCACCAACAGGAAGAATTATACCGAAGTTCTCCGTGCCATGCAACGTTAAAGTTGACTGATAGCAGATACAACTTTATGATTATATTTTTTATATTCGTGTGATAATTCAGTCAGACCAAAGTCTGTCCAGGGCAAACCACGAGGAGGTACTATCACATTTTGCCCCATGTGGTCTCTTAAAGACCGATGGTTTGTTCTCGGATACATGTCTAGATTTGGGCGATTCCGCTGAGAGAGACTTTCAATCTCTCTAAGTCAGCGGCATCGACCTCCTCTACTTCCATCCGACTGTCAGAGGGCGGAATATGTCTCCACTCTGTTGAATCGGCATCATCGGTAACCGATGAGCCGATTCGACCAAGATTGTTATAGACTCGCTCTCGCTCCTCCATCTCTGAAAACTCAATAAATAAATTTCTCGGTCGAAGCCGAGTCTTGTCAGGAGAGCTGACTGTCGTCTTAGGTGTTTTCATGATGGAGTATAGAATGAAAATGAAAGAGAGATAATGGTTTATATACCCTTCTGATACAAGGACATGACTCAGTCTTTCTAATTATTTGATAGATTCAGTCTGTCCAGGGCAAACCACGTGGAGGCACTATCACTTTTTGCCCCATGGTGGCCTCTTAAAGACCGTTGGTTCGTTCACGTCGCATCTGAAAAATAGAAAGAAAATAGATGAAATTATATTCAAGTGATAGAGATGATATTAATTTACCATAAATTAACTTAATCGGTTCGTTGAACCTTCGATGGTGGTGGGTGAGGTAGGTATTTGGCCGGCAGTTTCCGCTTGCGGTGGCGCAATTCCTTGATGTCACCTTTGTGCTTAATCGAAATGTGTAAGCAGCGCATCTCCGCCATCGCCCCATCGTAGCACTCGAATGTGGTGTCTAAGTCCTCACCTTCTATGATTATGTTATCAACAATTTTGCTGTTGACAACGGGAAGGTGGAGCGTTGTTCTTTTCTCCTCTTTTTTTCTGGCTCTCAGTCAGGCTAATCTTCAGTTGTTCAAGTTTTAGCCTGACCTTTTTAAGATTTTATATACGTCGCCTGCTCAGTGACATGTTTTTCGCTGGTAAGCGCCCTTTCGCGGAAAGGTTCTAAATTGATCGCTTGTGTCTTGAGGGCCCGAATCTCGGCTACCTGACCCTTAAGGTGGAAATTCTCGTCCCAAAGGGCCGCACATTCGTTTTTGTAACGAGTCAGTTCGTCTTTTAATTTCGTGAGTGCATATTACTGGCTCACTTTCGTGATCTGGGCATCCTTGTTCCAGCTATCCGTCTGCTGCTTAATCCCCTTCTTTACTGGGGAAGACTGCTGTGCAATCGCTTTCTTTATCGGGGAAGACTGATTTGACGGTTTTTCTATGTCTTCCGCGTTTCTATTGATGACGACCTCAGAATCGGAGTCGTCTGAGATGTCCGATCCACTTAGTTGTTCTGTGGTCGGTGCAGTCTGACTCAAGATGGTATGAATTGCATCTTGCAATTCTGCGTCTAGATCGACTGTTGCTTCGTTGAAGAAGGCTGTGATCACTTTGCCGATATCTGATGTCGTATAATTACTAGCCTTCTTGATCGGACATTCGGCGTGAGCGGCATAAATGCCGTCTGATCCTTGCCTTTTAAAAATTTTAGGCAATGTATGCAGCCGGAAATAACGGCTGTTTCCTCGTGAAAGTGAGGAGTATTCTTGTATTCGTTAATGTGGCGTTTAAATTCGCTGCCTCTCTTAATCTCTCAACAAGAGCACTTTTTAAGCAAAAATCTTGAATTTCCTCCCATTTTCTGTAAAGGAAGGATGAAATAGAATTACTACTTATACCATTTATAACTTCAACGAATGAATACATTGACAATCATTTTAAAAATACAACTAATATGTCATTCAATACTGGAGGATAGACAAGCTAGGCTGATGAATCCGTTACAGGCATTACTCAGAGGGGTTGTTATCCCGACTCCAAGGCCTCGGCCCTCAAATCCAACCTCCCGCGGACAGAGCGTGCGTCATATCACTGTGTTGGTATTCGGACCCCGATTTTGACATGAAAACCGGTGGAGTTATTTACATCAGGAAGCAAGTTTCGAGCCAAAGCTCGCCTCTGATAACTTTATAAAGGTCTTTATTGAAATCAGAAGGTTTGAAAACCCCGAAAATCACTAAAAGTAGTGAATTTAAATTTTTCAACTTTTTAGCACTACTTATGAAATTTTTTAAGTAATCTATCACTTAGAGCAGGTCAATAGCGACCGAACCTTTTTTGAATCAAGTCAAGCGGACTTGTAGAAGCAAAGTTACAAGCCTTTAAAGTTTTGGAGTCTTTTATGGCCTGGAGACTAAGGCCATCTCCTGGCTAACCTTTAAGTCTGACGCCTTAGCTGATATCAGCAATGAAATTTACTAATAGTCCGGGAGCTAGCGTGAAGTTGTGCAGGGAACGAGGTAGTACATAAAACTTTCACATAGCATAGTACACCTCTAACCTACTACAAAACTTCGCGTCTGCCGGATCAGATCATTTGCTTTTCAGAAATAGAGAGGATAATACCATCCAATGTATTTCCAGTGGTAAAATTGTAACATTTAAGGTGTTGACTCCATTTTTTCGAATTTTTGCTCATAAAAGTTACACAAATTGGTATTTTGTTGAACTGGTTATTATAGAAATCATCTACAGATCATGATCTTTCAAATGAGTTATCATTCAGTGACAGAAGATGAAGTAAAGTGTACAAACAGACACTTTTCGTTAAAGTATATCAACAATTTTCCTGAAATTTCTATGTCAAAATTTGCAGTTACACCAACGAAAAATGTCTGTTTGTACACTTTACTTCATCCTCTGTCACTGAATGATAACTCATTTGAAAGATCATGATCTGTAGATGATTTCTATAATAACCAGTTCAACAAAATACCAATTTGTGTAACTTTTATGAGCAAAAATTCGAAAAAATGGAGTCAACACCTTAAATGTCACAATTTTACCACTGGAAATACATTGGATGGTGTTATCCTCTCTATTTCTGAAAAGCAAATGATCTGATCCGGCAGACGCGAAGTTTTGTAGTAGGTTAGAGGTGTACTATGCTATGTGAAAGTTTTATGTACTACCTCGTTCCCTGCACAACTTCACGCTAGCTCCCGGACTATAAGTCGGTTTCCTACAGAAACCTGAAATTTGGATTTTCCGATGCATCATCGGAGCTTCAGAGAGACGACCTACCTTTCACAATCGCTCTCGTCTTAATGAAAAGTCTCTGTCGGTTCCCAGCTTATATAGTTTGTGGCGATCAGCTGATGACGTAATATGCATCATCCAAAAAATTTAAACGCCTCTATCACCGATTCTAGAGGTCCAATTGAGCTGAAAATTCACCATTTCAATGTAGAATTTGACGCTGAATCCGAATCTGCCCTCCGTTTTCCCATCCGATGCTTCGTTTTGGCTCTACAGGCCAAAACCATCCCAAATTCGCCGCTAACTCTGTCGTTTTTCCGAAAAATGTTGAAAATTTTTTCTCGCCGATTGAGCTAGAAATCACCCTACGGATGTAGAATTTGACGCTGATTCCAACTCTGGTCTCAGATCTGCCATTGGAGCAGCCGTTTGGACGCTAGAGCCCAAAACATCCCAAATTCGCCGTTAACTCTTGTCGTTTTTCGCCAATTTCCCAAATCTCAAATGGCGTCTCACGTGAGATCTAAACATCTAAACGAAGACTGATACGAACGAGCCGTTTCTTTCACTGAATTTGTCTCACTCTTAGCTTTCAAACGAGCTATTGCACAACTTTCTACGATCTCTAGAACCAAAGTTGGAAGCAACGCTGCCGAGTGGGGGGACGTCCCAAAAATTTTTTCTCTCCGATTACGCTGGAAACAACCTTCCTAACCCAAAATTTCACGTAGATTCCGAATCTGACCTCCGTTTACCCATCCCATGCCTCGGTTTGGCTCTACAGCCCAAAACCAGACCACATTCGCCAATAACTCTGTCGTTTACCAACCTGGTCGGCCGCCCAAGTCAACACGGACGGCCAACCAAGACTCTCAACCGAGGGGGGAGCGCGCTGTGTTTATTGTGGAGGTTTGCTTACTACTTCTACTTTTTTTCGAAAAATTGATATTTTGATTATCTGTTGGAAAATGATAACAGATGAATTTGATAAACGTTTTGATCAGTTATCGCATGGACATATCCCAAGACAAGGTTGGAGGCATGTTTGATTGCATTGGGACAGCTTTGTGGTGCTGAATACAACTCAAATAGAAATTTTTGAAAACACGTGCAAATTGCATATTGTCAGCTATATATTGTGACGATAAATTGCAGAAACTGCATTAAACTGAATGAATGCACCAAATGTATCCATTTTGTGACTTGGGATCCACTATTAGTAGCGTACGTATCAAGCTATTATGAGTAGTATTTTAAGTTTATCGCCACTATTCATACAACAGTTACATAGATGCATTCGTGGATGAATGAACATATTAATTATAACTTCAATTACTCATTGTCAGTGGCCTTTAGATGATTTGCATTGATTAAGATTAACAAAATTGACAGAAATACAAGATGCAAAAATCGACAAAATTGTTCGATTTTCAAAAAGCACATTTTGTGAAGGTCACATTTGTGATGCTCCTACGGGCCAAATCTTATATCAATTCATATTTTCGATTTTTTATTCATATTTATACATCGGTCATTCTCCGACGATTCACCCAATATACGGAACATTTTTCGGCACTTACTCTCAATTTCGCTCACTCGGAACGAACCGGAGAAGAGCCCTAAAGCATTTGTGACGAACCCTTTCAAAGTTGATGTTGAAAAATATTGTGTAGAAAAAATTGTGCAAGACAATTCGATTGTGGTGGAAAATGATTTGGTTGTATGAAACATGTAGAATATCTTTCAATAACAGATGAATGACTTATAAATTACCATGATCATCAGTAAGCATCGAAAGATCCTTCATACAGGAAATACATTTTTTGATTGCATCAATCAATAGGTAAAACTCAAATTGAAGAAAACAGGCCTATTGATGTTTCAGTATCATGATATTGCGAAAATATTGATCATGAGAAGCCGCTCCATTCCGCTCTGGGGTTTTGTCAATCGTATTGTAAAGTGATCACTTAATAATCACATTTAAGTGGTTGTATGTAACCTCAACACATTGTCTTTATGGACAAGAATGGAAATAAATTGTTACTCGGACAAGAATGAAATGTAATCGCATGCCTTTTTTTGACCAAACATATGAAATAGCATTACATTTTGCATTAATTTTGAAAGGTTGGATAGAATGCCTATATCTTGTTTTCTATGTATGAAACCTATAGTTCTGGGTTACTGTTGTACAGCGTGCAATTTTTTAAAAAAGCTAAAAATTTGATTTGGTTTAATTTCTCTATGAATATGAATGATTTGCTTGCATTCGTATGAGTGACTTATGAATCAGAGGGATCAACAACAACAATTATTCATATTAGTCTACACTTAATCAATGGTTGACATGTGATCTTGATAATGATAACTAAAATATTCGTACACGCCTGCCTCTGCTAATTGGGAATTCTTCACTTTTTAAATTCAATTTGCGGAAGTGAATACTTGAAATAGTTACTAGTTAAATTACAAATGTAAAATTATGTGACATTCAGTCAGCCGTCGTCGTGTAATATCTATGTATCTTAATTACATAAGCAAGCGTCCATTTGAACATGAAAAGTCTGAACTGCTTTATTCATTTGTGATTAAATAATAGCAGTTCGCTAGAAATATAAAGATCTCGTATATGATGAATTAAAGGCAGATGAGAGTTTCTCAGTACCACTTAAGAATACAGAAGGGCAGCCTATATATGAGATCCTTGACTGATTATTCTCAACAATCAGTAGTGAGGCAATTGATACTGGGAAAATGTTGCTCCTACAAGGAAAAGATCAAGAAAATGAAGATCGAAATTATGTCGACAATACATTAGCTAATCTATTAGGGTCTACTAGATTAATATTAATGGTTCATGGGTTTCGCTCAGAAAACATTCTGTGATGCTGAGTCAGTCAAAACCTATTTACACTATCATAACATGAAATTAATACAGTTTATGCGTCTCTGTTTCTTTGCGAATGATGTCTCACCATCAGAATAATTGAAATTATGAAAAGTTAATTGATTACTTCAGAAGACAGTAAGATAAATGAATCCTGAGCATTACTCAGAAACGTTACCATTCAAAATTGCAAAATGTCAATTGATAAAGCTAGTCCAACAAAACTCGAACCTCGAAAGTCACATTTTGCTCTATTGCAATATATCAAAGTTTCAGATATAATATCTATCAAAAGGAATAATTTCTTGCTGCACACCAACTTAACGCTTTCAAGTAAAATTGTACTATGAGTGCTATTTCTCGATACTACTTATATAATGTTGACATCATATGTTGAAAAAAAGGCAAAATCAAAACTGGCCGAGTTATACCTACATCAATGGTTATACCACTTAAACTATCGTTTACTGATCAAATTTCTTCTACAAGTAATTGAGCATGCTTCTGAGCTTCAGCATCGATTTGGAGTCAAAAGTGGCATATAGAAAAAGCTAGCCCAGCTTGAAAACAGCCATTTTCGGCATTTTTATAAAATCACGTTTTTTGAGCGCCTGATGTAGGCTTCTGTATTCTGTTTACCGCTAAGATGTGAGCCACGCAATTATCATAGTTATTACGGGTAACAAGAAAATTGAAAGTTGTGATATTAGTTTAATTTTTTGTGTTTTTTCGTGGACCCTATTTTTTCACCATCTTTGAAGCCATATAACTCCGTTCTGCATGCCAGTTACCCATTGAAATTTATACAAGAATTCCTTTATACCGAGCTGATGCTGCATGCAAAGCTTGGTTGAGCAACGAATATGCAGAAAAAATTCAACACATCAGAGTGCGTCAAGGTAACTAAATTAAAAAAAACAAGCAAGCGACTAGTTGATATTATTAGAAAGTGCAAAATATTATTTTTAAATAGTCATTATATCCCAAAATGTTTATGACATTAAAATACTAGAAGACAACAGCGGGTCTCCTCTCCTCATGTGAAATGAATTGGCGAGTAAGTCGTTCTGTCAAAAATTATGAATTTTGCCCATTCAGATGATAAGAGGACAGGTCTGTTTCCAATCAAAATATCAGATCTAGCTACAACAGCTGGATTTTCATTATCTAAGATTTGCCAGGTGTGTGAGAGAATTAATATTACTTTCCTAATCTAGAACGAGAAATGAAATACTACAAAATACTTGCATGAAATACAAATTATTTGACTAATTAAATGAGGTCATCAACAGGAATTTGGTCAGGATGATCGCGTTTCGACCGCTAAATCCTGGACGCTCAAACCCAACCTAGCGTACAGCCTCAAAATGGGATCAAAAAATAGCAAAGGGCCTATATCAAAAAAATTATGATTGAGTCAAGTGAAATGCACTAATTTGAAATGAGTTAATTAAATGAAATGTACCTCATGCATTTGAAAGAAGGACAGAGTCCAGTCAGTAAAAGTCAACAGTCAAAGTTGAATGCATGAATATTCAAATTTTGAGAATTTCCAAATTTTGAAAATAATCAAATTTCTAAAAATAGCTCTAGCTCCCGCTATATTCGAAATTTGAAGCCAATAGTTCAGATTTGGTGTTTTCTAATGCATAGTAAACATATGTCCGAAAATCAGTAAAATCAGAGACTAAGTGCCACATGCCATTAGGTGAATCGTAGTGGAATGACCGATTGTATATTCATTGCCTAGTATTTCAACATGCATGTAATGAATTGAAATTATTATCAACAATCACTATAAATCTTCAGCAAGATTTAAAGAAGCAGCGTCATGATCTTCTGAGAACTTTGGGTCATCGGGTTTTGAATTCTTCAACCGAAAATTGGAACAAGACTTCCAATTAGGAGTTTGAAGAAAGGTCTCTCTTTGATCAAGCAACATAAATCAGCGTGAATTCCGATTGGCAATTTTTTGTCTGCGCAAAGAGAATTCGGTTATTATTCCGTTCCCTAAACGCCACTCTGATTTCTTGAGGCATCAATGTCCATTTGAAGTGTAAAACACTTCATAAAGAACAATGAAGAAACTATTTTTCACATTTCAAGCAGTTGCAGCCTGTGGCAGGTCATCTTGTAGAACTATTATTGAGTGGCTGCATGAAACTAACTTATGTGTCACTGAAGATTCCAGGTTTATGATAACAGGTTGTTATTTTTATAAATTCATTATTGCCCCTCATCACCTTGCCTAGCAGTATCGAAAAATCCGTGAATGGTTCATTAAGATGTGTTCTCGGAAAGGCCGAAAATTTAGCTACAATTTTGCTTTTTCACGAATAGAGCTTTCAGAAAATGTCTCATCCTAGTATGTGCCGAAGTACGAATTCATCACACAAGAGTTATGATAGCACATGAAATTAAAATGAACAATTTTCACTCTACTAAGAAAGAACAACAAAATAGGAATGGGGAAAATGTTGCGTCAGCCATCTAATGATCAAGGCAAGTCTCTCAACTCTGCACAGATATAATTAATTGGAGAAATTCTCAAAAAATAGGATGTGATAAAAGAATGTGTCAACCATTGAATGATCGGTCGAATCTGAAACAGCAAATAGGAAAAGTTCCTAAAAATAGGAACTGGAAAAAAAACGTAGACCATGTAATGGTAGAGATAGGTCTCTCAAATTAGCCCAAATAGAAATTGAACACACGATTAATAAAGATGAAAAGGTGCATGTGTTAATTAAATTATGAGATATTTAGCACAATTTTGATGCTCTTTATCAGATTCAATTATACTTACCGTACTCGGAGGTATTTCGCTCTGGATTTAAACGAAGGAATGTTTGTATCTGTGCCACATAATTCAGAGTGTGGCAAGACGTCATCCTCTTCATAAATTCGAAGGATGGCGTAGGAGCAGCCTGAAACATAGCATACATGTTTAACTGTGGGTTCCACATCATGCTACTCATATTTCATAGAACCATTATTTGAAATGCTTATTGCCGACAGCTCATAAAGTAAATTAGTCCACACTTTTCCAATTGAAAATGATCTGATTTATGATTGACGACTTCATCACGAACACATTTGAATGCTGTCGATTTATTGTTTTTTGAGAAGATTCATTCAACAGCATAAAGTAACATCTGAATAAAATATGGGCCCACGGCTCAACATTATTGATGTTGATTATATATTATCAATTATTAAATATCCTTCACAAAAGTTTGCAGCAACATGTACGAGCAGCTGTAATGCAGAAGCATAACACTAGCACATTTCGTGAGAAGTGCCGTGCTACTTCGAATAGTAGCCGGGGCTACTATTAGAAAGTCCTACATTCAACTGATGGTAATTTTTAGGAAAACTGCAATTTTTGACATTTTTCATGTCTGCATGTGCTATTTTCGATTTGATGATATTGACGATTAGACATTTAGGCTTTTTTTCAAACTCACTAACGTAACTTAAGAAAGAGGAAAGTCGAATAGATCTATACAAAAAGATAGAGAAAACTTTCCTATCTAAGCGATCCGATAGGAGCTGAATCGCTTAATCTGAAAGTGATGCGTGAAAAAGTGTTTTGATAGCAGTCAATTGGCAATGTTTCTGATATAACTTTTGATATTGATATTACAATTTGGCACCTCTAAATGTGTAAATGGCTGCCTAGTTACACGCATACATCGAGTTATCGGGCAAAATTTAAAATAGAAGAGCAAGGGCGATGGCATATAATCACAAGGTTTATATACCGTGCATTTTTATCTGCCCGGCAATTTATCTTTGATCGAACTCTATAAGCACGTGCATGGAAACATGCTTGAAATGAAGCTATTTCTGAATACGTGACATTATTAACACTAGTAATCAGCAAGTGTCTACATACAGGGTTAGCACGCAGAATAGAGTCGAATTTTCCAGAAAGTTATGCCGCAAATTCCAGGAGGTTTTAGAAAAATTTAAAGAAAGATTGAGGTGAATTCCTGCCAATCTTCAGTGAATCACTGATCACCGCAGCCCTTTAGCATTAGGTATAACTTAAAATCTTCTATGAAAATAATGATTCGCATGAACATGATTTTATGATTTTTTGAAAACTGGCACCGAGAGTGTAAAGTTGATCACATCACAAGCTACCTACCACTGGAAGAGCAAAATATCATAATGAAAGACAATGATTTCAATTAACTTCAAGAGATGTAAATGGGTCCACAATGTTATGTTACCGGGACTCCGGCACATAGGGTAAGTAGGCCTATATATAGGTAGAGTGTCGACTCAAAAAAGTATCTGTGCACAGTGAAAATTTTTATATCAAAAGATTCAGTTTTTTGCGGAGATTGCGTTCCCGTGGTCCAAAACATTATTTGAGCAGTTTTTAAAAAGCAAAAGTTTCGCAATTTTGCTTTACTATCGACATGAAGCCACTTTATGAGAGTCGTATGAAGCAAGTTGGATATCAAAAGGAATGAATATTTGTAACAAGCATCGTAACTAAGCAGAAATTATGCATCAAGGAAATTTCATGAACCGCATTATAATGCAAGTCTTCACGGAAAAAGTCGAGATCTTTTTGTGCTTTCTTGGATATCCAATTTTCATCGGCATGATTTTATGATTCAATAAATTTATGTTTCATTTCTTGAATCTGAATAACATTGTGGACCCATTCACATCTTTTGAATTTAATTGAAATCATTGTCTTTCATTATGACATTTTGCTCTTCCAGTGGCAGGCAGCCTGTGATATGATCACGCTTGAGAAAATACCTTTGAAGTTGAGCATGAAAGTAATAGCAACCTATCAAATAATGGAGTAGGTAATTTAACAAACATCGCCTCTCCTATGCTGTCATGACACCGAGGACCTGTAAAATACTATTATTCCTTGCATTACTATCATGAAAGTCAAGTCCGTGGTAATTTCTTCAAAACTGCTAAAATTTGCATTTCTCACATTAGGTGACAGTATCCAACTGTGTTCACCTCGAACTCATTTAATTACTACTGTATGCACATTAATAAATGCATAGTTGCTACTCTACCTAATGTACTTAACTCTATGCTCCGGTACGTCATCAGGTGACAGATGTGAAAAAAGTGTGAATCTAAGCTAAATTAACACTTTTACTCAAAATTCAAAAGTTGCTCATTACTTTGCTATCGGAGAGGGGCAAAGATAACGTCTATTTCGATGTGGCAGTTGATAACTCTTTGATCAGAATAACAATCTCTCAAATCTGTGATGGCATGTATCTAATGATTTTGTAATTGGAATAGTATTGAAGAATCCTATAATAAGAATAGCTAGTTGCCTGGTGTCGGTGAGATGACTGAGCGCTAGATCAAATTGTCGTGCAAAAGATGAACGATCGCAATAACTTGAACATACGACCATGAACAAAAATATGAAGGTTCACATAATCATAGTAGAGCCGCAATTAATCACTAGTACTGATCATAAATCCTTCAATTTCTGAAGTCTTCACATTCATCCAAAAAGAATGTTAATATACAAAGATGGCTCCTTATATGTGCATTGAAGACTTCGATAAATTACGCACTGCACTTCTGTCTGATGCCAGTATGTCCATTTTACAAGACAGACGTTGGGCCTCTTCAGATCTACCCTTTTCCTGATGTCCGCAACCTTTAAGATATTCTTTCATGTGTTTGGAAATACAAACTTCTTCTATTCGCGATTCCTCTAGGTATATCATGATATGCATTCCTTAAAATAAATCACTTTTGGAGATACGGACATTTTCAGGTCATTCGACAGCGTTAAAGTACAACTGCAAGTTCGATTGCGAGTAGTTGAGCAGTGAACATTTTAGTGGACAAGTTATCAACTCATAAATGCTGATTTATAGAAAAAATCTAGCTAGCGAGCTTGCACTTCGCAAATATGACTTCATTTAAAGAAGGGAGAGAGACCGAATGTGCACATGTAAGCCAGGTAGTTCGGTACACAAGTGAATTCAAGAGCAATTAAACTATCTCTGAACAGTCTTTGAAATATATTTTACATCTTTGCACCATGAGTTCAATGAGCAGTATGACTCAAGCACGTGATGCTGCAATGCTTCTGTACCCATTACTTCCTACGGACAAATTTCCAGGAGGTTTCTTTCCAGGAAGGTGCTCGATTTTTCAGCAAATCCAGGGCCTGGAAATTATTTCTGATTTTCCAGGAGTTTCCATGCGAGCCCTGTATATAGATGCAAATGGTATTATCTAGTTGCCTAGATTCATATCTTCGAATAGTAGCCACGGCTGCTCTTCAAGGGCGGCTGCCACTTCTCACTTTAAAGGGAGAACATGTTATTGCTCAAAAATAGATTACTGTTGCAATAAAGTTGACCAATGTCACATAGTAACTTACTTCTTGGGGAGCCTTCAATCTCAAAGTCAGCGAAGTGCAGCATCAACGTATGACCAGGTTCACTTGGATAAATATGCCATTCACAGATTAGACCGGGAGGATAACGAGTTGGATAATTGGGGGAAATTATGACACCTCCATGTTTGTCTGATGTCAAATTTCCTCCGCATGGACCTGGAAAATCAATGTTCTCTGCTTATTCCGCTTATTCTTTAAATAAAAATCCATTTGAATACATGGTAGAAAACATGTGTTCCGAAATAAGTATTTCAAGAATACTATAATTCAAGTAAAAGATAGATCAAACTCCCAAAATTCTTGGAGGTTGTCTGACACACGTCAAAACCATGCATTTTTGGCATGTACACATGTAGCAGATATCATATACTAGAATCATCAAAATCATCTATGAACTATTGTCTAATGATGACGTCATCTTTCAAAATGGCCGCCGCAGTTACGAAATCGTGAATGCTTTAAAACAAATGAACAGATACAAAATCAACTATTACCTTTCATTTATACGAATTTTATTTCAATAAGTTACATACAGTAGCAAATAATGACGTCATCATCCCAAATGGCCTCATTAATTATGAAATTTAGCTATAATTCGCAAATAAATGATTTTCCAATTTTCCGGTTAGGTATTTACGCAGCACAAACAGATGTGTCAGCATTTTCCAAGTATTTGACATACATTTGATCTAAACAATTTCTTGCTATTCCTAGAATACTGAAATATCTTCGCAAAGATGCATCCAATAACATGCCATGGCGCACAATTTTCAAAAATCCAAAATTCAATATATTTCAATCAGTGAGAAACATCATGATTGTGAGGAATTGTGGGCCTACATGTATATCAAAATTAGTTATTTACAAATTTGATGTAAATCCCCCCCGCAGATTTTGATGTCTGATTTTGAGATTAATAAGATAGAAACAAATAGAAGGAAGTCAGAGATTTACAAAAAGGACCAAAGCAGTCAACTACACTATGCCAAGAAGAAACACAGATATTTCCCAACATGGTGATGGACGCTGAGCCTGGAATTTTAGCAGAAGCGGCACTAGCATTCCGCAAAAGCATGTATCTTAAAATTAAAACATGGCCAAACACAATTTGACAAGGAGCTATGAATTCGAAGAAAATTCCAATACTGTGTAACTGTAGTTTTTTGGCCTCTTAAGAACTGGTTGTTGTTTAATCTAAGGCCAATATCTTAACCAAAGACAGTGGAAGATGCAAAGACTGTAAACTCGTAGAAAATTTGGAAACAGTATATATCTATGATGAGTACAAGAATATCCATGGTAGCTCCTATCTTCTAATGTATTAAAATTATCCGATATCTTCGTTGAGGACAAATAAGTTGCTTCCAAAAGCTTAACATACAGAGATAGGAGTGTTTTCAGTCTTTGAATATTACATAGTCTTTGATCTTAACTATCAAGCGGGTGATGACTGACCCGTTTTCCAACCATGCATACCCACGAAATGGAAAATGTAAATTATTCGAGTTATCGTTATCTTCAATTCTATTTGCGTGTACAAAATCAACTCGGTACATGAGTGTCTTCAATAATTTGCAAATTAAAAAAAAGCATCCGAATCGGTAACTTCATGTTGCGTTTTGAATGTCCCATGCGAATGTCCACAGCTTCCAGCTACCGTAAAGACAACTTTTGAGATAATGGACAACAGTTTGCTTTGTAGTTAACAATGTCCCATACGACAGCCTAGTTGACATTAAGGCCGTCCATGCTCAACTGCATCAAGTTGAGAGACACAAAAACCTTCATGCACAGACACGAAAAACGCTCATCATGTCCTTGGCAGTCGTGTGTGAACCAGAAAAACTGAATCAATGTATCGCTAAAACACCCTGTGCTTGAAGCTCACCTTGAAGATGAGTCTTTACAAAGATATGCACGTGTTCATTTGTTCATGTCAACTTGAAAAGCATAAATGAGGATTGATGCAGATTGAGAAATCATGCATGTGATGGCGAAAAAATACACAATTACAAACTGCAATTACTACCAGAAAACCAACTAAAATAATGCACGTACTCATCATAATTTACTATGTTGAGGTTAGGATAAAATTCGATCATGTGTTGCTGAAAAGGAAGAAGCTGAATACTTCATCAAAATATTTTATCAAAATTTATCTGAAAAGTCAAAAAGGGCAAATTAAGGCTGGGTTTCAAATTTGAGACAAAAAAAGAACCGCGGGAACCCTGTTTAACGAAAAATCTGAAAATTTATTCATCAGCAGATTTTGTAAGATTTCGAAAAGATCATATCCATATCAGTATTATCAATGTTACAGTGTAGTGTGCTAAGTTGTGATAATTCTTACCGCTCCAACTGCAAACATTGACTGAAACAAGCATGGCATACAATTATCACACATTGTTTTATAAGACGGGTCGAAAGTCTTTGTCACGCACAAGTGAACCAAATAATTATTGACACAGTTTAACTATAGAGCACGATTTTGTTCAGCTGTGCGTGACCAAGCTTTTGAAATACAATACAATGTTCCATACACATATTGAGATGCTTTTTGAGTTACATATTACACTTCAAAGCGACGTCATAAAAAGACGACATAAGGCTGTGGATCGGACAAGATTGCTGCTATTCTGGGTTCCACCATCAAGTATTTTTAAACACAACGTATTTTCTGGAAAATCGGTAGATCTGTTTGAACTTTAATTATAAATCAGGACTGTATCCACTCAAAATAAGAAGGATTTCACTTTTGCAAAGCTCAGCTGCCTATCCCGAATAAAATGAAAACTATCATTTGTTTTAGTAAAGAATTGTAGGTTTGCTGATACTGGGGTTTGATCAGCGAATGAGAAGCATTAAGCCCAACGTGCGAGAATTTAGGAATGAACTGTCAGTAGCTCTATGACTACTTGACTTTTATAACTTAAAATTGATATGAGAGATAGCAATACTTTTGATTGATTTTAAGTTTATGCGAATTGGGAAAAGCATCTTTCTTACCTTGGAAGAGTTTTGGTTTTGAAAGAAATTCATATTTGGCAAGGAATCCTGTCGTTGTTCGATTATGATTGCTATAAAAACGTAGAATCAAAGTATGAGAGCGAACGTCCGTCACCCAAGGACCGGGAATAAAGATGGCGCAATATCGGACGATGTGATGCTCCTCCATTGCACCAGTCACTCGATTTGGAACCTCCTCCGAAATTTGAAGGTAGTCCTGTAACGCAATGGCGATTATGTCAAAGTAGTGCTCGGAAGTGGTCCAGAGCCAGTTCGCATATAATGATGAAAATCATTCCAACCAATCTATGATCGAGTTTGATGCTCGGTGGCATAAGTTCCCGCTTCGCATGAAGAATGACGACAGCATCCATAATTCAAAGAAACAGTAGGAGTATTCCATGATACTTTTTCAGAGCAACGGGTGCACCAAATCCTCGGTTCGGTCGACTCTTGAATAGCTCGAAGTTCGCGCAGCTGGTTTTCTGAGCTGTGTAACTACATAAAGGTCAAATTACGTGAAACCAAGTGCTTGTGATTCATGAATTTAGAACCTGTATTTTGCAAGAACCTTTAATATATTCTGATATGAGGATGCAATATCTTAAAAGAAGTTATTGAAAATATATACGTGTGCCGTAGGTTAGTGACTAAAATGATCCACGGAGGAAAGTTCGGTTCGACAAATGCTTGCTAATCCTAACCTCAAAATTTCATCTTCGGTGTACCCATAGCCTCTAACTATTAATAGCAGTAGAAATGGTGATTACATGTAGGTATCTACCCACACTACAAATCAATACTCTAGCAATACCACAGGGACTTATTCTGAGAACAGCTTTTTTAACAGCATTCTATCCTAGTTTCATTTTAACCTACCAAAAATGGGAAAGCAGCATCACACTGAAATTCAGCAATTTGAAAATATCACAGAAATTAAGTGCTATTAGAGAAATGTCAATGTAGCAAACATTGAAATGCACGTCAGGTGAGTGTGATTTTGCGGCTTCATATTGCGTAATAAACTCAGACGCAATCTGTGCATTACTAATCAAACCGGAATTGAAATGCAAAATATGTTCTGTAAGCAAAAAGACAAGAGTTTCAGACAAGGGGTCAATTTATATCAAAGTCATCCAATTATTCAATCAGCATAAAGATATTCGATCTAAGTCACTCAATCAATCAGATATTGGGAAAACGTCATAGTTCGAAAGCTATAGTTCGAAGTGCTCCAATATTTTCCCAATAAAACATGACACAAGATGTCTGGAATTCAAGTGAAGCATTGCCTTTTTGCTTTTTTTGTAGAGGGATGCTAAGTCGGAGTCAGAGTCCTATAAAATGACACGCCCAGAATTAAAGTAGAAATATCGCGCACGGAGTCAGCAGTAAACAAGATTACCGACCTCGAGTCGCAATTGAAATGCCAACTCGAGGAAAATTTCTAACTTCTAAAAGCGGTTTTCATCATTAACTTTGCTATCCTATCATCGGCATAATTACCTCTTAAAAATGTGTGGTTAATCTTATTATTAGCTCTGATTTAACTTGTCATCAATTTAAACCGAAAATTCAACTAAATTATAAGCTTACTCGAGTGCATGGCATTCCAGCTTTATGATAATCCTTTTTCCCTGGAGATTCCATAGGTTTGTCAGCTGTATGGAAATGTTGGAATGTAAGTCGCACGAATTCACGACCCTGATTGGTTGATAGGTCGTATCGACAGGTCTGATTGACTGGGTAGTGGTGGGGATAAAATGGTGACTTTATTTCACCCCACTGACTGTTTGTACTTGCATACTTGTAGTGACAAGCTTCTGAGTCAGGCTTCAATTTTTCCCCGTCAATACCGTAGTCTGAAAATATAAGCAGATATCAAGATCACCAAAGAATCTCATAATGCAGTATCATAGCCGAACTGTCTTACGTTCAAATGAATAGCAGATTCAGTATCTACTACATTGGAAATGACTTTAAAAAGGATAATGCGTCCTATATCAGTGGGGGAACATGCAAGTAATCGTCTATTACCATATAAATGAAATGAGTATATCCTTTATTCAGATGAGTTTCTTTCAAGATAATCATGATGATGACTGCTAAGATATCTGTAGTAGTTCCTGATCGAGAACACAGAAATGCAGGAATTCAGAACGTGAAATGGACAAGTCATCACGACATAAATTAATTCAAAAAAAGCCACATGTACAGGATGAATAATAAGTCGTGAAGTCGTGGAAGGATAACAAGACTTGATCGCGGGTTTAACAGACAGTAGTTGATGTAGAGGATTGGACACATTGAATGCTCAAGGAGTTTAGCTGTGCGCTTCATGTGCCTGATGTCCGTGGGTTCAAGATAATCAATCACATGCTCTGAGCCATCAATACTCCTCTAAGCTCGCCGTTGTCGTCTTTCAATTCTCTCAGAAATAACATGAGGAATGTCAATAAATAATGTGGCAAAATATTTGAATAATGATTTTATGAGTCCATTATATACAATCCCAACGAAATTTACCTGAAGTTCCTATTTCTAATCTAATGAGTGAAGCAACTGGCGACGGACGTGAATATTCTTGGTTACAGCAGCGCATCAGTGTTGCGAAAATTAGAAAGAATGGCTTAGGTGTATCAATGGCTGGCGGTGTTCGCTCTTAACTTTTCATGCGCTTGTCTTTTTTTCTTATTTTGTATGATCTGTCAAGTTATTTCTTCTCTTGTTAGATATATGGTTTAATATACCTATTTCTTTAGATCAGATTGTATACAGTCGGAATATTCCTTCTTCGCCGAATCAGCCTGAGATACAGAAATGCAGTAGGAATCGATCATTCTGTTCAACAAAATTTCAAAACGCTTTTCGCAAAGCGTTGAAGACTTGGCTAAAATGACATGCGGAGAGAGTGATGCAGCGTCTTTAACAAGATCGTGTTTCAGCGGACTCCTCTCAAGTATTTTATCCACTATCGCGATAAGGCAATAGCGAGCGGCTTGACTGACCTCCAGCATTCTGCGTGGATGAGAATTCTTGGGATGCTTTAATTCTTAGGGGCTCCGGATCACAGATCCACTTGCGATGTTTCCTTCAGATTTGCATCGTTATTCAAATCAAGTCAGAATTTTGGAAACGTCTGTCCGTCTGTCAACTCCGGCATAACCGATGCCTTAACGAATCTTTTCAATGTATCTGTGACAAGGCCCATGAGAAAACCATGTAAAAATGGAATTATAGGCTTGTCGTATTGAAATCGCCGTAGAAATGGCTCAGGTAGGACGGAGACGGTAGGGAACTAAAAAAATGCAGCTCAGATGCAAGAAATGGGTCATTGATTGCGTCAATGACTGTTGAGAATGATGCTACATGAGGTTGAGGTTTCACATCGACGTAATATTTCTCAATGTTCGGCAGAATCTCTATTGCTCTGTTACATACATCTTTATTTTCAACCCAACGGCATTTGCAGAAAGACTAACCTGTAATGTGTAGCCAATAATCAGCCCTGTGTGCAGAAGAATCTTTGAAAAGGTAGCACATGCTTTGCAGTACAGTTGACAAGTCCCAAGTACTTTTTCAATCCATACTGTACGGCTCCACTCACGCAGGACATGTAACGAGCATGTACCTGTTTGGAGCAATTCCTTCCCGCACTTGTGATGAAATTCTTCAGAAAATCTTCGGAGAAATGAAAGATTCACTGCCATGCTGATTTGCAACAATCTATCGAAGATATCGACAAATGATCCACCAGTTTTATATAATGCTTTATTGACACTTTCAAATATGTTTTCAGCTTTCAAGTGAGTGAGAAATACTGACGCTACATATTCACTAACTACAACACCAGTACTCGTTGAAATATCTAATCCACAGATCTTGATGTACCCTTTGACTCCATGGACTTATGTACTCTGTCTAGTATCTCTTTCTGAAAATGTGGAGATAATCCGAAAGTCACAACGTAGCTTAACTTATCTTTGGCCATTTGGAAGTTGTCAACAACAGGGTGGTTCTTTACCATATCAAAGCCCAAAATTGTTTCTGATTTGACATACTTCAATTTTCATAACTGCTGTAACAGGAACCGTTCTCGTTTCCGGGTTAATTGCAGAAATTTCACTTTTCAATAAACGGAAACACAAAAAATTTCATTTTCACCAAAAACTTCAATTTGCGTCCCATTGGATTAAATATTGGATCCCATTGCACTAGTAAACAAATTTTAATATTTAGTTTATCTAAATATTTTCATTAATTCTGGTCAATCCGTCCCTGAAAGACACGAAATTGAAGTTTGTTTTTCTATTCCACCGTTTGTTATCTAATCAGAAGGTGTTCAAAAATTATATCGTCACTTAACAGCTACATACGTATTTGTAGCATATGGACTTGTACGAATTTTGATTCTGGTTAACTCGCCCCTGAAAAATACGATATTTGTATTGGGAGGAAATCCCATCTCTCTGTTGTTGGAGTGAAAGTAAAAACGAACTCGTTTCTTAGCGCCTTCGATGCACTAGCACATCATCTTCAGAGAATCTGAGAAAAATGCGAATCTGAAAATAGTTTTTTTACATTTCGCTCCTTGTTAACTAATCATACAGGGAGTACAGAAAATTCAATTGCCTATTTATCTTGATAAAAACAACACGAAGATTATGCATCTGATGAGCTGATGTGAAATTCGACTCTGAAAAACACGAAGTTGAAGTTTTTTGTTACCTTAATGCCAACAAGTGATTGGAAACTTACAATTTTTGCCATTCATCGCAGTTGTGTTTAAGATATTAGATAGGCGCTGTATCCGCTGATAAATGTGGATGCAAATGTAGGTCGTGCTTCATAGTAATGGAAAAGATTAACATAAATGAAGAAAAGACGCAGTCTAGAATATTGCTTACAAAATCACATCACAAGTGTGCTGATGAAAGTCTTTTAATTTGAAATCACTTTCATCACTACGATGAAGAGATCACCATCATTGATGTTTCCCATTGCATAGCTGATCCATGTATTTGATTTTCTTGGTGAAATATTTCACTGTATTTATCACTGAAAGCTCCAGAGCTCGATCAAAATGTCTATATATGAGTGTGAAGGCAAAACAGTTTGATTGACAAATTACATTCCAACCGTTGTTGACACAGAAACAAGTTCTCAACCAAGTTCTTCAGTTATTGTCATTGAATTTTCTAGTTCAGTTGACTGAATCATTAGACAAGCTAGGAAGCTGGCGACATAGAGTAAGTATATTAGATTGAGTGGTAACTCCCATTTATTAAATCCCCAATGCGTATACACTTTCGATTTTATTAAATGAACTCAAGGGAGATACAGGTGGTATTGTCACCAAATGTGAGACATGCAAATTTTTGCAGTTTTGAAGAAATTGACACGGAATTGACTGATCAAGATTGTAATGCAGAAGAAATGATGGTATTTTACAGATTCTCATGACAGCCTTGGAGATTTAATGTTTGCTGAATTAGCAATTGAATGGGTTCCTATTACTTTCATGCTCAACCTCAAGAGTATTTTCTTAAGCGTGATCATATCACAGGCAACCTGCCATTGGCACAGCAAAATCAAATAATCAAAGACAATGACTTCATTTGACTTTGAAAGATGTAAATGCTTTCACATCACTATTCAGATTCTAGAAATGAAGCATGAATTTAGTGATCGAATCATAAAATCATGCCGGTGAAAATTGAATTAAAAACTTGAAATTTCAGCCAAAAAAGCACGAATACCATCTCGACTTTTTCATGAAGACTTTCATTATAATACAATTCATGAAATTCCCTTGATAATCAGCTTGATTTCCTCTTGGTTAGGATGCCTATTATCAAATATTCATTCCTTTTGATATCCAACTTGTTTCATGCTACTTATATAGGGACGTCATCTCGATAGTATATAAATTGGCAAAATTGCTCAAATAAATCTAAAAACTGCTCAAATAAATTTTTGGACCGCAGGAGCGTAATCTCCGCAAAAACTGAATCTTTTCATATAAAAATTTTCACTGTATGCAGATACTTTTTCGAGTCGACACTATACCTACATATCCCTACTCTATGGCTTGCGACGCATCACGTCTGACTATCTAATTCAATGATTTTATTAACTCTTTTGCAAGCTGGAGTTTAATATCCAAATGTTGAAAAATCACTTTAGATGTTGTTCCATTGCTTCACTTTCAGTGACCGCCTCTTTTGCGACTGCTGCACACACAAAATGAAAGAGTATTTGGTAAATCCACTTTTTATATGCATTATAATCGTCGTTATTTTAGAGTTTCCACACACACACACACAAGTACGTATATGCAGCAATATGGGGCGACTCATGTTCTTGCGGCAATGTGGGATCCAGGTGTTTGAATGAACGAGTTTTAATCGCAGATAGCTTTGCAGCCCGCATGATCCTTCCGTGACGATTTCTGAGAAATTGTGTAGTTGAATTCTCAAGGTCATTTGTGGCTACTATTAAATCCGTATCTGGAAGCATACTTAAACAAGCAGCACGCTTGCAATATTCCTACAACGTGAGGTTCAAGTTGTTTTCGTAGAAAAACATGAAATTCCTTCCGCTGAAGACTGAAAACGATTCTTGAGGACAATATCATGATCCCTATAATACATTTTGATCGAAAGATTGCGCACAAGGTGCATTTATTGATATTTCTGTCTTTATAGAATGGAGCGCGCCCCACTTTCCGCAATGAGCCCCATTTTGTATGATCGAGGATGTAGCGAATTTCATGTTGCAGCAGATACATGAACACACACACACACACACCCCACTGATGCTAGCTGCAATGAAAAAGCACCATGATTGTTTGGATGGTGACACAGGTTTAAT
Source organism: Prostheceraeus crozeri (assembly GCA_907163375.1). Classification (NCBI taxonomy): domain Eukaryota; kingdom Metazoa; phylum Platyhelminthes; order Polycladida; family Euryleptidae; genus Prostheceraeus; species Prostheceraeus crozeri. The sequence goes on along the minus strand of CAJQUW010016454.1, from coordinate 98,666 downwards.
TTTCATGTCTTTTGAATATGAACAAAGTATGGACGGAATATTTCCATTTTTCAGGAGTACTACTATTAAATTGCACATTGAGCTGTTAATGAACAAACGCCAGTCTGAGATGAAACATCGATTATCCCTCATTATTTCGACAGTGCACTCCGGTTAAGCGGGACAGTTTGGGAGCGAGATATCCCCCCGCTTAAGCAGTCTGTGGACGAGCTCATTTTAGCCTAAATAATTACTAAGCACGCTAAATTTCCGTTCTTCTATTGATAGCAACGCTCACATATATGAAATCGGTTTACAACACCATTCCCATTCCGGTTAAAGGTTTACGATGAAATATCTGCTTGTGTAAATTGCATGAATATGAAAAACATCAACCGGTATTACATCTATATGCATTTGTCGAAGTTTTCTAAAAACACAGACCACAATTAAAGAATATTGGTGCCTACAGTTGGCCTGGAAATCACAAATCTATCCATAGAAGAAAGGAATATTAAGTCTAAAACTTCAGTATATTGCATTATGAGCAGCAAGACACCCATTTTATAACAAAAAAGTAAAATGATTCTAAATTCCATGTAATCGCTTAAATAGCGCAGGAAAATGAACACTATATTCATCATCAGGACATCCAAATTGCGTAAAATCAGAGGAATAACACAGACAAACAAAATCTTTGCGTGACATCATTGCATATTATCAGTTCCTTTAAATAAGCCCTCAAGGATGATACTTTAAAAATGCGGGCAAAGGGAATTCAGATCCTGTGTTGGATTGTACGTCACTCATCAAAGCATTTCCTTGTGGGTACGCCCCCGTGTCTATTAACCCCATCAATATGCGATGTTTTTTTTATGAAACTGTCATGTGTAGGTGGGATTGATTGAACACCATCAGTTCTATCTAATTTGCTTCATAAAAATCCATATTTTCGAGTCCTTCATGATGTACATAAAAACTTAAGAGAAGATACGGAAAAATCGATTTGCATTGGAAAATGTGTTTCCTGATACTTGCTTTGCAAATAATGACAAGAAAAATCCTTTTACGAAAAGCAATTTAATGTTTCTCTTCACGTAGGATGGAGGAAAAATAAAAGATATCAATATATAACTTTTTAGAGCTGAATCAATAAAATCCTAAAAGCAGCCAAATAAATGCTTTGAAAAACAGATTGAGTTTTCGCGCAACTTTATGCAGGAGAATAATTTCGCTGCAATCCCGCAGAGAAAACTAATCGCTTCCGTGATTATACATAACATTTTTAACTACGAGTACAAAAGGAATTCTCTTAAACGATGTAAACACTTATGAGCTGCTTAGGAAATCGAAACAAAAATATTTAGAAGAGAATCCGAAAGCTATCAATGCATCAGTTTGTAAAACTAAATTCAATAGTGCAAAAGCTGTGCTACAGAACAAGAGAGCTTCAACACTAAAACAAAAGGTCGCAAGCCGGAAAGTAACGAGACATCTTATGCTCGATGGCTTGCTTACTTACTGCCCCGTTTAATGTCCTTAATCCCGCCAGATTTGAGAGTTGGACGGTATGGCCTGTCTATTGCAATACTGTGGACGGATTGCACTCATCCATGCACCACGATCTTGTGCAGTTCGACGATCGAGTCGTAAATCGCTTAGGTCCTTCTTCACATTGTGAATCCACTTCTTCTGGCCTCGGCCTTCTCCTTTGAAGGCAGAAGAAAGTTAGGATGCTGAGTCTTCTCTCTATCCTAATGCATGTCAACACACTGTATGTCGCAAGATAGCTAATAACACGAATACCTAAGAAAAGCCAACGGTTATAAAAAAGCAAAAACAATGAGTCACAAAATGACTACTAAGCAGTAGAAGTACTTCCAACCACTAACCCAAATCGCTTCAATGTTCTCTAAACGACGCTGTCATGCCTAATAAACGCTTTCTCTTGATGGGTGATTCTTCTTTCTAAAGGCGCTGCTTTTCTATCGATCTTCCAGTCTCCTCGAGCTTCCTCGGTGCTCCAATTTCTCTAATCAGCTCCTCCACAAAATTTCTTCGCTCTTTTCAAAGCACTGCTTCTTCGAACAGCAGCTTCCATGTAGAACGTCTTGACGCCAGGAAAGGCTTTCAATTGATTCGCTGGAGTCATGTCAGTGATATGTCGTCTTGATTTCTCTCCGACGATTATGCTTCGATTGTTGACCCAAAGAGACTCGTCCATAGAGTGAGGACTCGTCATTATCCCGTATTTGAAACTTCATGAAGTTTATTTTTGATAAGTTATTCCAATTTGCTAAAGTGTGTATCTGTTACCTGTCTGATGGACGACTTATGAATAAAACCAACCAGAACTGACCTTGCTATCTGCCCAATCTATTTTCTCACCCGCTACACCTTTTTGAACAGCTGACAGAGTTTAAGACAAATAAAGAAAATTTTGTTGATTCATGCGCTTTTGTGATAACTTCTTGTAACTTGTGATTCCAATTTAAGTATAGCGTTGTAAGCCCTTTTAGGATACAGTGCTATATAAATTCTCCAAGATAAATAAATAAACACATGTAGAAGGCACTCCGATCCGACCCAGTTTTCCAAATCACAATGCTTTATTGGCATGCTTCGCGCATAAGTCGACCAATCAACATGAGGGTGAATTTAAAGAAAAAATGCACCAATTAGTTCTGTAGATCACAGCAGCACGAATTAATTATCAAACTCTTCTGTTGAAAAGAGTTCCGGTGTGTAAATGCATCAAAGTTGACTGTTCAAATGATTTACTGAGCCCTTGCTCTCCAATGTGCAATAGGCCTATGGATGTACGTGTATGTGCTGTACCTGTATGACTCAGGTAAAAGTTGACCCTTCTCTTTGGAACAGATAAATTAGGAAATTGCGATCTACCTATCCATCCGGATAACCGGATGCATACGATAAAAAGTGAATAAATACAGAAGGCAGTGAGCTTGATGTGATGCAAGATGTAGAAAGGGAAGTAGGCCTATAGGTAAACGCAGAAGAATTTAAACACAACTCAAAATAATATGAGGTGTAGGATTGTGAAACAGAGTTTTCATAATATGCTTGCGGAGCTTTACTTTCACCACTTCTATGACATTCACGTGACATAGCTGTGACGGATCACGCCTTTCCCTTCATAATCGCTAAAACTCATTTTTAGCAACCCTACCTCTCAGGCGATAACATAATTGGAGGAAAAATAATTGTTGGACAAAGGATAATTGTAGTTAAAATTGCATCTACCACAGTCACTCGATTTGTTGTTATATTCAGAACACGATGAAGCATAATTTACGATGTTATATACTGCTTGAATTATCAGATCACTCACCAACATAGAATTTATAGTCGGCTCGGAAAAAATATTTATCCCCTGAGCTTGGAAGACTGGTCGTATTGAGTACCATTATCAGCTGAGATTCTCTCTCAGTGTTAACCGTGCCTTCGATAAAATGACTGTGACTTTTCATGTCACGCAAAGAGCCGCAGAGAATGGCTGTAGGAATTCCATCCAAATAGTTTTGTACATTGAGAAAAATGGACAGATGACCTCGTCGACAAGTTCTGAAAGAAATTGACAGTCTACATTGAATGTTCACTAAATGGTGTTGTACACATCTGTTGGACCGTCTTAAGCAGCCTTCCAAGAAAGCACAATAATTATTTGATGCTACATAATTCCAAAAAACAATTCTCCTATTTCTGCGGTTGTGCTGAAGTCATGCTCCAATATCTAAAAAGATTTCTAATCAATGGATGAATCACAGAATATGCTGCAGCTAAACATCAAGACTTACAACTACTATCTCGAAGTCAATCGGACAACAATTTTCCTTCGCCTTAATTCATGGTATCACAATCTATCGTTTTCCTATGTCTACATTATTGTGTGAATTGTTTGTACATTTGATTTCTAGCAATCAGTGTTGAGAAAAGCCCAACCATCTTTGAAGAAATGAGTTTTAAATTATCATCATCAGGGTCTGTCTCTCTGCATGCGGAGGAACCCCTCTCTGGATCGCTTACAGTCACATCTGTCCATTGCTCTTCTCTTCCACAGTGTCCCGAAGCACCTCGCGAGGTCGTCACTCCACCTAGTTCGTGGCCATCCTCTTGGCCTCGTCCACGGGCAAGGAGTCCATTCCGTAATGCTCTTCGTCCAACGGTTGTCTTCGAGGCGGAAGATGTGGCCTGCCCATCGATGTTTTGACTTGTCTATGTACGAAAGGATGTCCTCGACCTGGGTTCCGGATACATTTGGTTGTTTTTCAGTCTTGCAGACAGATTCCCAGCATTAGATTGGTCATTGTGGTTTTTTCAATAAGCGTTCAATTCCAATATTCAAGTCTTTAAAGACGAGATCATGGCAATGAGGTTTTGAACTATATCCATATATGCTACAAGTATACATTCATGATGGCTATTGATGATGGGGTACGAAAGTAGCACACAAGATACTCGTGTTTTTGTTTCTCTCTTCTGGAATTTTCTGCATCTACATTGTTGTTCCATATGATTGATATCAATATTAACTATTTCATTATAAAACTATTGCAAACATTAAAATTTGATTTCTGTCACTCGGATCGCCGGTTTCAAAGCAAGCAGGATATCGATGAATGAACCACCGTATTTTCTCGAATAGAACTCGCAACTAAAATTACTCAATTAAGAGGTTTTACGAGAGTTATTATAGACCAATCCCACTGCACTGTGCCGACATGTAGGTCTGATGTCTTTTAAGCTTAACAATGGTTGTCATTATTGATAGCTATTATTGTTCATCAGAGGTCCGATTTATAAGTTCCTGATTTCAAGATAATCATCATAACAAGGATCATAATTCAAGTCCCTGGTATTTCTATCAATCATGAAATATTGCTTACAGTTCATATATATTTTCATTGCTATGTTTAGCATAGTTCTTGAAAATTCGTCCTTAGGATTATAGTTCATATCAAAATGATAGGATATGGTAGAATTGATAATCGCTGAAATCTATCCAATCGTTCAGCTCTATTGATAAAAGTCGATATAAAACAATCAACAAAAACAAACTGTTCAATGCCGATTCGTCACTTGACATAAGCTTCTAATTCTACTTCTTGGGAATCGAGCGTCTCGAGCTCGTTGTCACTATCGTAATCATGTTCCTCTTTGATTTCTTGCCTTTCGTATTCCGCCTCATCATCAATGTACACAATATCTGTATCCCGCCCTAAAATGGAGCCCGCATTTGAATTTACAAAAAAACATATAATGCGAGTTATATTCGAGAAATTGTGGTAATTGAGAAATAGTTAAATGACGAAATAGAAACTTAGATGAATATATTGTGACGTTTCCAGCTGATATGCTAGAAAAGTACAACGCTTCATATTTGCCTCTGAAGTGTGAAACTGTGAAAGGTGACTAGATAGACCTGTACTAAATACGAAGTCTCAGACTGATGATTGGTTAAAATACTGTAAGCCTTATGACCACATATCGACCATCGGTCGATTGACGCTAAAGAATGTGGGCTTTGATGTCATTGAAGACATTGGTGATCGTATATTATCGTTAGGTGAAGATTGGTTAGGCCTACTCATTCATTACCGCTGTGAACTGTCTCTTAGAGGTAGCCGGGTACCTGTCGGGCAGTCAAGAGCCACTTTGAATAGATCTACATGTAGCTAGTTTGATGCAACTAGAAATGTGGTTCATTGATAATGTAGTTGTTTATAGGCCCTCTCTGTTAAACGTAATGTATGATATTGCCAACAGTCAACAAAGGAAGTATGCCGTTCTAGATGTAAATTCGTTGCTAAACGGATATCAGAACTACATCATATGATAATTTAGCAACATTTAAATCGCCACTTTCGGAAAAATATCTTGCCCACACGTGGTAGAAAACACATGAAAACAATATTCTCTTATCACTTCATGATCCAGCAAAATTTGAAAAAACTCACAAAGCAGGATTTAGAACTATATACATTTTACAATATACATCATATATGCATGCGTGGTCTCCGTGACACAGCGGTTAAGTGCTTGGCCTAGCGATCTTTTGATCCATAGGCCGAGCCTCGAACGTGTCATTGGAAGTAGTAACCCCATTCCAAAATCAAGTGCAGTGCGGTGCAGTGATGAGTCATCGATGAGTCATCAGGCTGACTCAGCCCCCCCCCTCTGGCGGGAAGGTGAGGGAGAGGGCCAAGGATGTGCTGGGAGGAATGGGTCCGAGAGGAGGAAACTGGTCCCTCCCCCCCTCTGGAAGGAAGGAAGGAGTGTTCGGGTAAGGGATGGGAAGGAAGGTGATAGGAATGTGGGAGGAATAGAGTGTGGAAAGGGTGGATGTTGGTGGTTTGGGATGAGAAAGGCTGGAATTCGGCATGAAGGAGGCCTCGGATGGGAAAACGGAGTGCAGATTCGGACTCTACGTGAAATTCTACATCTGTGGTGTGATTTCCAGCTCAATCGGAGAGAAAAAATTTCGAGGACGTCCCCCCCCTCCTACCAAACTTCCAACTTTGGTTGTAGACATCGTAGAAAGTCGTGCAATAGCTCATTTGAAAGCTAAGAGTGAGAAAGATGCAGTGGAAAGCTCAGTTTGGACTCATTTTCTTGGGTTTAGATAGGAAAATGGCAGGAAACCGTCAGACTTGGAAAAGGCAGGTGTTGGAGGTTTTGGGATGAGAAAGTCCATTTTTCGACATGAAGGAGGTCTCGGATGAGAAAATGGAGTGCAAATTCGGACGTTTTGGTCAATGTTGGGTCTAGGAACTTCTTCCCAACTCAATCGGAGAGAAAAAGTTCTGACGTCCCCCCCCCCTCCTGCCAAACTTCCAACTTTGGTGTTAGACATCGTAGAAAGTCGTGCAATAGCTCATTTGAAAGCTAAGAGTGAGAAAGATGCAGTGCAAAGCTCAGTTTGGACTCATTTTCTTGGGTTTAGGCAAAAAATTGCAGGAAACCGTCAGACTTGGAAAAGGCAGGTGTTGGAGGTTTTGGGATGAGAAAGTCCATTTTTCGACATGAAGGAGGTCTCGGATGAGAAAATGGAGTGCAAATTCGGACGTTTTGGTCAATGTTGGGTCTAGGAACTTCTTCTCAACTCAATCGGAGAGAAAAAGTTCTGACGTCCCCCCCCCTCCTGCCAAACTTCCAACTTTGGTTGTAGACATCGTAGAAAGTCGTGCAATAGCTCATTTGAAAGCTAATAAGAGTGAGAAAGATGCAGTGGAAAGCTCAGTTTGGACTCATTTTCTTGGATTTAGGCAGGAAAATGGCAGGAAACCGTCAGACTTGGAAAAGGCAGGTGTTGGAGGTTTTGGGATGAGAAAGTCCATTTTTCGACATGAAGGAGGTCTCGGATGAGAAAATGGAGTGCAAATTCGGACGTTTTGGTCAATGTTGGGTCTAGGAACTTCTTCCCAACTCAATCGGAGAGAAAAAGTTCTGACCTCCCCCCCCCTACCAAACTTCCAACTTTGGTTGTAGACATCGTAGAGAGTCGTGCAATAGCTCATTTGAAAGCTGGGAGTGAGACAGATTCAGTGGAAAACATGGGTTGTTCGTATCTGCCTTCGTTTAGAGGTGAGATGTTATTGAAAATTTTGGACCATGGCGAAAAAACGACAGAGTTAGAATGTTTATGAAAATCGCTCTAGCGGGTGAAGCAAGCCTCGGATGGAAAAACAGAGACGAGATTTGGAATCAGCGTCACATTCTGCTTCGGCATGATAAATTTGAAAGCCATCGGAGAGAAAAAATTTTTCATCATTTTTTCCGAAAAACGACTGTTAGAATTTTTGCGATGGCTGTGGGCTGTAAAGCCAAAACGAAGCATCGGATGGGAAAATTTTTAGTGATGTCTGAGCCAGTCTTCTCATGGTATAAGCAGCTTTTCACTGAAAGCGAGCAAGACACGGAGAGTTTTGCTGTAATATTCCACTGATAGGGTGTTCCTTCGGGACGGCGGACGATGCCGTAGTGATAAGTGTGGCAAGGGAGTGTGTCATAGCTTAGACCGAAACCGCTGGGGCAACTCATGTCTCATGTTGGGCATTTGACACAGTTCTCAACGTAGCACTTTGAACGCCAATCGGTTGAGTCTTAGCTATCTTGTCATGGGTGGCCTCTAAACATCTCCATTGCAAAACGCTGGTGAATCAAGCTCTCTACGGCTTGCTATCAAGCTGATCAAAGTCTGTCAACCTCTTACCAACTTCACAGGTTTTCATGTCTGAGCCAGTCTTCTCATGGTATAAGCAGCTTTTCACTGAAAGCGAGCAAGACACGGAGAGTTTTGCTGTAATATTCCACTGACAGGGTGTTCCTTCGGGACGGCGGACGATGCCGTAGTGATAAGTGTGGCAAGGGAGTGTGTCATAGTTTAGACCGAAACCGCTGGGGCAACTCATGTCTCATGTTGGGCATTTGACACAGTTCTCAACGTAGCACTTTGAACGCCAATCGGTTGAGTCTTAGCTATCTTGTCATGGGTGGCCTCTAAACATCTCCATTGCAAAACGCTGGTGAATCAAGCTCTCTACGGCTTGCTATCAAGCTGATCAAAGTCTGCCAAACTCTTACCAACTTCACCGGTTTTCATGTCTGGCGATCAAGTCATGGACGGTGCACGATTTTCGGTGTGATACTTCCTGTGGGTGATTTCGAGACATCGGTGAAGTCCGTAGCTGCACGGGACGTGGGCAATGGTAATCCTTGTGAAACCTCTCTGCGTCATGTTTGCAATTTTTCGTCTCAACGTTGTACTCTGACCGCCAGGGCGACATTTAGCTATCTGCCACAGGTTACCTCATAAAATCTTCATTGCACTTGTCTCCCGACAGTTGGCCAAGCATGCCAGAATGAACCATCAGTTCTTCTTGTCTCTATCACGGAGACGAAATGATGAAGGAATGAAGGGAGGACATTCATGCGCCACACGCAACACATCACAGACTTCTCTCTTTGCTAGTGAACAAGCTCTTGTCAGTATCGTACAAAAGTTTTACTGCAGCACAGGTTGATGTATAGTTAAAAAAGTTTGATCATGATGTTTTATTCGTGAGTGTTGTTAGAAAGTGTATCATGGTTTGCAAAAGTTTTACTACAACACAGGTTGATGTATAGTTAGAAAAGTTTGATCATGATGTTTTATTCGTGAGTGTTGTTAGAAAGTGTATCATGTTGTACAAAGTTTTTACTGTCACACAGGTTGATAAAGTGAAAAAAAAGGAATCTTCATCTAAATTAGAATCATTCTGATTGGTTGTTGAGGAATTCATTGTTAAATAACTATATAAGTGAAACGATTGCAGCACTTCTCATTCACGTTATACGATCGAACACTCTAGTATGGCAAATTCTTCTGAAGCCATGAATATTTTCTTCAAAATTTTCGAAGTTGTTGACGAGTGGGATGAAGACAAGCGTGAACAAGAGGAGGAGTCCCGCAAGAAAGTCGTCATTGAAAAAGTGGTGTGGACTGATGCTGAATTCACGCCAAAAACGACGCGTGTTAGAAAAGTGCCCGACGCACCAAAACGGTCAAGGTGTTATAAAGTGTACAGTGACTTAGAGGTTATTCCGCTTGACTTTTCCTCGCTGTAAAGTATATGTGATTCAATTATAAATAAACCTACATACTACATGTCTTTGTTTTGCAATGTATTTATCTTGAAATGGAAATGAATGGAGGAATTTAGATATGGGGTTAGTTAACACATTTACTATCGGTCTACTTTTCTATCAAAAGGGATCATACCATTAGAGAAGATAGAAAATGATTTTGTATACGTGTGGTATAAGAGTGACAAGCAGAACTCATGACTCATTCTCAGATAACGTTGCTTCAAGTGATTCACCTAAATCATGTTTTATATCATGAACGATTTCTAGTAACTGTGTTAAGTGTCTAGATGATAGGATATCTTATTCTAACAATAGCTCCCAATCGACACTATGCTTACTCGATGATCCTTTCGAAGCCATGTTGTTTATATGAAGGAAAAACAACACTGTCACATTTATTGAAAAGAAATAAAAGCAATACGTTTTGTAATAAGACGGTACATGACGTCTACTAAGTCAAACTCTTCTTGATTGCGGGGCTGACTAGAAGGAGAGAAGAGGTCTAGCCAGCTCCGGAGAGTCTCAATACACCGCTCCATCATCACGTCCTTTGGAGACACACTCAGGAAGGCAGCCCTGATTGTATCACTACTATCCTCTTCATCGTCGGAAATGATGATGATTTCCTCATTGAACTGCAGCGGCTCGACCTCACCGTCGTAAATGGTTTTCACTTGCCTCTTGCGAGGGGCATTGGGCATGAGTAAGGCATAGGCGTTCGGTGGTGTATCCATTTTAATGATATTATGAGGAAATGGTCATTGCATCGCACTTATATAGATTCTCTCTCCCTGCTTCGTGCTCTCTCATTGGACGACAGCCATTTATCAATCACACTGCATCATTCTCATATATAAAGAAGAGTGTTTTGCATTTCACTATCATAGTCATGTCTGACACAGAGGAAACGTTCACACCTCTTGCTAGCTCAACTCCTACGAAGAAGGAACTTGAGAGAAAGTTTCAACAAAAAGAGGAAGAGGAAGAGAGACAAATGATTGAAGGCTGCAAGCAGCTCACTCTACAAACGGTTGAGAGTGAGCCTTTCATAAACGAGGCTGACTTTCAGGAGTGAAAAGCCCTTTGATGAGACAGAGAATGCCCCAAACGTCTTTATGAGACCACGGCCTTAACGGCCACCTAATCAAGAAGGAAAAGACATTGACTGCGCCACACGCAACATTAGTGATTTGATGTTATCTGACGAAAATGAAGTGTTAAGACAGTACGACCACCAATGAATTGAATAGGATTACCACTATCATCATAGATACCAAATTTGCAATGGGATAATCGTGATACATTGACTGGAATGTATACCTTGTTCAGAAGCTCCCTGTGCATGGTCACGCCAAAGTCGCCACTGTCAATAGGAATATATCTTAAAAGGGGAACCATTTGACCAACAACTTGTGTTGAATGGATAAAGTTAGTGTAAATGTAAAAGTGATTGATATTCATATCGAGCAAGGATGTTGAGCCACAATACTTCTCGTCGTAGAATATGTCACGTTTGAATCCTAAAATCTTTGTCAACTCTTTTGAAATGTAAATGACCGTTTTACCATGTACACTGAAACAGAATGTATTTTCTTTAGGATCATAGTCAAAATGATATGAGTGTAGATTTGATACACCCTTGTTCAAGTATGTACAAACATCATAACCATTGCTATAATGCTTTGGAGGTATCGGTAACTTTTCATTTGGCTTCCATGTAAGACTGGGACGTAAAACAGGGTCTGTACGTTTGAAATAAAGGACCATTCGACAATCGGATTGCTGTTCAGATGTTATTTTCACATTCCCCCATTCATGGTATGACCATAAGACGTCTGTTTTTAAAGAGAGCAAATCACGAAATTTAGAATTGATGTGAACAAATCCAATGTGTGAACGCTCATAATCATTTCGGAAATCAATCCTTGCTTTATTGTGTACTCGAGTGATGGACATAGATAATCCATTTATTTCATTTACCTGTTTGATCAAGTCATCAACAGTACCAGATTTAAAAAGCACAAAGCCCTCATGCATGCGATCAAGGGGAAGAAGGGTAATATTAAATTTTTTCCTGTGCCAATTTGGATATTTCTTAATCTGCTTTGATACTTTCATGGACACTTGAGCTCTCAAAGGGAAGGCACCGCCTCCTTTTACTTCTGCAAATTTTGTGATAGGTAGAAAGAACCGTGATTTAAGATTCAATATCTTTTGCAGAGGTCCACTCACATAAAATCCATGGGAAATAGTAGTCGGTCTCATGTAGAGCGTAACTTTATGTAGATTTGGATCCATTTGCCAGAACCATAGATCCTTTGCCAAATCATTCATAACATTCAATAGGCGTTGAATTTTCATATAATAGTATGATTGCTCTAAACGATGACGGAATGATGGGTTTGTAGGTTGCTTCCATTTCATTGGTGAGGCATTTTTAGCAATGGGTATGTCTGTATCTGCAGTGATAATTAAAGTAGGGCCATTTACAATCTCATCAACAGCTCGCTTTCCCCGACGGGTGTTTACTGTAGGAATAGAATTCCACTCTGCTGCATGTTCATTCAAGTTGTAGGTATGTACTTTTATCATTTCGCTCTAGTTTTGGAAAGTACAAGTCTTGATTCGTTGCAGTGCCTAATGTAATCTCTTCATTTGCAATGGTTCTTATATTATTCACATAGCTCAAATCTTGCAGGGCCACTTCCCAATCACCATTTAAGTCAATCGACTGTGTTAAATCAGTCTCAAACTCAGCAGCTGTATTTTCATATCGCTCAGGTTGAGCATTACTGGGAAACACTGCTGTAAACTCCATGTTAAAGTATCAACATAAAGCGTAGTTTGCTTAGGCGTTATGTCGCATGACATAACGAACTGCTGCTTTCAATCTATTCACAGTAGGCACTTTTTGTCGTCCTAGGAATTTGGTTAAGTGTGATTGCCCTTTCACATAATGCACTCCCCTAAGTATGATTGTACCGCCTTCTTTCATATTGCGATAGTTGATACAACCAAATATGACTTGATATCTTGGTCTTCTACGTTTAAAATCTGCAAGGGTATGAAATATTTCACGTTTTATTGATGAGCTCACACGACAGCTATTTTTTAATTCCATTGCAATGCGACGTACAGGATTGATCAAATCGATGCCACCTACAGGTGATCGCTTAAAGCCATAATCTGTTAACACCATTTCCCACTCATGACCCATTCGCTGGCGTAAAATCTGAAGTTTGTAAGCATGATTTTGCCAAGGATCGGCTATGCCGGAAAGAATTACATCTTCAATAGGTCTTGTTGCATGAATAGGTGATTTGATGAGGCGAACTGCATCATCTAATCCTCGTCCCGCTAATGTTACTATTGCAAATGATAATAGGATGATCAATCTTAACATGACTTCGTCCATTTCTTATGAATGTTTTGCTTAAACGAGAAGACTAAGCAAACGTTTTTGATGTGTCTAAAACTAACCATGATTGCCAAGCTCTCTTCTCAGTGTCATGTTACATGGAAGGCTCGACGCATTACCTTTTACGATACTCATCGACACGTTAAAATTAGTTTATCACCTTTTCAAATGGATAACCTCTACGATGCTTTACATATCATGCATCATCCAATGTACTATATCCCTCTAGGTGGACGTCTATTCATTATTCAACGAGATTTCATTGCTCTTCATGATCAATATGGTGTTATACATTTTACATCCTCAAGTTGGAACAAGTATAGAGAACGTATACATCCTCGCATCATGACTTACCTTAAACAAAACAACACTCATCAGCATGAATGTGACAAGTGAACAATGTCTTCTTATCTCTACCTATTCATGTTTGATGACTAAATACAACCTATTCAATCACATCATCTACTTTTCCATTGAAGTATAATAAAGAAAACAAATTTTAATCGTACATATTTATTGAAGGCTTTTATAAAAGTTACGAATGCGCTTTTCATTGACAAGGGTATCATGTGAAAAATGTTTACAAATATCATGTAAAGAGTCATAATGTAGTCGTTGCATTACAAAGTAGAGGACATAGGCTCCACATGTTGAAGACAAGGGATGTTGATAGGCCAAAGCATTGCGAATCCATTTTCGTGAATGACGGTTCATGAAACGTATGACATAATTACAATTTGGTAAGGCCAATGAATCAAAGATTTCACCGCAATAGTTTTTATCAATAAACAAAACTTTCCAGTGTTTGCCGGGTAAGTGTGCTGTATCAGTATTCATGATAATGAATGAGGGTGGTTTTGGTAAAACTGTGGGCATATTATTAATGGAAAACACACCTCGAAATGCTGCAACAGTGCGTTCATCACCATGTTCTTGAACGACTCTCTCTAGCTCTGCATCAGATAACCAACTCATTAACTTGTATAAGAAGCGGAAACGTCACGTAGTCTGTTAATTCGAATGGTGGAATCGAACACAGCATAGATGAGTACATTGACTGTTTTCGTCAAATCTTTTTCAAAGAAGAATTCTAGTTTAAGACCCTTCGTGGCAGTACCCGGACGATAAGAAGCACCTGCTTCATTGTTTGCTGTCAAATCAAATGCATAATGCGTATAACCTTTAGCAAATTCATCATAGGTCAAACCATTGGTTTCATCAGTATTCCAGTATTTAAAGGTCTCCATCGTATTTTGATATGAGCGAGAATAATGACCATTAGCAAAGTCTGGGCAAAAAGGAGTACCAGGAATGCAATCGGTATCGCGATACAATCCGATTTGATTTAAACCAAAGTGTTCAAAGTTGAGGGGATTCTTCGATATATTACCATTGTATGCATCATTTGCAATCAATCCCACAATGATCATTTTTGGTGATTGTATAGGAAACAAACTATCTTTAAGAAAGCTCTTTTGCGCACGAGGAATGGTGAAACTATGGATCTCAGTATGATTTACATCATAAAGAGCATCATACTTCTTCAAACCCATCTCGTGACCATTAATCACCGAAGGATTCACTGTCATTCGTCGCACATAAAGTCTAACACTTTCAAACACAATCTTAAACTCAGTCTTTGCTCCATAAGAATTCAATACAAATTTAGGATCGTTCGGTAAGAGATGAACTCGCATGTCTACTTTTGACATTAAGAAACGTGATTGACGGAAAAAGTCCAAGTATAGGGGACCATATAATTCACACACCCTACTTTCTGCAGTCCACTTTTCACGAGTGACAAATCCCTTGTTTTTGTCACTATCAAATTCACCATCTTCATCTTTACACCAACCCATAACAGCCATGTGACTCTTTTGTGCTTGTGGCTGGAACTGCATGACTGTTGAAAAATAACCGAGATAGGGATAACTGTGTTGACCACCTTCAACCCGAGTTTCACCAATGGTCAATGATACATCCTTGAAGAGCGTTGCTATTGCCAAGTTATTCACGGCTACTTTGTCCTTATCATCAAGGTTGGTACCGTCCTTATTTACTATCTTAAACTTAACATGTAGATTGATGTCATTTACATCGATGTACTCAGCATCATTTCCTGGTATTAAAAATTCAATGACACTACCAGAATCAATACTCGTCTGTGGATAACGAATGGATACATAATTTCTAATGATATCCGTCTGTATAGGTGTTCTATCAAATAAGCAAAGGGATGTGGTTTTACATTCCATATTTAAAACAGTCCACGTCGTCTGCGTTTGCTAGGAGGTATACGAGATGCTCTTCGCTTACGTTTGCCTGAAGTAGAGAGTGGATTGATATGACTGATGACAGACCTGATACCAGCCTTACCGACATTCTTCAAACGCTGTATTCCATGACGCTTTAGCGATTCACGAATCGGCAATCTTCCTGAAAGCGCATCACTTGCTACATCTGCTGCTAATCCTACAGCTTCCTTTAAAGCTGATTTTCCCACATTTGCGATAGTGGGGAGCATCATACCTTTGACAGCACCCAATAGACTACCCCCTTTTTGACGTCTCGATCCAGCATAAACGGGAAAGCCAGCTCCATGACTAGCATAGGAGGGGGCAGAATAAAACGTAGCAGTTTGATCCATAAATATTTATTTATTTATATTTACACAATTCATTACTTTGCTTAGGAACGTTGACTAACACGATAAAGGTCAGAATGACGAATCCAACTGTTCATTGAATTTGGATAGCCAGCCCATTTCACCAGGCTCCACTTTTCCCCTTGTCGCATGTGGTGGCGAAGTATCTTTTCAACCATGTAGTCATCATCTTCTTTGGTGATGGGTGTTATCTCATGACGATAAAAACTCCCTTCAATCTCTTCACCATGATAATCGCGAAGCTTGTAGGTAGCGGGCTTAAATTTCTTGTTAATCTCAGAGACAGTAAATATTTCTTCCGTCCAATTGGGAAGATATCCTTTCGCAAACACGCTTTTCACCTTGGAAATGCGAACTTTGTCAGCAACCTGAATGTCACGTTTACCTTGTGATGGTTGCCTGCGTTTAGCATTGATTTCACGGATTGTATCCACAATGTCTGGAGTTATGTCAGCAGGTTTGTGACCAATCATACGATGGACAGAATGATTGTAAGCGTGTACAGTATCTTGTAATACATCTGTCCACTTTTGTGTTACTTTTGCAGTGAAATAGCGCCATAGGCGAGTTTTCAGTGTACGGTTAAAGCGCTCGACCACTGCAGCCTTATATGCACTTTTCACACTAAACAGTTCAATGTTGTGTTTGCGAAATAAAGCACGCACATGTCTGTTTCCAAACTCTTTCCCTTGATCAGTCTGAATACGTGTGGGAATGCGTCCTTCACTGAAAATATTTTGGAAAGCCTCGGCCACTTCTTCACCACGCTTTGTCTTGAGTGGTTGAACCCAAGCATAACGAGAAAATAAGTCAATGACAGTTAGGAGAAAGCGATAGCTTTTATTCTTTTTAGCTAATAAAGAAACATCAGCCAATTCTGCTTGCCATTGTTCATCAATATCATGAACGATATAAGAACGGGTAGGATAACGTTTTCGAGCTTGTGTGTGCAATGTATATGCAGGTTGAGCTTTTAACCATCTCTTCACTTGTTTCTGTGAATAACCACTTGCTTGTGACAACTTTTTCAATGAAGCATAACCTCCATAATGCTTTGGGTTATAGTAAATTGATTTCAGATGTTCATCCATCGTCTATTAAGAGGGATCGTATATTTGCCTCAAATTATCAGTCTTTTTCTCCGCCAGGGTTTGCGTTTGTGTTTGAGTCCTGCTTTTTCTACTTTTTTGAGCCGTCTTGTATGAATCACTTTTACAACATGTACTTAAGCAGTTCAATGACACATGAATGTTTGGTAACTCTGAACATCGGATGCAACATAGCTTCTTCATTAAAAGTCTGTGATAAAATCAAATGATAGATAACGTGTTTAAGGTTTTGGTATACGCTTCGGCAACTTCTCGGGTGTTTTCAAAGTTTGCTTGATTCTCTTTTTAGGTCTCTCTACACTTTGCAACTTTCTCTTCCTAGGTGTAGAATCATTTTCCATTTCCTGTAAGGTATCACGACCAAGAATTGCTTTTGGGACATTGAATTTCTTCATACTTTTTAAAAAGAACTCCCATCCTGTAGGTGTAAAGTGACGACGACGATCACGAACAGCATGATTAATTAAATCTTCCACTCTTGAGTCCCTAATGACTGCACCATCATCACCTACCACTTCACCTCGTTGTGTGATTTTCAAGTTGGGTTCGAGACTTTGATATAAGCTCAGTGCGCGATTGCGAAAGGGTTTGGGTGAACCAAGCGAAAGATCATTGCGTATTTTTTCTTTCAATTGTTTTATTTCTTCTAAGGTAGAACTCTGCTTTATCAAACGATCATATGGATTTTTACTTTGTACAGCTTCTTGTTCATATTACTGATTAAGTTGTGACATTTGATTTGCCCAAGGTTGATGAACACTGCATTGTAGTCAGATGTATATATTCTTCTTGTGGAATAGCAATCATGCGTTGAAAACCACTCATATCAATTTATATATGATCATGGGTTTCTCAAAGAGATGACTGCGTAACCGATAATCTTCAGGACACTCCTGGGTAAAGTCCAAAAATAAATAATTATAGGGTTCTTCCGTAGCAGCCTCAAATACTTCAATCAATGCTTTTGACTTGCGAGGAAGAACTTTTCGAGATAGGAATTCAACTTGACTTTTATCGCGAGGATTTTTAAAGATGATGTAGTAATGTGTGTTTAGACTTCGAGTCCGTGCTTCCTTTCCACTTGGAAAAAGATTTTGCATAATAAAAATGATAAAGCATGGTTTATGATGAGCAGCCTTGGTAAACATAGCAGTTACTTCTTGTGAGTTCTTACTCTCATTAAGTAAATCATCAAGAATGATAATATCATAGGGTTGAATATCAGCAGTGCTGATAATCCCCGGTTGAACCAAGTAACCCTTACCAACCAATTCACGATGTAAGTTATGTTGATAAATTCCATAGCACCAAACAACACGACTCGGTATGCAGTCAAAAATCTGGTTACTAGTCACTTCGACCCCCTGACATTTCGACCCCACAAATTAATTATTACCCCATAAATTGATTATAACTGATTGAATCCACTTCAGATAGGCAGAATAGACCCCTACAAACCTTACTTTAACTAATGAATGCAAATTACAGCCGAAATATCCATCAGGAAAAATAACCAACAACACGCAGAATTTGAAATCTTTGATAGATGTTAAAATCGATGAAACAGACAGATGGAGCTTGTAACAGCCAGCTTATAGGCAGGAAATTGAACAGAGCACATCAATTTATCTATATCTGTAGCCAACGCACTATATGCAGAAGCGTAGATTTGATAACCCCATTTCATGGGGTAAATTAAGATGACTTAATTTATGGGGTCGAAATGTCAGGGGGTCGAAGTGACTTGACACAAAAAATCTCATTACGACGCTCCAACAATTGCAGTGTTAAATGTGCCTTCCCACTATGAGAGGGTCCTATGATACACATAGTGCGATTACAACGTAAACGGAAATCCATGCTGATTTTGATGAAAAGTCATACCATTTAACTTAGTATCTATCCATTAATGGCTTTATTTGCGAGAGCACCAGCTAAACCTCCCAAAGCAGGACCGGCAGCTGCCATGATGATAGGCGCTAAAAGTGGTAAGAAGCCACCACGTTGTGATAATAGTTTGCGCTTTGTAGGAATTGATGTTTTTGGATTGCTCAAGGTATGAAGAACTTTACCATGTCTGGCAATTGCATTGGCCTTTTTGCTATTTAATGTCATATAACGCACTTTTCGTATTTCCGTACACATTTTACGAATGAAGGCATTGTTTGCCAGCTTCATTGCCTCACATCGATGAGATGGCTTTAATTTTAATAAGCGACGAAGCGTGAGACAGAATTTTTTGTTTGCATTTGATTGACACTTTTGTCTGCGTGAACGGTGAGATGAACGACGTCTAGCCATTTTTACAGGTGGATGTTAGAGTGTTCTTTGCTTAAACACGACAGCAGCGTCGAAACATCACCGTCGTAAACGCAATGAAATAGAGGAAGACATTGAGTACAGCACTAGTAAAAAGCAATACACTGAGAACAGCCACAGTACCAGTAGGATAGTCAGAAGCAGATACATGTGTGGGTATCCGTAATGTATCATTCAGTGAGGTGCTATAGTTCAATGGAAACAGTTCAGCTGTGTCGTTTGCTGATATGTTATGAGCCACACATGAACAATCTGTTTGCATGACGATGTTTGTAAAGTTTAATGCCTTTGCATCAATTGTGCTTAAGTGGAAAAGGCTTCCCATAAGCAACGTGTAGAATACATAACTCCAAGCAAGGTAATGAAAGAATACCATGATGTAACAGTGATGAAAGTGTATTCGTAAACTGATTTGGTTTAAAATTATAAGAGAGCATATAGTCAACATCTTCACAGTTTGCGTGAATGATGATTGCATTACTCAAACGATGTATCATCTCTCTACAATCACTGGATGATAATAGTTTTTCCAACACAAGAATCCACTGCATTGTATAATCATGCTTTCTCATTTCAATGAGACGATGATACAGTGGTGTCATGGTCATAGATGACTGTTTTAAATTCGACTAGGATTGCATCAACATCATTTATATACATTGACTGTTGAAATTATTTCTTGATCACAGATGGTACACAACATAGTTTCCAAAGGTACATAGCACGTAGAACACATAACAGAATGACAACATGGTAAAAAGAGAAGGGATCGCTCCCTTTTAAAACACTCAACGCAGTTCCGTTCACATAATAATTTAAACGTCTCTTCTTCCAATTTCTTTCTAAAGTCACTTTTATTGGTAGAGTTACTTGACAAATCAGTTGCAAATGTCACTTTTTTTCTTTTTCACTCCAGATCACACCAATTTCATCCCATTTTCACTATCATTACATTGCAGCATGGAAAAATCCTCTATCCATCTTCGATCCAAATGATGATTCATAGCATGCTCATCTAGATCCATTAGTCTTTCAACTAAAGCGTCAGCTTTAATATTTTCATTTACATTTGTAACACTTTCTATAGCCTTCAATGAATAGCCAAGCTCTCTTGCTACAGACCATGAAGTTGGGAAACGAATGCAACTTTTCATCTTCAAATAATTTCAAATGATCATGAGTGTCAGGAATGGACACTCAGTTGAATATGCTTGATATGACTTGTACACCTTTGACAGCATTGATGACTCTGTGTAATCTAATACTTTACTTTCACAAACATGAGTTGCAGTAAAAACTAGTTGACTACACTAACGCTTACATTTTATGACATGTGTGTTTCATAAAACATCATGATCAAACTTTTCTAACTATACATCAACCTGTGTTGCAGTAAAACTTTTACAAACCATGATACACTTTCTAGCAACACTCACGAATAAAACATCATGATCAAACTTTTCTAACTATACATCAACCTGTGCTGCAGTAAAACTTTTGTACGACACTGACAGGAGCTTGTTCACTAGCAAAGAGAGAAGTCTGTTGTGTTGCGTGTGGCGCATGAATGTCCTCCCTTCATTCCATTCATCATTTTTCTTCCCCTCTGCATTCCATATCCGAAGATATGTGGCGGGCTTGGGACCGCTTTAGCTGCATTAGAAGGTAGGCCCTTAAAACAGCCCATGGGTCGTTCCTGACGAAGGGTGATGAAAGAATGTGTTGCATGTATGAAAGTTGATCTTATGTTTTTAAAAAGACTATCGTCTAACTTGGGTGGGACTGGCCGACCCTGCAGAGAGAGACTCTTAGTCTCTCTATGTCAGCGGCATCAACCTCCTCTACTACCACCCGACTGTCAGAGGGCGGTATATAGCCCCACTCTGTTGAATCGGTATCATCATCAACAGCCGATGAACCAATTCGAGCAAGATTGTTATAAATCCTTTCTCGCTCTTCCATCTGCGAAAACTCTTCAAATAGATTTCTCGGCTTCAACCGAGACTTGTCAGGAGAGCTGACCAGAGTGTTCGGCGTCTGCATGATTGAAATGAAATTAAATGAGAGTCAGCGGTTTATATACCCAGCGAGCACAAAGCCATGATTCAGACTTTCCTTATTTGGCCATGCTTTTAACTTGACAACAGCAGTTTTACCATGTATGGGCATCGGCAGTCACCGTGCTTTCTGTTACCAACTCCCAACACAAAGACGGATTCCCCTATGACGCGAAAAGTTTTGACGTCAATGCTTGCAGTAACCGTCCAATTTTTACCAAGTTACAATGACAAACGATAGACGTTGCCAAGCCTGAGTTACTGAGGCTAGACGAAGAAGGCCTGATAGCAAGCCAGCAACCGTTTGGGTGTTAAGCTCTTGAATCCGTTACAGGCATTTCTCAGAGGGGATCTTATCCCAGCTCCAAGGCAATCACAAATCCAATCTCGAGCGGACAGAGCGTGCGTCATATCACTGTGTTGGTATTTGGACCCCGATTTTGACATGAAAACCGGTGAAGTTGGTAAGAGGTTGACAGACTTTGAGCAGCTTGATAGCAAGCCGTAGAGAGCTTAATTCACCAGCGTTTTGCAATGGAGATGTTTAGAGGCCACCCATGACAAGATAGCTAAGACTCAACCGATTGGCTTTCAAAGTGCTACGTTGAGAACTGTGTCAAATGCCCAACATGAGACATGAGTTGCCCCAGCGGTTTCGGTCTAAACTATGACACACTCCCTTGCCACACTTATCACTACGGCATCGTCCGCCGTCCCGAAGGAACACCCTGTCAGTGGAATATTACAGCAAAACTCTCCGTGTCTTGCTCGCTTTCAGTGAAAAGCTGCTTATACCATGAGAAGACTGGCTCAGACATCACTAAAAATTTTCCCATCCGATGCTTCGTTTTGGCTTTACAGCCCACAGCCATCGCAAAAATTCTAACAGTCGTTTTTCGGAAAAATGATGAAAAATTTTTTCTCTCCGATGGCTTTCAAATTTAGCATGCCGAAGCAGAATGTGACGCTGATTCCAAATCTCGTCTCTGTTTTTCCGTCCGAGGCTTGCTTCACCCGCTAGAGCGATTTTCATAAACATTCTAACTCTGTCGTTTTTTCGCCAAGGTCCAAAATTTTCAATAACATCTCACCTCTAAACGAAGGCAGATACGAACAAGCCATGTTTTCCACTGAATCTGTCTCACTCCCAGCTTTCAAACGAGCTATTGCACGACTCTCTACGATGTCTACAACCAAAGTTGGAAGTTTGGCAGGAGGGGGGGGAGGTCAGAACTTTTTCTCTCCGATTGAGTTGGGAAGAAGTTCCTAGACCCAACATTGACCAAAACGTCCGAATTTGCACTCCATTTTCTCATCCGAGACCTCCTTCATGTCGAAAAATGGACTTTCTCATCCCAAAACCTCCAACACCTGCCTTTTCCAAGTCTGACGGTTTCCTGCCATTTTCCTATCTAAACCCAAGAAAATGAGTCCAAACTGAGCTTTCCACTGCATCTTTCTCACTCTTAGCTTTCAAATGAGCTATTGCACGACTTTCTACGATGTCTACAACCAAAGTTGGAAGTTTGGTAGGAGGGGGGGGACGTCCTCGAAATTTTTTCTCTCCGATTGAGTTGGGAAGAAGTTCCTAGACCCAACATTGACCAAAACGTCCAAATTTGCACTCCATTTTCTCATCCGAGGCCTCCTTCATGCCGAATTCCAGCCTTTCTCATCCCAAAACCACCAACATCCACCCTTTCCGCACTCCATTCCTCCCACATTCCTATCACCTTCCTTCCCATTCCTTACCCGAACACTCCTTCCTTCCTTCCAGAGGGGGGGGAGGGACCAGTTTCCTCCTCTCGGACCCATTCCTCCCAGCACATCCTTGGCCCTCTCCCTCACCTTCCCCCTAGAGGGGGGGGCTGAGTCAGCCTGATGACTCATCGATGACTCATCACTGCACCGCACTGCACTTGATTTTGGAATGGGGTTACTACTATTGGAAGTCAGCAGGAAGGGCATCTGAACTAAAAGCACCACATCTATGACAACACCGTCTAAGCCGCAGTATGGAGGAGTAGTGAAATTATAGTTTCACAATAAAATTATAGCCTAAATACATATTACAGGCCTTCCAGCGATCTTAGTCCATGGAAGAATAGCAGTTTTTCATTAACAATAAGAGAAAAATAGGAATTTCATATAAACATCTGGGGAGAAAATAGGGTGGAAAACCAAGGTTTAATGCCATTTATGATCTAGATAAAAATGCTTAATTACATATTTCCAAAAGATTGGAATGTAATGAAAACACACAGAGTCTTGAGTTAAATCAAAACTGAAGTTGAAAAAATATTTGAATATATTCAATTGTGAAACATAAATCTATTCGATAGGAATTTCTATTCAATTAACAATATCTGAAAGCTGACTATGGAGAATAAGTGAAAGTTGACTAGAAAATATCTAAAAAACAATACCAAAAATATAACGCCTCAATCCGACATAAAAAAACAAACAGAAGAAAATTCGGGCTAGGTTGTTTATCACGATGTGCGTTTCTTATTGTGAATGAATGCTTACAGCACTGCCAATTTCCTCTTTTCGACCTTACTCTGTGTCGCCCTCGTCGTCGAAAACACATCTTTAGCTGCTTATAACTTACTTTACGCAGTCTCAATCATGGCCTGTGTGACGGGTATTTGACTGGTATCATTCGATTTGACTGCATTCTTCAACTTTTCAGCAACTTCTGAGAGCAGTTCACTCCCAGTTGTCATCATTTGGACACTGCTTTTCCAATCTGTTCCTCTCTTTCAACTTCTCCGCTTTCCTTGTGATTTTTTGGGATCGAATGTTTTCTAAAATAGCATTGTTTCGTTATTCTTCACTTTCTTTTTCTTCTAATTCTCGCTTCTTTCTCTCCTCTTCCAAACTTTTCTTGTATGGCCGATAAACTTGTCTCCCCAGAAGGATAAACTCTTTTGAGATGGGAATTGCCTCCAGCTTGCCTCCACATCAGCGAATTCCAGACGTTGCTCCAATGCCATTGATGGTGGCCTCACGCAAGGCTGTCCGCTGAGACGTGATGTCGTTTCCACTGACCGAGAAGACCCTCTCCATCTCACTATTCCCGTGAGACGACGACAACACATTTTCCCGAGATCACCCAACTGCCTGTATTTCGCTTCTCCGAGACAAAATACCTGCCCAGTATTGGTCAACGCTCTTCACTGATTCATTGTTGATGATGTCATCCACCATGTATAGTCTCCACTCGTCCATAAATCGATCGCAATCAATATCTCTACCCATCGCTTTTGCCAACCTAACAGCTGTACTAACCAAACCAATCATCAATCTTTTTCTGGTTGGAAAACTGATGCATCGCGTATGATTGAGTTTGTCAGGGTTAGTACCTCTTGTAGATAGACGATGACTGCGACATAGAATTTCTGAAGCCCCAGGAGAATTTGGCGCTGCATGTCTTGATTCAATTTCATCAAACTTTTTCATGTGTCGTCGCCGATTCCTCTTTCCTTCAACTAAAGTTGATTTTCAACCAGGTAGACGATGATGTCCTTTACATTTTGGCTTCAGCTTGTTGCTTGACTTTTTATAATTCTATTAATCAATTTATGATTTTTTTCAGTGACTGAAGTGGTGTCATGACGTCATCAAAAGTGCTCGCAACAAAGGAGAGAAATTTTAGTTTTGTCACCATCGCCGTTTGTTGCAGACCTGTCTTTATCTTCATATATCGTATTTTCTTCATGTCCTCCGGAAGATTTTTGATAATGTAGACAAGGAAGTACTCTTTGGGTGACTCCCAAGTTTCGAGAAGACGTTCGACAGCTGGACAGACAGCCACCTCCATTCAACAAATTCCATCGGTTCTCTTTTTATACTTCCCAGCGTCACTTTCAAATCATGCAGATACACACTCCTTGCAGCTGATCCCTGAAACCAGCAAAATATTTCGCTGTTCAAATCGGCAGCGTTTGATCCGAACTCTTGCATTCCTTTTGAGAACGAATTGTAAAGTATGTGTACGACATATGTATCGGTAGCGATAAGACAGAAGTCATATGTATCCGTCATCTGTTTATCCAATTTCCTCCATACAGCCTTGTTCACGTTTGGACCGTCCATGGATGGTTAGAGTCCATGGGTCCGTCACTACCCAACATTACATAACTTCAGCTTTGACTCTTCGATTGCACCGACTATCTTCTCTGTAATATCATCACTGGTTGCGTGGCCCATGAGTGAAGTTCTTTAAATGATGACTGATAGCTTTATTCCTGTCTTCGGACCAATACCTTCCTATTGTTTATTATTCTGTTCAGTTGTTGCCTCATCGCAAATAACAGTGAAGCACCAATTAGATCGCTGAATTTCGCTGATCACTTTGCCATAAAAATATAGTGCTGTGGCCTCGCTGATAAGATATGACACTTTTGATGAGATAATAGTAAAATTTGCTACTTCTTCAGGAAACATAGCTTGAAAAATGTCCTTCACACTATCACAAGATGCAAAACTGTAATGGGAATGAGCGACTTTGATTGCCCACAGTAACCAAAATATAAGAAATTTATTGAAAAAATATAGGAAATAGGAAAATAGGAATTATAGGAAAAATATGAGCACTGGGAGGCCTGATATTAAGAAAAGTCAACAAATTATTGAACGCTACATTTCCTTTCAACCCACATTACTGTGAAAATATTATGAATACCCGTACCTGTCAGCGTCAGGGGCTGGAAGCTGGAATTTGCTGAATTTGAGCTCCACACGTTGTCGATTTTGTATATTATAAATACCATATATAAAATATGTACATATTTTGCTCCTTGGTACACCTTCAGGATAATTTGGGGAATGGAGAGAGCCTTTGTCCTTTTTCCCTCTGCTCTTGATAAAGAAATCACATTCTGAAACACAATGATGAAATATGTACGCAGATGCATATTCAAATATAATGCTAAAAGAACAATGCACCAGCAAACCTGACGCTAAATAATTAAATACACAATGCTGAGAAATTCGGAAATACTGCACATTAAGCAGGCGCTATTGCATTCGAAAATCTTTTCTAGGTAGCTGTTATCAATGATTGAAAAGCTTGCCATAAAGATGAAATATTTGCTAATGTTGTGGCCAAACTAACTTGTCATGAATGCTGCAGAAACCTGTCTCATGTGGTGTGCTACGAGACAACGATTGAAAGATCATCACATCAGCCCTATCAATATTGGTGGTCAACTTCTTAAGCCGGTTGATAACTTCCGTTACTTTGGATTTACGATGGACAGCACAGTGTCGTTTTCTTCACATGACTCAATGACAGCGTTCACCTTTTTTGCCTACTTTGTGTCTGCGATCGTGGTTCCACTCATTGATTATTGTGCAAGTGCTCTCACTGATCTCTCGAATAAGCTGTCTCACCACTTTCAAACAGTTCTAAATGCTTCAGTACGGTTGGTATACAACTTTCCTCGATCATCTCATGTGACTCCATTTTTGGATGAGCTGAACTGGCTAGCAGCCCGTTTTCGTATTGACTTTGGACTCTTAATTCTTGTGTTCAAGTACCTGCATCATGTAGCTCCTTCCTACTTTTCGGAGCGTTTGACTCCTGTTGGTGATATACCCAACCGTTCTCGTCTTCGCTTCAGTTCGAAGAATCTTCTCCAGAAACCGAGATGCCGAAGCCGCATTTTGCGTCTCGTAGATCTTATGTAAGGAACAAGCTGTCGTCGAATTTGAAGTCAGTGAGATCTTTGTCTGCCTTTAAGAAATGTGTAAAGAGCTTTCTCATGCATGAGTGTATACTTTATCATTTATTTCATTCAACGTACACTTTTAGAGTGGGATTATGTCAGTGATGACTTCAAGGCCACTTAACAAAAGCAAAAGTAAGAAGAGAAAAACAATTACTGATGGAAAGAACGACTGAAAAGGGGCGTTTTCAAAGTCCATTTGAAGAAGAGCAGACTTTCAGGTCACAGAAGTCGGTAGCGAGTTGCACGTACGTGCTGCTGCATATGGACAGTGTGGAGAAGGCTCATTCATGCGAACAAGAATCGACGTATCCAAAAGGTCGCACCCTCAAACCTGGGGCCCACCCGACAGTAAACGAGGAGTAAGCAAGAGTAGGTATATGAATACATCACATTGCATTATAATTGCACAATCCCATCTGTGAATACATGACTTCACATGGGCCTCCTTGTGTCCCCAGCCATTTCAATCAAACTAATAAGGCATAATATGCTCATGAACTGAGGATAAGGTCTTTCTTAAGAAGGAATTTATTCCCCTTTCACATTTAATACCTATATGACGTATTATAATGTGAACATTTCTAAGTCATGACGGCGGTGAAAAAACATTTTTCTCTGACATCAAAACTCATCGGAGACATGAAATTCAGAATGATTCTGATCAAACAGCTGTAATACATGACTGTTAAAAAACAATTTGTAAAAATCAATAGTCTTTTGCTTGGAAACATATAAGACAGACACTATGAACAGAGGCTAAAATTGTTTGTGCATTTAAGAGTGGACTCGCATGAAATCTGTGCTATATTTTCTCCCGCTTATACAGAGCACACTGCATAAAGATATTCTTTACTCAATTCTATCGTTGTCTATTTACCAAGCTGAATTGTTCTATAAGGAGATAAATCTAACACAATGCCTGACTTTTAGACAACAAAATACTTCCGGTTTGTTGTAGTGACACATCTTGCGATTTGGGCGTCAGAGAAACACAATGACTAATTTGGTTCCACAACTTACATAATTGCCACTAACAGACCCATACTCATTCCCATACTACACATACTACATTTTCTTTCCAACTGAAAATAGTGAAGACTCTCATCACAATGAAGATATCTGTCTATATTGTGAGCATGATCATTAAAGTATAAATTTTGCATGGATGATTATGTTACATTTATTTTCGTATTAAATGGTAAGCATCTACGTTCTTTTGTTCCATTGTAAAGACTCCCACCCAGTGAACTATTTTCCTGTCGTGATCACTCTGCAAATTTGTAAATATAGAGTTCTCATGCATTTTGTATATTATGGTATATGAGGCATATCATGACTACTGTATAAATTTCAAATATACGTGTATATGTCGTATGTATTTTGTATATTATGATGGCTGTGTTCTTATGATGGTTTTTGTGCTATTATGATGACTTTGCGTATGCATATTTTGTGTTGCACGTGTTATCAACGCTTGCTTGTAACTGCCCTTGCGGCCATTGCTTTGCGCGTTCTCTTGTACTTCAAAATGAACATTTATGACTTATCAGTGGTAACCCCATTGCAGGCGCAAATGCAAAATGTGAAACGATGAGTCATCATGCTGACTCAGCCCCCCCCCTCTGGAAGGAAGTCGCCAAGGATGTGTTGGGAGGAATGGGTCCGTGAGGAGGAAACGGGTCCCTACCCCCCTCTGGAAGGAAGGCAGGAGTTTTCCAGCTAGGAGTGGAATCTCGGAAGGGAGAAGGGGTGGAGTGGTAGAGTTGAAAAAGTCAGGTGTTGGAGGTTTTGGGATGAGAAAGGCTGGAAATCGTCATGAAGGAGGGTTTGGATTGGAAAGTGGAGTTCAGATTCGGAATCTACGTGAAAGTTTGGGTTGGGAAGGATGGAAGGAGGAGTGATGAGGCAAGGGGTGGAATCTTTGAAAACGTCTGAGTTGGAAAAAGGCAGGTGTTGGAGGTTTTGGGATGAGAAAGTCCATGTTTCGGGCAGAAAGAGTGCTCGGATGGGAAAATGGAGTGCAGATTCGGACGTTTTGGCCACTTTTGGGTCTAGGAACGACTTCCCAACTCCATCGGAGAGAAAAAGTTCTGACCCCCCCCCCTCCCCTCCTCCTGCCAAACTTCCAACTTTGGTGTTAGACATCGTAGAAAGTCGTGCAATAGCTCGTTTGAAAGCTGGGAGTGAGACAAATTCAGTGGAAAACATGGCTTGTTCGTATCTGCCTTCGTTTAGAGGTGAGACGTTATTGAAAATTTTGGACCTTGGCGAAAAACGACAGAGTTAGAATGTTTATGAAAATCGCTCTAGCGGGTGAAGCAAGCCTCGGATGGGAGAACAGAGACCAGATTTGGAATCAGCGTCAAATTCTGCTTCGGCATGGTAAATTTGGAAGTCATCGGAGAGAAAAAAATTTTTCATCATTTTTCCGAAAAACGAGTTAGAATTTTTGCGATGGCTGTGGCCGTAGAGCCAAAATTAAGCATCGGATGGGAAAATGGAGGGCAGATTCGGATTCAGTGTCAAATTCTATATTGAAATGGTGAATTTCTAGCTCCATCGGAGCACTAGAACCGGAGATAGACGGGTTTTTATTGTTTGGATGATCGGTATTACGTCATCAGTTGATCGCCACACACTATATAAGCGGGAACCGACAGAGACTTTTCATTTAGAGGAGAGCGATTGTCAAAGGTAGGTCGTCTCTCTGAGCTCCGATGATAACTTCGGACATTCCAAATTCCGGGTTTCTGTTAGAAACCGACTTAGAAAATTTCATTGCTGAAGTCAGCTAAGGCGTCAGACTTAACCCCTTGAGTACCATCACGAGATAATCTCGTAGTAGGGACTTGCCATATCATGCGCCACTACGAGAATATCTCGTATTCATCTACTTTATTTCACATTGCGTTTCTGCTGACTCGGGATCTGGTAGAGTCGCATCGTTAATGAGTTTGGCGCATTCTGCGGAATATTTTATGACTCTAACACACATAATGACATTTCAATCGTGTGTTGTTGATCGATCTTTCACGTGCGCGTGCGCGTACGTGTGAAGTAGGCAGTGAGACAAAAACTTGCTAGATTGCAGCACATAATGACGCGGGCTGCAGGTTTATCTATTCGATTGATGTGTCTCAAACAAAGACGCAATGATTGGACGCTCGCTTGCATGATGAAGAGCGATCACGCCTCCATCAAACGATTCATTTTTCATAAGCAATGGCTGGTAGACCGAAACGACATCACGTACCGGTGAGAAAGTATGGATTCACGGAAGATAGTGAGGATGATGTGACGGATGGTGAAAGTGACTATCTGCATTCTGACGCATCGATTACTGAAGACTCTGAGACTTCCGACAACTCTGATTCTGACGACAACGCTCCCGACGTCCCAGTTAGTGCCTCCTCAGCACAGTGGACATTCGTCACCCCCGAGACAGACCCTGGTCCACCTGACCTCGCCTTCAATAGTCAAGAAGGCTAGTCTCCTACAGTGACAAATCCTGATGAAATGCAGGCAGTGGACTTCGTTTCAATGTATTTGAGCGACCACATATTCGAGTTACTTGTGACGTGGACGAACAAAAGAGCAGAGATTGCAAAAGAAGATCTTGGCGAAGGCAATGAATTGCATTGGAAAGACGTTACTGTTCCCGAGATGAAGACATTTATCGGTTTGACTTTTTGCACTGGATTGATTAGAAAGCCTGAACTTCGAGATTATTGGTCTACCGAGCTTCTCATGTCTACTCCATATTTCGGTCACCAGAATAGCCTATCGAGAAATCGATACCTCATGATTTTGAAATTCATCCGATTTAGTGATCCCGAAGCTGCCATCCTGAACGACAAAATGAGTCGTATTCAAGAATTTATTGACTGTATTCACGAGATCTGCAAGCAATGGAATCCAGAGCAGGACTCATCGATAGACGAGACTTTGCTTCTTTTCAAAGGCCGATTGTCCTGTAGACAGTTCATTCGCATAAAGCGTGCGAGGTTTGGAATCAAGTCTTATGTTCTCACAGACGCGTCCGGATATATGCTATACTTTCATCCCTATGTTGGTGCCGCTACTGATTTGAAGGTTCAAGACGAATCTGGCGTGGAGCAGTTTGAGCTATCGAAAAGTGAAAGAGTTGTGGTCTTCTTGTTGGAAAAAGCAGGCTTGCTCGACACAGGACACGTTGTTTCCTGTGACAACTGGTACTGCAGTGTTCGACTGAGTGAGTACTTATTCTCTAGAAGCACTGGTATACGAGGAACGATACGGGTGAATCGAGGAGTTCCCGGGGAGTTATCTCGCTCTGTAGTAGAGAGAGGCAGCACTAAATTCGCGAGAAGAGGAGCGACTCTCTGCATGAAATATGCAGACAAGAAAGATGTGTTCCTGATCAGCACTGTTGAAGCAGCTGGGTTTGTTGAAAAGACTCAAAATCTTCCTGGAAATAAAAGATGTGCTGTGCAAAAGCCAGTTACCGTGTGCAACTACAATCTGAAGATGAACGGTGTTGACCTCATAGACCAACTTATAGCTCCCTATGACTGCACCCGACGGAGCCATGCATGGTTCAAGAAAGTTGGCTTCAATGTTCTGCAAAGGATGTTGATAAATGCATTTGTCCGTTTCAATCATAAGCCTGGTAACAACATGAGACTGAAAAGTTTCATCAAGTTATCAATTGGACACTTCACAAGAATACCGTCAGAACCAGCGAAGCCGGGAACTTCTTCTGGCAGACGGTCGTGTGATTCAAAAACAGTCCCAGCAACCCTTCACAAACTGACAAGAATACCAGAATCTGAGCGGAAGAAGTATCCAACAAAGCCATGCCGGATTTGTTCAAAAGACAAGCGGAAGGAGTCCCGATATCAATGTCTGGGCTGTGTTGGTGAGCCTGGACTCTGCATAAATGGTGACTGCTTTGACTTATTTCATAAATAATTCACTTGTTGTTGCTTATTGAGTCATATACTTGCACAAAAAACAATTTCAACTGGATTGAGTTTTTTTCATTTTTTCCATAAATCTTTGGGATCTGGCGTCGACTTTCGTTTTTCAGCTTTGGT
This sequence comes from Prostheceraeus crozeri, assembly GCA_907163375.1. Lineage (NCBI taxonomy): Eukaryota > Metazoa > Platyhelminthes > Polycladida > Euryleptidae > Prostheceraeus > Prostheceraeus crozeri. The sequence continues at coordinate 66,661 of CAJQUW010016454.1, read as the reverse complement.
ACTCAAGGGGTTAAAGGTTCGCCAGATGGCCTTCGTCTCCAGGCCATAAAAGACTCCAAAACTTTAAAGGTTTGTAACTTTGCTTCTACAAGTCCGTTTGACTTGATTCAAAAAAGGTTCGGTCACTATTGACCTGCCCTAAGTGATAGACTACTTATAAAATTTCATAAGTAGTGTTAAAAAGTTGAAAATTTTAAATTCACTAGTTTTGGAGGTTTTCTGGGGTTTTCGACCCTGCTGAAGTCAATGAAAGGATTTTTAGTGATGTCTGAGCCAGTCTTCTCATGGTATAAGCAGCTTTTCACTGAAAGCGAGCAAGACACGGAGAGTTTTGCTGTAATATTCCACTGACAGGGTGTTCCTTCGGGACGGCGGACGATGCCGTAGTGATAAGTGTGGCAATGGAGTGTGTCATAGTTTAGACCGAAACCGCTGGGGCAACTCATGTCTCATGTTGGGCATTTGACACAGTTCTCAACGTAGCACTTTGAACGCCAATCGGTTAAGTCTTAGCTATCTTGTCATGGGTGGCCTCTAAACATCTCCATTGCAAAACGCTGATGAATCAAGCACTCTACGGCTTGCTATCAAGCTGATCAAAGCAACGACTTGGTCGTTTCCTCTTGTAAATAACTCCACCGATTTTTATGTCAAAATCGTGGCCCGGATACCAACACAGTGACATGACACACGCTCTGTCCGCCCGAGGTTGGATTTCTGGGTCGAGACCTTGGAGCTGGGATAAGATCCCCTCTGAGTAATTCGCATGATACGGAGGCGTTTGTGAGTTTGAAGGATCGTATGATGGATATGGAGAGTGTGAATAGAAAAGTTTTGAAGGAGAATGATGAGTTGAAGGCTAAGGTTGAGGGTATAAAGGTGATGAGGGAGCAGTTGGAGGAGATGCGAGTGAAGGAGCAGGAGTGGTTGAAGGAAAGGAGTGGTATGATGAAGCGAGTGAAGGCGCTTGAGGGCTTAGAGTCGGAGTTGATGTGTGAGAAGAATGAGGTGGAGCGGATGCGAGGTGTGGTGAAGGAAGTGGAAGAGACGAAGGTGATCAACAGGCGGTTTGGGAGTGAAGTGGAAAAGTTGCGAGAGGTTGAGAGAAGAGTGAAGAGGAAGAGAGTGTATGAGGTCCACCTTCCCCTCTTTGAAAACAACATCTGCGATGTGCCGACCCTCACAGACGACCCCAATTCGACACAGACATGTTATGAAGGCGAAGGTGTGCGATGTCTCCACCTATCCATTAAAATGAGTGTCGATTTGGAAGACTTTATCGTCCGAAAAGTTGTAAAGAAAAAGCCGAGTAAGTTACTTCAACATGATCATTTCCTTGCCGCCTCTAATCTCCTATCCCTTTTCTTTCAGAGTTGTTGCAGAAGTGAGAGTGTCGGTGGACGGAGAACGACCGATGGGCTCTTTTAAGGGCCAACCTTCTAATGCAGCTAAAGCGGTCCCAAGCCCGCCATATATCTTCGGATATGGAATGCAGAGCGGAAGAAAAATGATGAATGGAATCAAGGGAGGACATTCATGTGCCACACGCAACACATCACAGACTTCTCTCTTTGCTAGTGAACAAGCTCTTGTCAGTGTCATACAAAGGTTTTACTGCAACATAGGTTGATGTATAGTTAGAAAGTTTATTCATGACGTTTATTCATTAGTCTAGTCAGAAAGTGTATCATGGTTTGTACAAAAGTTTATACTGCAACACAGGTTGATGTATAGTTAGAAAAGTTTGATCATGACGTTTATTCATAAGTCTAGTCAGAAAGTGTATCATGGTTTGTACAAAAGTTTATACTGCAACACAGGTTGATGTATAGTTAGAAAAGTTTGATCATGACGCTTATTCATAAGTCTAGTCAGAAAGTGTATCATGGTTTGTACAAAAGTTTATACTGCAACACAGGTTGATGTATAGTTAGAAAAGTTTGATCATGACGTTTATTCATAAGTCTAGTCAGAAAGTGTATCATGGTTTGTACAAAAGTTTATACTGCAACACAGGTTGATGTATAGTTAGAAAAGTTTGATCATGACGCTTATTCATAAGTCTAGTCAGAAAGTGTATCATGGTTTGTACAAAAGTTTATACTGCAACACAGGTTGATGTATAGTTAGAAAAGTTTGATCATGACGTTTATTCATAAGTCTAGTCAGAAAGTGTATCATGGTTTGTACAAAAGTTTATACTGCAACACAGGTTGATGTATAGTTAGAAAAGTTTGATCATGACGTTCATTCATAAGTCTAGTCAGAAAGTGTATCATGGTTTGTACAAAAGTTTATACTGCAACACAGGTTGATGTATAGTTAGAAAAGTTTGATCATGACGTTTATTCATAAGTCTAGTCAGAAAGTGTATCATGGTTTGTACAAAAGTTTATACTGCAACACAGGTTGATGTATAGTTAGAAAAGTTTGATCATGACGCTTATTCATAAGTCTAGTCAGAAAGTGTATCATGGTTTGTACAAAAGTTTATACTGCAACACAGGTTGATGTATAGTTAGAAAAGTTTGATCATGACGTTTATTCATAAGTCTAGTCAGAAAGTGTATCATGGTTTGTACAAAAGTTTATACTGCAACAAAGGTTGATGTATAGTTAGAAAAGTTTGATCATGACGCTTTATGAAACACACGTCATAAAATGTAAGCGTCAGTGTAGTCAAATAATTTACCTCGACGCACGTTTGTGAAAATAAAGTTTGATCATTGATGTTGTATGGCTGACCGAACTCACAGCAGCACTAGAAAGTTTTATCGAAAAGGTTTTACTGCACAGTGTAGATTGTCTTGTAACTTTCTTTCACAGCACTAGAAAGTTTTATTGAAAATGTTTTACTGCACAGTGTAGATTGTCTTGTAACTTACTTTCACAGTGTTAGAAAGTTTTATTGGAGACAGTTGCCAAATGTTTCCCTATTAGAAAATTCAAACTTCATGACTGTTAGATTGGCTTCATCAGGTTTACTAAAAGCAGTTTCCTACTGCAGTGAGACTGAGAGTCTAGAATGTTATATGAAAACAGTGTTCACCACAGCATTAGAAAGTTTAGCACAACACAAGTGTCATGAAAAAAATACTTTATTTGGTCTTTGATTTAACATCATTGAAACCCACTTTACTAATAGCAATGACAATATGGTTTATTTTATTCAGAAGCAAATGATTGCCGTAACCATGAAAGTTCTCCATCCGAGAAATAATCTTCCGCAGATGTCGTGTATAAAACTCAGAAGCATCAGTAACATATTCTTGTCCGTAGGAAGGCAATTGAAAATCAACACTTTCCGCTACTTCACCTTGTGGAAAATGAATGTAATTGACATTTGCAATTAAATGAACCTTGATGATACTGTCTTTGAAATAAGATATCAATTCCGTAAATATTTCTCGTGTGTAGTCTAAACATGCTTCTAATTCTGTCTCCTCCCTTTGAAACTCAAGGATGTAATCTTGTATTAAGCCTCCGAAGCTCTCTTGATGAAAACGAATCGTGCAATCATCATGTTTCAATGTATTGACTTCAGGTGCCATGGTTGAGTCTATTGCTAAACAACATTATTGCCTAAGACGATTTCAATAACGCGTTACAAATGTGCGTGCACACATCGGGAACTCTAGCTCGTCTGTGATTGGACGAGAGGTCTGATCCATTCACCGCTTAGGAAAATCTTATAAAAGGCAGTGCACCAGCTCTGCTCTTCACATTTATCTTTCACAAGGTGAGTGTCGATGAGCTCCTGCTATCAGGTTGTTTTCATGTAGTCTCTTGCTATCACATCTTCTGCTCATAAAACATATCATCGCTGTAATACCTCCTTTGCTCGAGCGTTCCTTCGGGACGGCGGGTACTGCCGTAGAGGGATTGCGTTGCACGGGTTGTTCGTCGTTTGTTAGACCGAAACCTCTGAGCCGTTGCTCATGTTGGGCGTTCGACTTCATACTCAACGCGACGCTTTCTCTCGCCAGGTCAGAGTGAAATGTAATTCATTAGATGTCACTTCAATGAATGTTCCCAAACGTTGACTAGGCAAATGAAACGATTCTCATCTTTCCTTTTCAGTGATTGAAGTCTTACAATTCAGTATCTATTATCAACTATCAGACATGGAGTTCACGAAAATTGATAATTATCGCATTGCTGCTGAGATGGAGAAGGCTACCATCGAGCAATGTAAGTATTTGTATCAAGATTGACTCTATTACTAACATCATTAGGGTAGACATCCTCATTAAAATCAAGAGCCCTTTCCTTATTTTGTTCATGTTTAAACCGAATACAAATTTTACCTCTGCTCATCTTTGCTGTCATTCTTTTTCAGTGCATGAATGTATTCGTAACGGGGAACCCGTCCCCCAAGGAGCAATCGGGCAAGCTTACGAGCGGCTTGGCAAGTGTAAGTATGCTCACCTATGAGAGTTGGAATGTCATGTTTTAGCACTTCTGTATCCGTATAGCTTACTCTCTATCATTGTTGTCTCCGCAACCTCTAATCTCATCTCTTTTTCCTCTCTACAGATTTGGCAAGGCAGGAGAAGTGGGAGGAAGCCGCGAGGCGGAAATACCGCGAGGAATTTCCGGCCCTACCTTCCCGCTCCACCACCACTGCCGCCCAAGGCGCAACCCCCCTCTCGAGCTCGGGCATTGACATCGCCCCACCTCCACCGCCAGCTCCGCTCCCTGCGACAGTCCCTGTGCCAGTCCCTGCTCCTCGTCACCACAACCCTCCGACACCGAAGCCCAGGACCCTTCCACCTTCGGCCCGTGTCCCACTCCTGCCTCCTCCGCGTCCATCCTTGCTGCCGGAGTTACAATCTTTTGATGGTAAGTAACCGTGATTGGGAAATAGGGGGCTAGGACTTCAAACTTGAAATGTTGATCATGTTACTAATCTCTTTTCTCTTTTTCTCAACAGATTTGGTGGCCTACCTCCTGGACGGTGACGTTCCCTTCCGTCCCATCGTCATCCCACCATCACCACCACCACCTGCAGCGGCCGACCTCCCTCTCCGTCAAGTCGGTGGAGACTGTTGGAGCAGGAGGAGTTGGAGATCGTCGGAGAGGAGAGGGAGATTGAAGTCGAAGAGGAGGACTTTCGATGCCAGCGGTGTGACAGGGTCTTCGCCTTAGCCTGCAGTTTTAGGCGTCACACTGCTGGCCATGCCTGCAGGGGAGGAAAACGCCGACCGATCCCTCAACGGCCCAAGTGTGAAGGTTGTGGACGCACGTTCTACAACAACACCAACTTGCGAGTCCACATCGAAGGCGGTTCCTGTGGCATTGTGAGGCAACCACCAACGTCATCAGGTAGGAAGCATTCTTCATCGCACGTCGGCATTTCCTGTTCTTCGTGTCAGAAGACCTTTCCTACAGAGTTTGTTCTTTCTTCGCACACACTCTGTCACACTCATCCCACTGAACTTTACACTGACAACAACGTCACTCTAAGGCTGAGCAAGTTTTCCCTTGAGAGGCTCGTTCGCGATTATGAGTTAGAAAGCTCTGAAGCTGTGCAGGACAATTCATCAAATGTTGGCGAGATTAGATAGATTTTTACTTAAGGGCATGTTCTATCTCACTGCTCGTTTCAATAAGGTAGACAGTAGCACGGGAGAAGTAGAGTCCACTGTGACCATTAGGATAGCCTCCTGTGCTGCTGATCTCATAGGTGATGTAAACGAGTGGATGGGGAGACATGCGACCTATCTCGTCAGCAACTTAAATAAATTTAATGAAAGAGACAGCGGTCTGGTCTTTGATGGGATAGAGGAGGTAGACAGCAAAATCAATCTTTTAGAAAATTTACAATGGAGTGGTTGTTTCACCCTCCCCAAAGCACTGGCTGACAAAAAGGCTGTCATCAATGTAGAGTGTCAGCCCCAGTGTTTCAAGTATGCCGTCCTCTCCATTCTTCACTATAATGACATACGTATAAATCGTGAACGAAACACCAAGTATCGTGAATGGGAGGATGAGCTTAGGTTTGACGGGTTAGATGTCAACACATTAGACTTTAAAGGCATCGCCCAATTTGAAAAACTCAATAATATTAAGATTGTCATCCATCTCTGGGAAAAAGGTCTGAAGGGCGTTAGGTATAATAATCGCCAAAGTAACTTCGACCGGGTTGTCAATCTCCTCCTAGTCTATAGCGACAACCACCCAGAATGGCATTATTGTGGCATTCCTAAAATTTCAAAGTTATACCATCATCAAACTGCATATAGGAACAATTTCTACTACTGTGATCGCTGCACACGACGTTTCACATCGAAACCATATTTTGAACAGCATTACGAGTGGTGCTCTCGGGGTAAACTTCAAATGGAAGTCATGCCCAAAGATAAATGTTATAGGTATGAAGAAAACGGCAATGAGCTCAGTCCCATATGTACCATCTATGCGGACATTGAATGTTATATTGAACAAGAAGACCTAAGTCATCAACCAGCAGCCATTGCCTGCTATGAAGTCTGGCATCCATATCATAGGAACCAAAATAAGATGCATGTGTGGCAAGGCAAGGAGTGCGTTGAAAACTTCCTCAACATTTAGATAGGAAAGCCCGTTTTCATCAACGCTATGAAACGGAGCTGACTAGGAAACCCATGTGCTTCACAGAAGCCGATAAAATCAAGTTTGATAGGACCACGGAATGTCCCCGCTGCTGTTCATCCTTTGATGATCAGCAACATAAGAAAGTGAGGAACCATTGCCATCTCAGTGGTAAATTTAGGTCTGCCTTATGCAGTAAATGCAATATGAAACTTAGGCTCAAACGGCGAACGCTCCCCGTCATCTTTCATAACTTTAAATGTTATGATGCTCACATCATCATTCGCCATGGATTCGGTAAAATGAAATCCTGGTCATCCAAAGTGATTGCACAAAGTAAGGAAAAATTTATCTGTATCACTGATAAAGTTCAAGTCGATAAGACGAAGGAGGGGAAGCCTGTCTTCTATGACATAAAGTTTCTAGACAGTTTCCAGTTTATGTCTTCTTACTTAGCCGCGTTGGCTAATATTTTAGAAACACTTCCCCTCACTCAACATTTAAAGAAAGACTATCCCAACATAAGTGACAGTCTGATACGACGGAAAGGGGTGTTTCCTTATAGTTATTTTTGTTCAATGGACACATTGAAGGAGACATACATCCCTTCCGTCCATTGATAAATTTAAAAATGATTTGACGGGTGAGGACTGTTCGCTGGATGATTAAAAGGCATGCAGAGCAAGCATGGCTAGAATTTAGGTGTCGCACTTTTGGTGACTACATGCTTGCCTACTTAAAATTAGACGTCTATCTGTTGGCTGACGTGTTTGAGACTTTTAGGAAAGTCACATTAGAACAGGAAGCCTTAGACCCCGTCCATTTTGTTAGTCTGCCGGGTCTGTCCTATCAGTCAGCCTTCAAGATGACGAAAGAGAGCATTCATTTACTGCAAGATGCAGAAATGTATGCCTTATTTGAACGTGGTATTAGGGGTGGCTTGACATTTGTCAACAAACATGTTGTCAACAGCACCCAAGACATAGGATCGACCACGCATTTAATGTACATAGACCAAAATAATTTGTATGGGAGTGCACTCTCCAAGCCTTTGCCACAGTCTGACTTCCAATGGGTAGAGCCCCATGACATTGAATACTTCTCCAAGCCAGCACACATTATGGCACTGGGAGATGAGGCCGACATAGGTTATTTATTTGAAGTCGACCTCATCTATCCAGACTGCATTAAGAATAGGACCGTTGATTTCCTCTCGCACCCGAATCTGGCATAGTCAGTCCAGATATGTTCTCTCCCTTTATGGAAGAACACAATAAGCAGTATGAGGCGAAAAATGACTTAAAGTATAAAGCCACTAGGAAGTTGTTGCTCACCCAATTGAACAAGCAGCATTACATCGTGCACTATTCCATCCTCAATTTCTATCTAGGTATGGGGATGCAACTTGACAAAGTCAATCGCGCTATCCAGTTTAGGCAGAAGCCCTTTCTAAAACCGTATATAGAATTTAATAGTAAGAAACGGGCTGAATCCAAGAATCCTTTCGAAAAGGACTTCTTCAAATTTAAGAATAATGCCCTCTTTGGTAAAACCATGGAGGATGTAAGAAAGCGCATGGACTATCGCATCGTAACTGATCCGGAAACGAGTATCAAGTTATGTCGCTCGCCGTTGTTTTGCCACCATGATGTCATTTCCGAAGACATCACTGGTTTAAAAATGGTAAAATCTAAAGTAGAACTTTGTAAGCCCATTTATGTCGGTCAAGCTATCTTGGATCACTCCAAGTTAGAAATGTACAAGTTATTTTACCACACTTTCAAGACATGTCCACTTCTCCAACGTGTGGAATTAGTAGGAGGCGATACAGACAGCTTCTTCCTAGCTTTGACAACCACGAGCCAAGTCAAGCAGGAAGACATTTTAAGATATTTAGCACCCAAGTTTGATAGTTCCAACTATCCCACTGACCATCCGCTTTACTCTACCTCATATAAAGCGAAGCTTTGCTGTTTCAAGGATGAGTGTGCCGGCATACAGATAGAGGAGATGATCTTGCTTCGCCCCAAGATGTACTCCATGAAGCTAAAATCCTCAGAGCTTTCTATAAAGCGGGCGAAAGGCATCTCGAAGTCAATCGTTAGAAAAATGACACATAGGGACTATCAAGATGCCTTAGATTCACTTAAAATTAAAAAAAGTAGAAATGACCATTTTAAAATCTCAGTCGCATCAAGTCAGAACAACGACGTTTAGGAAACGAGGTCTCTCAGCTTGGGAAGACAAGCGATGCTGGATGAGTCTTAACCACTCATTACCGTACGGTCATCCGGACACTCATCTACCTCCACCCAAGAGACAGAAACTTTCTCCTCCTCCGTCCGGCGATGTCTGATGATGAATGCTTCCTCTCTGTTGTGGTTGATGTTTTGCTTTTTCATTCCATGGCGTTTTCTATGGGATGTTGTGAGTGAGTGCCTTGTAACATGCGTCCAACTCCTGATCACTTCATATCATGACTTACATATCAACTGGTTTTTTCCTGACGTTGTTTTCTCCCTGCACATGAGTGACTTTGTTTTCTCCCTGCATATCAGTGACTTTGTTTTCTCCGGTGATGTGAGTCATAAAAAGTTTGTTTTCTCCTACCATTAGTATTAACTGCATGTGGCTGTGATGAAAATCGGTTGTGTTGATGAATAACATATCATTTACATACTGTGTTGTTTTCCTTTTGACATAAAGATGGGATTCTCACTCATTAGACAGAAGTAAAAGTTTTAATCATTTTGTAAGATGGGTAGGGTTAGAAATAAAGTTATCACCATGTCGCTGTTTGTAAGATAGGTGAAATATAAAAGAAGTTAGAATCACTTCACTGTTTGTAAAGTTAGAAATAAAGTTGACGTTTGTAAATTTAGAAATAAAGTTGATGATTGTAAAGTTAGAAATAAAGTTGATGATTGAAAAGTTAGAAATAAAGTTATCACCATATCACTGTTTGTAAGATAGGTGAAATATAAATGAAGTCATAACCATGTTAGAGCTTGTAAAGTTAGAAATAAAGTTGACGCTTGTAAAGTTAGAAATAAAGTTGATGATTTGAAGTCATATCCATGTTAGAGTTTGTAAGTTATCATCCTCACCAACGCATGTGAGATCATGACAATTTCTTCGGCTTAGGAAACATCAACCACTTTGCTGACTCATGTCTATAAATACCTCTGACTCATGAGGTGGTAAGGCGTCAGTCATACGAATCTAATCAGTCTTGTTCAACCTTTTCACCGACACGTGTGTAGGCGTATCATTCAACATCGATGGCGCCTCACGTTAGACAGCGTGACCTTTTCACCGACAAGTGTGTGTGTGTGTGTGTGGGCATCATTTCATGTCTATAAATAGCACTGACTCATCATAAAGCAAAGAACCTTGTTGATGATCTTTTCACTGACAAGAGTGTGGGCGATAGTTCATTGCAATGACTCATTCAAAACACATCAGGTGATTAACACGATTCTATTAACTGTGACTCATACAGATAACGCATTAGAGATTTAACAATGTCAGCTACTTTACTGACATCACGTAAACCAGTCATGATACAATGTCCGTTGTGAAACACTGCAATATGTACAGGATGCCACTTCCGAATCAGAGCAGCAGGAAAGAGTTCAGTTTCATAAAATATACAATGATTACTGGTTTTAATGTTGGCTAGATTCACTAACATCTTCAATTGAACAGACATTACTATATTCTTCAATGTCAGGGGACTGAGGCGAAGATGAGGCATGAGTGTTCGCATTTTCTTGACGACTTCGTAACACATGGACTGCATCACGAAATGAGAAAGGTTTCCTAGGACTTGGATTTTGCCGAAGCGAAAGATTTGAAGATTTCGACCGTTGCTCATGCGAATGACCAACATTTGCGGACGACCGCGATGATAGACTGAATCGGGAAGATGGGTATGCAACTGTTCTAAATCGATGTCTCTTCTGAGATTCATTTCGCGCATGGCGTTGATGATGCGGATGGGAAGCATGACTCATACATGACATGAGGATGGAGTGAACTTCCCTTTTATACTTTTCCCATGAGGGTTTTGGAATCACAATGTAGCAGTAATCATTATGTAGAATCATCTCTTGAATGCGAATAAATACAATGCCGTCTCCTCCGTTAATGACACGGCAAGACTTGGATAGGATTGCGCGATGCAACCTTCGTAGATGAAAGCGTTCTAGAGTTATCTGAAGTTGACGTTTCGTATCATGAAATGTAACACACTGACTTTTCCATGATGCATGGAGCCATGCTGATAATTTCCACATGATTAAAATCTGAGTGAAGAAGGGTATGCCTAAGAAAGAAGGAGAGAGAGTCATGTTCATGTGTGGCATGGTGAGTGTACATTTTCTTTCTTGATACGGTGGCCGTTAGGCCGTGGTCTCATAAAGACCGATGGTGCGTTCTCAGTGTGTGGAGAGTGTTACTGTAGTTGATCATGATCAACATGGACATCATTTTTAAAGGTGATGGAGACAAGATAGGGATTCAACGTAAACAACCTTCGGTCCCTGCGCGGACCCATGTAGATGGTTTGAATTTTAATTTCGAAGGAGTAGAATCCTTTTCCCAAAATGGGGAGTGGTTTGCAATTGAGTAAGTCGAATTCTCTGCCCTCCTTTTCATGGATGATGAGACAGTGTCTATCCGTATGCACATACATGTATCGTCTTTCCATGATGGGAACTTGTGGCCGCTTCCCATTGTGTCGAACAATTTCTTTGGGAATGGTGAGATTTTCTTTAAGAAATGTTTCAAGAGTATTGAATTGTAACCGTGTCCAATAGTCTAACGGCACACACACGGCCAGTCCATACTTTGTTGACATAACCTTTAGATAATCTATCCGATGACTTGGAGTTTTTATGGTCACGGCTTCTCCATGATGAGTTATCTTTTGATTGAAAGCATTTTTACCCGATGCTAAAGTAAGGGAGTTCAGTGTACCCAGTGCGAGAGCAGAGGAGTTGATGGCTTCGAGCAACTGCATGGTTAGCGCAAGGACGGAAATGATTGCCATGAGCTCAGTCGTCCGTTTTATAAGCAGACCTAGGTCCAATCACATACGTTTCCCTTTTCTCGTTTTCCCTGTCTTTGTTATGTGACAAAAAGTTATCGCACGTGAACTTTTGACTGCGTGGGTGGAAACCTTCCCTCTTACAAAGTCATTCTAGTCCTCACAAAGACTTGAGTGACACGCCCCTTCTAGCGAACAAAGACGCATTCATTTATCTAACAAAGAGCCTGATAGCAATGCACAAAGCGCAATGACTCGTTGTGACACGCCCCTTTTCTCGAACAAAGACGCATTCATTTATTTAACAAAGAGCCCGATAGTAATGCACAAAGCGCAATGACTCATGCTGTGACACGCCCCTTTTCTCGAACAAAGACGCATTCATTTATCTAACAAAGAGCCTGATAGTAATGCACAAAGCGCAATGACTCATGCTGTGTCACGTCCCTTTTCTCGAACAAAGACGCATTCATTTATCTAACAAAGCGCAATGACTCATGTTGCTCTATACACCATTACAGAATACTCAGTGAAAAGAAATCTTTATTGCATCTACACAATGTGTCGACGATCAAACAAAGTCGTGGATGTAAACACACTCATTTGAATCATGATATATTTAACAACGTATGCATTTCCTTCCATCGTCCCTTCCATTTTCTCCATAATTTTCTCCGCATGTCGTGCATAAGATAGGTCACTAAGAGTAGGCCATTCTGAGCAATAGAATTCAAAACGAAGTGGCTTTTGCAAATCTTTCAACTCAATATAAGCAATGAGTCTATCCTTCACATCTTCAGGTTGTAAACTCTCTATTAATCTTTTGAAGAGAGGAAGACTTTCAGTTGCTGCCACTTTCATATCATTCATCTCTACTTTAAATGTAAGTTTCCAAGCTTGTAAAAATCCATCGAATACTTGTTTATCAAGAGTCAAATGACACACATGGTTTCTTAAGGTACGATGCGCCATCATAAACGTTGTAACTAAAGATTTCACATCGCTTCAATGACTTCCACTATGAATAAAACAGAAACAACAATAATGTTCCACTGTGAGTTTATTCAACATCAGACAAAATTCACAAGTACAGAATACACTTCATAAAATGATCATCATTCATTCACAAGGAGTAAAAACATGTTTTACATATACCCATGCTGTTGACAATAATATAGATACAGTTCATGAACGTCAGAGACTACAATGCCAGCGTGAAGAGAGTTTTGCAATGTAGGTAGCTTTATTTCTAGTATTACAATGGGATGGTGGTCTGTACAGGTGATGCCTCTCACCGAAACATATTGCCATGTCAAAAATGATTTCATCTCTAAACTTCTTTTGATCACAATGCATATGATAGTCTTGTCTTACACGATCTACCCAACATGGTAAATATAAATTATCAATGTGCAACTGAAGTGTTGTTGCTTCTCGTTCAGAATCATTTCCTAATATTTTAACAATATGAAAACCTGACAGCCACCGTTTGAAATCACTTATCAAATACGTTTCATTTACAAATCCAATATGAATCAAAATAGAAGGATCAAGTCCATGCACATGCCGTCGTGACCATTCGTCTTTGTGTGGAGGACAGTAGGCAAATCTATGATATACACTAACAACAGTTTGATCACTTTCTCTCATTGCAATAGCACTCAATTTCTGCATGGGTGTTCCCTCACTGTCTATGAAGATGACAACCTACAATATCAAAAAGACTTCATTACAAAATAATACATTGAGCAGGAACTTTACAAGGATGTCTGTCCTTTACATAACAAAAGATACATACAACATGATGACAATGTTTTATTTGAACATAACGCGCAAGGCCGCGTTTTCCACATTCACTACATACTAGCTGATTACAATACTTAAGATTTCTCTTTGGTGGTAGCACCATCTTTCTTTGATGAGCGACGACGTTTAGGTTTAGTGACAGGTTCTTGACACTCTTTGACACAAGAATCAATGACTTTCTCAATGTGATCAAGTCCTGTTAACTCAGGTTGATGATGAATTTGAGCAATGCGCAAATTGAGAGAAATCAAATTACCGTCAGATTGATGAGGTCCCACATAAACAGCAGGTACTTCAATATGAAAGGAATAAAAGCCTGCACCTAGCGATGACAATTCTGTTTCAACTGACTGTTCAACTGTCACTCCTGAAGGGACTTTACAATACTTGCTTTGTAAAATATAGCAGCGAGTGCCGCGATACAATGGTTTATAATAAGAAGTTTCCTTTTCTGGCCACAACTGTAATAGTTCAGTAGGAATAAGAGCCTTTTGCCTCACAACGTCTTCTAAAATGTCAAGCTGTTGACTCAACCAATTATCAATAGGAATACTCAGGTTTTGACCGCAACGATTTACTTGCGTATCCACTTTTGGTAAGTATACAGCCGGCGTTTGAAGATAGAGTCGAACACCGTTGTAGCGCACTTGTTGTTTGTAGGTAGGATAGCCGTGAATTACCTTTTCAATTTTCGGATTCCACAGCTCGAGATGTTGAGGATTCCGTGATGCAGCAGTTGGAGTAGGATTCATGGCCATGGCAGTCTGTAACGAAAGAATACCACTAAGTACATTCATGATCATCAGAGAAAAGAAAATTGTTAGCTTAGCAGTGACATATGAGGTGGCCCTTAAGAGGACCTTTTGGAGCGTTCACATGATTTAAAGTTTATCACCAAAGTATAAGTCTTCGTCATCGTCCAGTAAATTAAATGTCTTGGGCATAGGACCCGAATTGCGTTTCAATTCCCTAAAAGACTTAAACGTAAAGCGTCTAGGTGGTGGAGGCGGTGGTGGCGATGGTTCAACAAAATTAGCTTGTACAATCATCGGCCAGACACTCTCCTGTGTCTCTTCTAAAATGCTGGTAGGGTTTAGGCCAGACAGTCATGACACTCACTTGTAAATTTGCAAACAGGATTGATCAGACAAAGTTGAGAGGGAAGAATGGCTTCAGCAAGTCACACACACACTTTCCAAGTCAAGAGAATGAAATGAAGAGAAAATGGGGAGACGTCTGCTTTTATAGTCTCCTGCGAATCCACATTTGACACTATGTGAGCCAATCAGAGACCTCCGTTTCTCCCTTGACTTCGTTGTGGCAGGGAAAAGGAGGCACGCGGACGACTGACTCATGAATGCTTTTCCCAAATCTTGTAGTCAAATGTCGTTTAACACATTGAGTTGAATATGAATGTGTTTTATGCGACATAAGAGCAAGTTGGATCAATGCTCATGAAATGAATCTAGTGTCGAGATGCAATTTTTGCCACGTGTCGCTGATAGAAATCTTTGGGATCATGTATCGTCTCTGCAGAATATGATGCAAAATGAAACACTACACGTTCACCTGCATGTTCATCAGTCATTTTCTCAAATTCAATCTCTGCAACTAATCGTCCTTTCACATCTTTATTCATCAAACTGTCCATGAGCTGTTGGAAAACGAAGTAACCTTTAGCGATAGCAAATTCTAAGTCTGCCTTTTCATGATGAAAGGAGATGATGTAGTCCCTAATCACACCACGAAGACTTTGTCCATGAAAACGTAGTGAACAAAATTCATTCGTAAGCTTTAATGCTTCTGTCATCTTTCTTCCTTTCACTTCGGAGACATAGCATGAATGACATACAGGTGTAACATGACACTTTAATGCCAAATCTGGTCTCTGTTTTCCCGTCCGAGGCTTGCTTCACCCGCTACAGCGATTTTCATAAACATTCTAACTCTGACGTTTTCCTGCCATTTTCCTCCCTAAACCCAGGAAAAGTGAACCAAACTGAGCTTTCCACTGCATTTTTCTCATTCTCAGCTTTCAAATGAGCTATTGCACGACTTTCTACGATGTCTAACACCAAAGTTGGAAGTTTGGCAGGAGGGGGGGGGGTCAGAACCGATGGAGTTGGGAAGTCGTTCCTAGACCCAAAAGTGGCCAAAACGTCCGAATCTGCACTCCATTTTCCCATCCGAGCACTCCTTCTGCCCGAAACATGGACTTTCTCATCCCAAAACCTCCAACACCTTCCTTTTTCCAACTCCGACGTTTTCCTGCCATTTTCCTCCCTCAAGCCAAGAAAATTAGTCCAAACTGAGCTTCCCACTGCATTTTTTTCATTCTCAGCTTTCAAATGAGCTATTGCACGACTTTCTACGATGTCTAACACCAAAGTTGGAAGTTTGGCAGGAGGGGGGGGGGAGGTCTTCAAAACTTTTTCTCTCCGATGCCGCTGGAAACATCTTTCCTAACCCAAAATTTCACGTAGACTCCGAATCTGCACTCCATTTTCCCATCCGAGCACTCCTTCTGCCCGAAACATGGACTTTCTCATCCCAAAACCTCCAACACCTGCCTTTTTCCAACTCAGACGTCTTCAAAGATTCCACCCCTTGCCTCATCACTCATCCCTCCATCCTTCCCAACCCAAACTTTCACGTAGATTCCGAATCTGAACTCCACTTTCCAATCCAAACCCTCCTTCATGACGATTTCCAGCCTTTCTCATCCCAAAACCTCCAACACCTGACTTTTTCAACTCTACCACTCCACCCCTTCTCCCTTCCGAGATTCCACTCCTAGCTGGAAAACTCCTGCCTTCCTTCCAGAGGGGGGGGGTAGGGACCCGTTTCCTCCTCACGGACCCATTCCTCCCAACACATCCTTGGCGACTTCCTTCCAGAGGGGGGGGGCTGAGTCAGCATGATGACTCATCGTTTCACATTTTGCATTTGCGCCTGCGATGGGGTTACTACTCTTATCAATCATAAATGCCTATACGCGTACATGTAAAAAAGACAGACCTAAGTGAAAACACAGATCTTTTACAGACTAGTCTGTAAGTACAAACCAAGTGGCAACCGTGGGCCGAACCTTGCACAAGCTCTTGATTAGAAAGGGAAGCGGAATTCCACAGATTTCAATTATTCCAAATTCTTTTTTTATGTTTTCTGATATTGAAGGAAGGCATTCAGAAGTGAAGATATTTGTATAATTGACTTTCAGGATTTTTCTGTAAATTTCGACGACTCTGGTCGATAGGACATCGATATTTTTACGACGAAAAAAGGTAAAATACAACATACTGATCAATGTCTGATGCGATTGGAAAAGAATAACAACTGCTTTCAAAGGGAAACTGCTTTTACACTTTGTTTAAGTAATTTACTTGGTGCAGAATTCAAGCACAGCATGAATACAAGAAGTACTCACCTGTACCACGGAAATGTTGTGGAAGAAGTTGATCATTAAGAATACTGACGATGTCGGATGAAAATTGAAAATCTGCAGAAAATCCTTTCATTTGAATTTTCTCCTCAACTCTATTGTCAAGATATGGCACAACTTGTTTTTCATCTGTATTTTTTCTCCCTTTTCCAGTTATGAACTCCAATCGTAGTTTGTTCGATGTTGAATAGACGATAAGATTTCTCTGTTCACCGCAAAACAAATGACCAATTCTTTTGCTTTTATTGCGGATTACATCGTCGAAAATTTCTACGTAATCGACAGGACATCTGAAATAACGAAACAATCAATAACTGAATGAATTCCTAATTTTCTTGTGTATATTATCTATTATTCTGAGGACCGAGAATATATGAGTCCCAGCTGCGGTTTCCAAATGAATTTAATTCAGTTTCACAAGACATGAGACTCCTTCACTTCGTACTGTTTACTTCCTCTAATCCACAGCTAGCAACCGAAAAAAGCTGGAGAAAGAGACAACCCGAGAAGTACTTCTGTCCTGCACTTTTTTAAATCAAAGTAAACTTTTGTAAGGTTGCCTTTTTACTAAATGGATTTTTAATCATAAATTTTGATTAGAGCCTCTTATAAAGCGATTTGAGTATATATTCTGAAACAGTGATTAAACACTAGTCATTCTTATATATTCATTGAATGCTATATTGAAATGAATATACATTAAATACGTGAACATAAATCTAATGGTCGAAGTTCGCGAATGATTTATATTGCCACATCCACTGTAGATGAACAAATCTAATCTACAACATGTCTTTCCGATTGATTTTTTTGTCAGTGATTGGTGAAGTTTATCACTAAAATACATTTAAACGCGGACAGTGATTGATTTTCTATAGATTTTTCAGCGGCCTATCTTAGATGTCGACTCATGAAACGCATATTGAAATTCATTTACGGAGTCGTTGCAACACAAATTGAAAAGCGAAAGCCTATTTACTTCGGAATTCTGCTGTATTCCTTAATTATAACACCTAATTGAATAGAAAAATGTCGTCAGATTTGATCAAATCAAGCTCAAAGTTCCTTTGGCAGCCGCAGACGCTGCGTTTCGCCTTACCAGGGACCATCAGCTCGACTTGGAGTGGCCCAAACTAGCTTAAAGTATCTAGAAATATCATAAATCTACAAATACCTTTTTGATTTATTATTCATATTTAATGACAGCGATTGAAGCTTGGAGTTCAGTGATCAAACCGTGTTTCAGTAATAATTTTCAAGGAAAGTTTCTACTTCTCTCTAATCCTATGCATTTCTTCGAGCAGAAACAATGCACTGCTGAGGATCTCTTGCTTGTAGAACTGTTGGTTGCTGCAATGGTCGCAATCAAACAATAATTGATTAATTATCCAAGTGGATGACGAGCGGTTCCTTTCTCAGACACATGCTATTTCAATCAGTAAACCTTCCCAACTATCTGTTTATTTAGGGCTCTAAAACCGAATGAAGACGTCAATTTCGTTTTGTTGCTGCGCTATGTTGAAGCCTGAGGGACTCATGAAAACTAGGTCTATATAAATGGCTAGAAAAATAATTCGAAAGACTTTCCGACATTATCAGTAGACAGATATGAGTCATGTTTTGTATTAACGCCTTGTGCATCAGAGCTACTGAGTAGAGCTATTAAAGCAGTGGTTCTCACGGAGATGTAGCCGGTCCGAAATTTTCCTGACTGAACCGGAAACCGGTGCCGTTATACCGTCGACCAATTAAATGTTTGGAATATAATAGCGATTTTCCACACCAGTTGGATATCTGGGTTCTCAAACCTCAGTCCGCGTAGCACTTAATCGAAGTCTGGGAGGTCAGCGTGAGTTGTGAAAGGTATACATTTCTGAGACATTTAGAAAGAGTTGCTTGCATTTTTACATTCAGATCCTCATTTTACGCATCCGCTGAAAGATGAAACAGGGACTTCAAGCGCAACGATTTTCAAATTAATGCAATGGATGAGCTTGGAGACTTCGATAGACAATGGAAGGTATGGTCATCGGGGAACCGAATCAAAATTGAATGTCTGATGTGTATCTACAGTAGTTGGAAAAATTATATTGCCATTTTCAACTGCGAGCAAACGCTATGCTGAAGCTTGAGATGAACATTTAAACCGCTAAAAAATAGCATTTGAAATCAGATTTCATCATCTTTATACAGTACATTGCACTGAATTTTCTCAAAATCCAGTTTTAGTTTTACAATATATTTTCACTAAGTGCTTTATTTTTTGTCAAGTTTTTCTTAATTTATTCATTCGAATTCCAAGTATCTGCATGTCTTCCAGGTCAAATCACAAAATTCCCGGTTTTTCGAGATAGCGGACACCCTGTCAAAATCAACAGTAGGCATCAATTTGCTTACTGGGTGATTCGTTTCAAATTGTTTCCATACGGAACTTCTTTCTTATCCGCAGGAAGAAGTCGAGTAACTCACTTATGGAGTTGGCGAGGCTTTTAGAATAGAGCCTCTGTATCCCATGCATGTCGTAGGAGGCGACTAAAATGGGATCGGCCAACAAGACTAGCCATCTTTGTGCTCGGTCATCCTTGCTGCCTAGTCTGCGTAGCTGAAGTCCATGTATTTTGAAGTTGCAGACAGTCTTAGTGGCGCCTCCTTTGGCTACTGAGATATGAAGCGCAGCCGCTCGGCTTTTGCCCGGCAGTCTGGTAGTGAAGCGGTACAACGGGTTACCTCTGGGTCGTTCATGATATCGATCATTGATGCAGTAGAGGTATAGGCACTCGTGTGTGCTGCGTTAGGTCTTGATATAAATAGGCGCAGATACCATAAGCAGGTGTTCCGGAGGGATGGACTGCTTCTCGATGGCGCGCTCTGATTCCAACCGGCATAAGAATTTCGATGGTTTGGGGTCTAGTACTCGCACTTTCTCCAAGAAACCCCTCTATTATTTAATCTTCTCACGAATCTCAAGAAATCCAGCTGGAACGATGTCTTTCTCCAGTCATCGTCATCCATTTCCAGAATGTGGACTCTATGATAGCATCCTTCCCTACCGTACATGCGAAATATCTTCCGATACAATCATTAGGTATTCGCTCCTGGACCTCTCGAGAATGTCTTACGCAACCGATCGCTTATTTGTTCTATACATTTGCATTTTTTACATCTACAGTCACTATTGATAATTAACTTGTTCGATAGACTTCTCATGGTCAAAAATGAGTACCAATCCCGCGTTTTGCATACTTTTTTTGCAAATACCAGTGCATCAACATGTGCTTCAAATAAACTTACGATTCTGAGCGCTCGTAAAGATAAAAATCATTGAAGGAAAGACGAATTCTGTATCCCATATCACGACCTTTGAAAATAAATGTACAATTAAGGTTATTTGGATAAATTCCGGGATATGTAGGAGACAATATCCGTCCAGAACTGAACTTTTCGCCCTCGATTTCGTAGCTGCATCCACCGTCTTGCATAGGGGTCCCAATATTGTAAGGTCCTACAAAAAGCGGGGCTTTAGTGATCATGAGAAACTTTTGTCAAAGAAGCTAGAAGGATAACTGCTGAACTGATTCTAGTAAGGAAAATGTAGAGGAAAAAATTTGATTCTGGTTATTCTGCTCGCCATCTTTTTCTCTATTTTTTGATGTCGTTGAAGCTAACCACACGCTTAAGTTATATTTTGTGCAATGTTTCATGAAGTCTGATTCATAATACTTCTTGGCTGTTTCTGTATGCTTTTACAAGGTCTTAAGAAATAAACGTCTATTGACTTATTGAAGAAATATTACCTATTATTGCTCCTTGCTTATTAGGATACTGAAGATAATTAAACCTACCACCATCTCCATTGAAAAGTTGAGAAAATAAATTTTTCAGCAATGATGTTCTAAGCATCACGATTCTTTTGTGATAAGTGATCTCATTAATTCTCATCGCAAATGATCGCACTTACTAAAGAAGCACTTGCATCTTTTTTGAGTGATCAACTTTGTTAAATCGTGAATAAGCAGTGCGATGCGGCATATTCGCTGTTTATCTGTGCAATTGTCAAGAATCGCAGCGACAAA
This sequence comes from Prostheceraeus crozeri, assembly GCA_907163375.1. Lineage (NCBI taxonomy): Eukaryota > Metazoa > Platyhelminthes > Polycladida > Euryleptidae > Prostheceraeus > Prostheceraeus crozeri. The sequence goes on along the minus strand of CAJQUW010016454.1, from coordinate 45,717 downwards.
TTTCAGAGCTAGCCCTGTATATATTATTTTCAATATTTTCTTTCCCTTCAAAAGATACTTACTGACTAGTGATTGCAATCCTGGGTACTTTTACAAATCCCAGGATTTCGGGATCCCGGATTACGAAACAATCGCTTCATAGTGCACTAAAAATTGCTTTTCAATGGTGATCTTCAGTGCAGAATTTGTTAATTCACAGAATCTGATGAATTATAGTGGGTTGCCTGAGCAATGTAGTATTATTTTATGTTTACTCGCATAATATGTCTACATAACATACTACTCAAAATTCACATTTACTACTATTTCACATATCTTTGTTGTTGGAGAATTATGAATTACTATCTTACTTGCAGTGCACACTTCCACAATAAAATATCATTACTTTACAGAACTGTATCAATATTCAAGTGTATAAATGTGTATAACAGCTCATAGATTAAGCCGATACTTAATGAAAGAGGTACTTGGGTAGAGCTATCTATTTGTGGTCCATTTAAAAACAAACAAACGCAGAATAGCCAGCTATTCAAATCATTGGCCAATGAAGTAAAGAGCTGACGGACATGCCACTTCATAGAGTCTGATCAATCAAAATCACATAGCTCAACACCATGCGCAAGCAATTGGCGCAATGATACCAATCTTTCTCGGTTGCTAAGGGATATTCATGCTAGCAAGAATCGAAATTGGAGGCATTTTTGGAAATAATTGTTTTAGCTTAATTCTTGTACAATATTTTGTAGCAATTTTTATGATAAGCTTACATGTAGGGTGCAAATACATAATCAATCATATGTACACCGACACCACTGTAATATGCAGCTTCGACATAAGAGCATAATATAATTCAACGAACAACATTTATGAAAAACATTCAATAATTTATTCAATATTCATACACAAAATAGCTTTAAACCTGATTTCAACTACTAAAATAACTATTAAACCACTAACAAATTAATCCCGAGAGCATAATCCCGGAATTTCGTGATTGATAAAACCTACGGGATCCCGAGATTGCAATCCTTATTAGTGACCAAAATGGTGGTGAATGATAATGCATGGTAACACAGAATAGGGATGGACTCCAGCCATTAGCGACAGCAAGAAAATGTAAAACCTAAGGAGGAACAAAGAAGGAAAAATGAATAAACATTAATGATAATATGATGTCATCAACATAATGATCATCAAATGATGATATATCAATGCCAATGATGTATGTGTTGTATTGTACATACAATAGAAATTGTACAAAAATCAATGCTATCGCAGTAATTTCCTTGAACTTCTATCTCAGTGGATGATTACTTATAATCATATATTATTATTAATATACGTGCTTGATTAATTGATGATCTTTAATAGATAATGAAAGAACTATAATCCAACTCACCATCTGGAATGAATTCATATGTTCCGTTGAATCCAAGGTTTCCCATGTGATCATCTCTATTATAACTTTCTTGTGTAGTTTTGTCAGCGTAAAAATCAAGTAACAAAATACTGTACATGCTCGTTAATACTTTTGGCGCAGATTCTAGTGTATGTCCACAATATCGACCCAATAAGAGTGTATTTGCCGGAGAATCTTCAATCGATTGAAGCTGAATGTATATGTCAACGAAATCCTTGACGCAGCTGGAAAAAGGAATGTACAAGCTCATCACTATTAATAGGTGGCATTGGACAAATATAAGTTAATTTCATCTTGTATATAAGAAAAGAATCTGGTTTGTAAGATGCTATACTATACAAGAATTTACAACGGAGTTCAGTTCATTATTGTCAGTAGATCTGTCAATAGATTCATTATTGTCGATAGATCTCTCTCATCTTTCTCGTGATTAAGATACTGACCGATGCCGCAAGGCTAGTAGCCATTCGACCAACCTGACGTCAACTGGTCAAATGGTCTCTCTACACCGCTCATGCCGGAGACCAATAAATAACTTTTCATTCACTCGAATATTGCTCTTCGTTCATAGTTTGTTCTATCAGATATCAGGCCTGACATTACGCAACAGCAAGTTGTTTCATATTGAAGCTACGGCTTTCTTGGTATTTAATTAAAATATTGGTTTTTATGATCAAATTGTTACACAAAGTCAAATGAAAGATAGTCATAGAATTAAGTTGCTCCGTGATAGTCAGTTACGGAGGGCGGAATCAACCATTTTCAGATCACCTACCAATCCAACATTATCACACACCGCAACATGATCTGGCGTGTGTGGTTCTCCGCAGTTACACGAGTCATTGCGTGTAGCTCCGATCTTTGGAAGAACGGCATTATATCGTCCGTGTCCAGTTCGAATGCGGTAGGAGAGCACATCACCAGGTACTGGAGGATGTCGTGGTAGGGAAGTAACATCCTTGAGTCTTGAATGATGGAACTTTCAGATACTGCAATAGTCGATAAGTTGTTGCCGTTATACATACCACCTACGCTCAGCCAATCGAGTATTTCTACCACCCGATTCATAATAAATTGATCGAGGGTTTTCACTTAAAGGTCGACATGAAGGAAATCTTGTTCAAGTTGGTTGCTGCCTGTATTGAAATGGTGAAGGGTTAGGTTGTCTAGCAGCTCGAAGGGCTAAGCACACAAACGATTCTTCCCGTTGCCTGTGAGTATTGGAAGCTGATTGACTTGCGTAGAGCGAATGACTCCAGCATAGTCTCATGACATTGTTCGCTATGTCGATGACGTGGACGTGATAGCTTCTTGTCCAAAGAGGGGAACAATATTCCGCTACGGACTGTGCAAACGTATGAACAACGCTGAAGTTCGAACCCCAATAGTTACCAGCTGGTTGACGTCGGAGGTTGCACCGCGCTTGTACTTACTTGAGGTACTTTTGACATGTTCTCCATTGTTTAGTGACCTATCCACACTGAGTCCAAGATACTTTGACTTTGACTAGAAGCGCAGGTTATCATTGAGCAGCGTGACTTTAAGCTGATAATTAGCCAACCTATTCGTCAAGTGAACACTCTGTTTTCGGTCTTGCTTGCCTTCAGTTTCAGTCACCAGCGATGTAGGCTAAGCACTGATTGACGACGCTGAGGTAGTCTAGTCTGAAAGAAAATTTTCTATCAATTTTTGGTTCTTCTTCAGATAAAGAATAGCGACGTCATCTCATAAATGGATTTCTGGATGATGGTACTTGAGAGGTCAGCGGTGGAAATGTTAAATAAGAGTGGTGCAAGGACAGAGCCTTGGGACACACTATTTTTCATTTTCCGCTTCTTTGATTGCCTATATCATCCAAGCAGAGCGTAAAACTTCTGCTGCTGATAATTTCAAAAATCACTCGCACTATGTTTTTTGGAATCATCTTGAGTAGTTTCAGGGTCAGTCCTCGAGGCCAGAAAGTATCATATGCTGCTGAGAGATCAATAAACGCTGCTCCTACTTTCTACATCCTCCTTGAGACAACTAACCTGACACCTTGATAAAGAATGCAAAAATATAATGACTGATATAATGAGCAGTTATCAATGGCTAACATAAACGCTACAGAACTTGCAATGCATATTGAAATAAATTATTTTGATGCTCCAAATGTTACACACAAGGAAGTGGGTCAAAGAAACATGACCCACGACATACTTGATCCACCAGTCTTTCACGAAAACCTGACTCACGCGACCATCTGAACTATGACCAGCAGTTGGGCCAGAGATTTTTCATTTTTTTCGCAGGCCTGCTAATACCAACGATTTAGACCATCATATTTCATGATCATGCAGAATGAACGCCGCTCTTTTCAACACTTGGCCAAGAAAGCCTTGTACCTTAAGTGAGAAATAAATAGTTCTGCGTGTTTTATTCAATTTACGATATAGATGAAACACACTAATTCAAGCGGCATTGAAATGCTTACTTATAGCAAACAAGATTTTCCGAAAGTAACTGCGTTCCGCCATTGGAGACTGTCAGAAAAGATGTTATGCTAAGATCCTATAATGAGTCGTGAATGCATAATTAGCGCCATCCATCAATACTTCGAATGAGCCATTTTCTCAGTATGTAAATTGTTTAATTGGCAGTCTGTTACTGAATGAATGATGAATGTCAACGATCACACACTTTTTTGACCCAAAGCAGACATCCAGTTGGTACGTCGGACATCGTGCGTCAGTGTTTCCATGAAGGTAGATCAAGTATGCGCTCACTGGAACAAAAACCAGCTATACACGCATGTTGATGGTCAATTCAGTCATACACTCTAGGTCAACGTTGCTTGATCAAGGCAAGAATCAAATTAATGGGACATAATATCGTTGGCTGTAGATTCTTGCCGTAAAGCCGTTTGTTGTAATTTATTTTATCATAGTGATTACATTGCTGATTATAAAGAGAAAATGATGGTGATAATAGACACGTGTATATTTAGCAAAACAAACGCTCCAATATTGTAGAACCAGCAAGGTACCGGTAGTAGCTGTTATCTAACCGCTGTGACCCCAAATGAAGCTGTCATGGCAATGCGTGTCCTCTGCGTTACGGTGCATGTCCGTCCTAGTTCTTCAACATCACAAATTGTCGGATTTCTATTATTGGAACTCTCGATGGTAGTTTTCTTCACGCGAAGTTTATTGCCTGTGTCTCCAGATTCACAGACTGCTTAAGGATTTTGCACCCACTAAACGAGCATTCCGCAAGAGCCCTTTTTTCAAGTGGGAACTATGAAATTAACTTTCCTTCCCATCTGGCATAAAATGCGCTTAAATATTAAAAGAATTCCTCGTATAATTAAGTCATGATGGCGGCGGCCTTTAAACCAATAATTATTTGATTGTCTAGCAAGAAGCCATCTCTCAGCACCCATGCCTTTTTATTGTCGATAAATTCAGATGGTTTAAAAAAACTTCAAAATAATTGTCAGTGGACTACTCGTGCATGCTCATCCACGAATCATGCACAAAGCATCCACTTCTATAGAATGTCCTTTCAAACATTGAATGACTTCAGAACTGTTAGTAAAAAGTGGTGAATGCATTCAATGAACAGATCATTCATCGCTTGATTTGGTTACTTCGAGTTATCTTGAACAGCAGCAGCAAATAGCAAACGAATCCGAAAAACGATGTTCCGAAAAAATATCTCGACGCCTCCAGACAGCTGGTCAACAATTCTTTCAATAACTGATGGGCATGGAAACCGCCATGATGTCACAAGTTCAAGCATTAAAGATAGAAGGTTTGAGCGGCAGTGAAATCATATCAGAGCTTGCGCTTCGACGATTATCTATGTGACTTTACTGACTATAGACTCCAAATGACAGAGTTCCATCATCGCCTCATGAGATGTCATCTTTGGAGTCTATCGTAAGTCACACATACTGGGAAGAAACTCAATTTTGACTCGCAGCATCCCACGTCTCACAAGTTATCAGTGGTGAGAAGTTTAATTGATCGATCAACTACTCATTAGTCAGATGAGCAAAGAAGGAGAATAGAAGTGAGAAGGGCGACCAGCGATTTGATGGCGAATGGATATCCTAGTAAGTTCATTACAAAGAGAAGGAAGCTCGCGGGAAAGTGATTTTGCCCTACGTAAGCGAAGATGTAGAGAAGTTGGCCCGGGTCTTTCGTTGGTTCGATGTGAAGGTACTCCATACCAAGCCCCGAAGATGCCTTCCTTCTATTTGGGTGCACCTAAGGACTGATCGCCTAAAGAGCAGACAAGAGGAGTCGTTTACTGGATTCCTTGAAAGGACTGTCCTCTTTCATATGTGGGCCCACAGAAACAAATTGCGTTGTCTGTGTGTTTCGGTCTAGAGATGATGTTGATCAGCACTGATGGTCAAGGCCAAAACTAGTCTCGAGGGGCAAGAAGATCAATTTTCCATTGAACGTAATGCAAATTCAAGCATGAATTCTGACGAACCAAAAGATAGACACTACATAAAACGTACACAGTCAGCAAATTTAGATCCTGCAGAGTCGAACGATGAGAATAATATTTCTATTAGACGAATTTATCACGGAGGAAAATTGAGTTACAGAGACGCATGCTTCACTTGACAGGACTGCCTCCAATCTGGCTGTTGAAAGTCGCGTTTTCGTTGTTACAAGCTGCTTCTCCAATGCGCGCGCTTGACCAATCACACATGGCAAAGAGAGACGAATCTCTATGTCAATTCTGTCGCTTGCTACCATTGCTTACAACATAGAATTAGATAATTGTACACTAGAATGGAAGTTTGATATCTTGCCTACATACAATGATGGCACATAGAAAAATCTATGGTTTGTAGATCAGATTCGATCTAATGCATTGTATCATAGTCAAACCATTTGCCAAGTTAGTTGTGGAAGTGGGTGACACCAAATTGCAGGATCCTCATGAAGAGAATTTTAGTGAGATGGTGGAATGTGAAATAGCCTGCTATTCCATGATTTAATCTGTCTGTAGCAGTCATTGACAGCTATTAGACAACTTTTAAACACTGGAATACGAATTGAAATTTGGTTCACACACTAATAAGTGAAAGTGGTCGCTGTACTGGTTGTAAGAACATCTCAAGAATTCACAGATAAAATTTCTAATTATTGAATAATTTCTCGGTCAAGCGGTTAAGAAACCTAGTGCTTTTCTGGAATAAACACACTGAAAGCTTCTTTACCTACAATCATTTCTCAGATAAATAGAATGTCGCTGGAACTCTTCAATTAATCATTAATTGACACATGTGATATAATAGTGTGATGATGTTTTGGAAGCTGATATTCGAAAGTATGCAAAGGTTTTGAAAATTGTTCAAATGTAAAGAACAGGGGAACCGCTTAAAGTAAAATGAATACCCGAAGGTTTATTGGCCTCTGATTTCAAGCAGGAGTAATGCATGTTCTGTAAATCGACATTACAAGTTGCGTATGTGTCTGATTATACTCTTGATAGATTATAGGAGCAATATTTCAAAATGATTAACGTAAAGAACGTTTTAAAGGATTTCCTTCTTTGTCTTCCTGTCGCTGCAGTATTTTATGAATTCATGATTGTTTTTGTGTACATGATCTTGGACAAGGGGCAACAATCCACATCACAAATTGGCTAGATGAATATAAATGCCAATCAGAAAACTTGGAAACTAGCTCGTATAATTTGTATTTTGCCCCAACTAAGATCCCCCGGCGTGTGCCATAATTTTCATGCAATTTCCACTCTAGGACTTTCTATGGCATTGTTAATTTCTATGGCTTACAATGGCTGGGATAGGACTACTTTCTCTCTAAACCAACCCAAACACAAATGAATCTATCTCAATGTGTGGGCCAGACGAATAATGCCCTGGAGACCCGTTGCATTCGTTGTCTGAAGGTCATCGCATTGACTGGAACAACAGAGATCGTCACAACTAGGGGAATCCAATTACACGCGGTGTCTATTTTCAGAAACTTGGCACATAGCTCGGAATAACAACTTCAATCGTGCGGATTCAGGTTTGCCTTAAATTTACTGTGCTTTAATGAAACCTTGACGTTTAGTAATTTTCCTTTCTTTACATATCATTTCATCGCTATGTTCATCCTGAAGGATGGTGATCAGTCATCCGAAAATTCGGTGTACAATATAACAGATAATCATCGAAACGCAAGGTCTGATATAAGTCTGAACATGAATTGTGCTTTTCTACCTCACGGCCGTTGTGTTGCTAGCTGAAAATATTGAAAATATGTTAATAAACCTTACCGTTATAAGTTGTTTTTTATCATATTCTAACTCATCCAATGGCTCATCCAAAGCGTGGCAACACCTGTGAATTAGTGTAACGAGCATCTATCCTTATACACCATTTGCGACAATACCTGCAGACGACACATTATTCTTAATTTCTTTCATATCGAATAGGTTGCAATAGTCTGACATCATTCCAATCAATTTCGATGTGGGATGTCGAGTACTGCTCATTACGGGAAGCCACAAAGCGTGAATGTATGCGCATCAATATAATTTTAATTTGTGATGGTGATCACAATGCCTTTCGGGCGTCGCAGACGGCCATCGTCGTAGGAATGTAATTGCATTGTCCCGTACATGATTAGCAGTCGATCACATCACGCCATAGAAATAAACTGTTTGTCTGAAGTTCGCTAGAATGGAAATTGACTCAAGGTCGCGGCACATCCGAGGGAACTAAGTTGGGGCATGAAGAACCAACTAAAAGCTTCGATTTACTCATGTGACTGATTCTAACCCAATGATGCAGACGTTGGCAGGTGCATCTAAGTGAAAATGCGCGCGATTTATGTGCCGTTATTGTGCATTGCATGAAGCTTAATTTCCATTCTAGAGGTTTTATTGTTGTCAATTTCTATGCATCACGCCATGTTCAACAAAGAAAATTGAATAAATCATTCATGGAAATTTATTTGTCTTTGTTGAATGTGGCGTGATATGATCGACTACTAATCATGTCCTGCAACACTGCAGTTACATTCATTCGCATGACCATGGCCGTCTGCGACGCCCGAAAGGCCTTGTGATCACCATCACGAATTGAAATTATAGTGATGCGCATACATTCCCGTGGTGAGCATTATCAATGACTCAAGCCCTCTATTTCCTGAAATGTCGAGTACTCTAAATCACTCTGGTATGGCGGATACTTAAGCTTGCCGTTGCTTTCGGAATTTCGGTTAGGCTATATCATAGCTATATTGTACAAAGCGATCTCATAAATTTGAATGCATATTTCTGACAACAACTTCAAAATAACATCGAATTTTATTGGGTACTTTTACTATGAATTGAAAAATTCTTTGAAATCAGGTCTGTAGAGATGTTAGTCTGCAGGTACGGATATATGGTGGCGTTAATAAGATGAACTGTTTCTTGCTCTTTAAGGACCATTATTGGAGCTACCAGCGACTTCTTAAACAAAGTTTTGAAAGCTTCGTACGAGGTTATTAGATACCCAGTGTCGCTTTTAACAGCATACACCAGTCACACATGCTTGGCATAGAGCACGCCAGATAATTGCATTGAGCTGTCCGTTTTCAATAGCTAAGAAAAAACGTAGCAACACTTGGTGACATTATTTAATCACACATGACTTTTTGGTGCGACGCAGATTAACGCTACGTTGCCCTAGTCATCACGACGTCATTAATAGCAGTCACCAAAATCCAAGCCGGTGTCCATGCGTGTACAATGCGCAAATTGTACATACTAAGAACGGCAACTGTAATTTTCTCTCTTATTCATCTTTTGCTAGAACCTGTTAGATGCTGCAAGGCATATTTGGCTGACTGATAATTTAACAAATAACAAGAGCAGAATGTACAGTTAGCTACCATTAGGTTGCTTATTTTCTATCCTTTAAACCAGCATTAATTACATTAGACAGCATAAGCTTGTTTACGTGTAATTGCACGAGTTACTAAATTAATACTTTTTTGCAGGACCACGTCCATTTTTCGTGGTGAACACTTGTATGAACATTTTTGCAATGCGAAAATTTTTCCAGGTGGCTGGACCACTGCCCATAACCCACCTAACCCACAACATTTCTGAATAAATGAAGGTATTAATCTTAATTAATCTTAAGGTAAAAATTAATGCCCATCTTGATTTTTTTCAATCGGGACAGTTCGAATGAGATGCGATATTTGCTGTCTTTCTGTTTTCATCCATCATCTCTCCGCTTACGACAACTGGTTACTTGAGAGTGGGGCGGTCACACAGGGATCGTGCGACAACAGAATTTGCATTAATTATAATTGCCAAATTCATTGATAGATCAATTTGGTTGGCAATGAGCCAACAAAACCTGACCTCACGACCCACTCAATCCACGGCATATGTGGCCCACGACTCACCTGACCCATTTGACCCGCTATCCACTTCCAATAGTGGCTGCGCATGCAATCAACCAAGAAAATTTTCTGAAATACATAACCGAAGTAATTCAGCACTTACGTTTCGTGTATTCCTTCAACGTTAAAATGATGAAATCTCAACAAGACACGTTCGTTGTGTAGACCAACAAACTTGTACTGAGTCCTCTTTCCTGCAGGATATTTGTTCGGCCAACCAGGAGAAAAGAACGTTCCTCCTCTGGAACCAGTAGGGCCCTTGCTTTGAAATAGTTTCACATCAGGTAATTTCTCACTGATCGCTGAAAATAGAATAGAAATTTTGCCAGACTGATTTTGCATAGAAAGACAGAGAGATATTAATGACCACGAATATCCTACATTCAGCTACAGGGTCGATTCGGCAGCACGCATAATATCTTAAATGAGTAGAGATGATCAAAAATGAAAATCTTCGTAGAGTCAAAACTGCGGATATTAATAGCTTAACTTTTGTCGTAACTGTCTCAAAAGGAGGAATCGTAAGGTCGTAACACATCCTTAAATGAGAGCAAGAAGCAAATTTGTACATAACAAAGACCAAAAACAATGAAAATGAACATACGTAACTTAATTCAAAAGTTACAGAACACAAACGGAGATGCTTATAAATAGAGATTATTCAAGTTAGATGGATAATCCGTCATTAGTTAATTTCGACATGTAAGCCAATAATTTTAAGCGGCATCGCCAAGTTATGCATAATGGAAAGTAGAATAGCCCAGAATTGGGCAAAATGATGAAGCAAGAGTAAGTAGAGGATGAGACGTTAATAATTGGTACTTGCCTACTTCAGCGGAATAAAATTTACACGTTGCTACTCACCTGAACCGCTTATTACTTTGTGATATTTGATTTGAATTATTTCTAATAAATAGATGTTGCGCTGTGACAAATCCACAAAAAAGGATCCGAGTATTTTATCATAGATCGTATCCAAACATGAAATACAGGGTGATTTTTTAAGTCCTTACCTAGTTTTAAATCAATGTCACAGACACTACATTTATCGGTTTGCCAATTATTTTACACCAAAATGTACCTGAAATTGCAAAGTTTTATATGGTATATTGATTGTAATGTATTTCCGTAATAATTAGCATAGAATTTTATTTGTATTTATTATACAAAAACAATTGTACAACGAATTTTTGTTCGTTAATGGTTTAAGCTATCGTAGAAAATTTTGAAGAAGCTTTCCTTCAAATGATGTCTGTGTGCTTGCCCAAATACATTTTCATATGACTGGTAACTCCAAAAATGTTAGCAAGTAAAGCTCAATCGCTATCTTGCCATGTTCAACATCTCTAAATTTCAAAATGAAGTTCGCGGACTTTTTTATATGATTTTTCAAATTCCAAATAATGTCATTTTGAGGTCTTTGATGTTTTGCTTGAGATTTTTCCGTATCTTTCCAGAGAGATTTCGCTACAATTTAGAGGACAAGACTTACAGAAAAGATCTTTTTTAAGATGTTTCACATCACATGCTATCTGCTATGCTGTAGGCGACTGTTTACTGTTGGAACCATGGGTCCTCAACGATCAATGTACATTGTACAGTTAAATTTGACACAGTCGCACAGCCTCATTGTCTGGTGAAATCGTGCAGAGTGTACGATTTTACCAGACATTGAGGCTGCGCCTGTGTCGCGAAACGACTGTCTCCTCTATATACTTTTAACATTAATCTTTTACGGAAAAATTGATTAATATTTAAAGGCATGCATCAAACTTTCATCATTCATAGAAAAAATTACATACTTGCTAGAAATCGAATATTTTCTCCCAATAAATCTTGAATTCAATGTGTCTTTTTCGCAAAAAAAACTTTGCGAACTTATTCGTCACCTTCCTTTCCCCAAAATCGGCTCCCCAGCATCCTCTTCGCGCTATCTCTTCTCTACGATGTCTATCTCTTGTCTCTCAGCCTACTTTGAGGACGTTCAATTTTAGACCGCAGACTTCATGACGGAAAACTCTATCCCGGCCCCTCATTTCTAGTTTCCTCTTTCCGACCTAACGCAAACCGCAATTTCAATTTCTCAACACAGCTACGAAAAGAAAATTACCTCGGGCAACTTCTTTATTTCTCATCCCTAGAGAGGGAGTATATTTTCTCTACTAGGTATTGACCATTGGTTACTGAGCGAACGTGACTTTATGTCATCCAGGCTGATTTAAATGAGCAAAGAAATCAGGATCTTTACCATCTTGAATTAACATTTTTGGCTACGGAAGAACGTGTGACTGTTTGAGAAATTACTTGGTAAAAGTAAATCGAGCATGCCCCTGACATAAGCAATAACAATTCTTGTAAGAACTATTCAATTATGAGAAATTTCTGAAATTTCTATTAGTCATGATTCGTGCTGCACATGGCAGACTTGGAACTGTCCGAGGACGAGTCCGTCAGCCGGATTCGTTCGGCGTCTCCATAAACCAGAAGATCAACTTCGGCCAGCGACTTCATGTACTTGATAGTCATTGAGATGGCACAAAGTTGTGCATGTAACGAGGTCGCACCTGACGCGCACCTTAAATCCTTAAACGCACAATTAGTACATTACGTAAAATTTCCTCGGCAATTTGCTGAATGCTACTTTTCAACACACTACTGTCATTTCGCTTTAGCTAGTCAACCAGCAACAACTAGTAAATGATACTTCTTGAATACAAAATGAGTTAAAAAAACGTTAAATGTTGATTTGCATTATCAGCTGAGAAATGGGAGCATACCTGTATATTCAATTATTGCTATTTATAAGAATTTGGGCATCGCGCATTATTGCAACGTTTCAGAGCGGTACAAAAAGGGTGCTCTGTAAAAATTCGAGAAAATATGGCGCTTGGTGGAAAATCTTTGTAGCTGTAAATATAAATTCACATTCACAATTGGGTGTGTAAATGTGCTAAATCACAAGCAATCGAAGTCGAATCTTTTGAAATTTCACAATTTCAATAAAGTCATTTGGAATGACAAGTGAATATTGAAATGATTAGGACACCTATTTATAAATGCATAGTTCATTGAGTCTTTATCAAACATTACTTTCCAGTACTAGGGGCTGAAACAGAAATAATTATCAGCACTACATACCGCAGAAAAATCTGAAGGTTTGATTTTCTTTCCTATATTTTTATTTGACACTATGCCTATATCGAATTGAAATATTTTTTATTGCGTCATTTATACAGTATATATACATCTGCACATCTACATTTTGAAATCGAACACGTTTACGATTGCGTTCAGTCAATATCAGGCCTACACAATATCATATTTGATCAAATACATGATCATCACCGAGATTTGCCTTCAACTGCATTAGTTAAGTGTGTCGTTCCTCATTGGTTGCTGATTAGTATAGATATACTGAATATAGAGTTTGAATTCATCGTGGATATCAAATGAAAGTGAGAGGACCCGTGGTACGAATTGTATCCTATCGACGCATTAGCAGTAAGCGCCCCAGTTATTATCATTATTTCCAAGATATTATTATTGAATTGTGCAGGCCTACATGCATCTCAAATTTAGTCCGGGTATGGCTGCATGTATAAATAGGGAGTTGATTTACTACTGAGGGATGTGCACTGGGCCTTCTTATGATTCCTGATATTGGGTTAAGTTGTGACTATTCAGGTCTGTTCCAATTTTTCAACTTAGGATGCAACTCAATATTTGTATTTACAATTTATATATAAATAATTTTTATGAAGCGGCATATATCTAAGTAAACTATGTTGATTGACAGTATAAAGAAATGGCTTCTTCATGCAGATGATCAATAACTCAAGAAAATCTTTCTTTTACCTCATATGTCACAATTTCTCCATTGGAAATACCTTTGATCTTTTTGATTCACGCTGTTTATGACACACAATCTGATCCGACAGACGTGCAGTTTTGCGGCATTTAAGAGGTATACCAATGCTACGTGAAAGTTCCAGGAAGAACCTTGCATAACTTCAAACTGGCTCCCGGACTAGGAAGGCCACTTTCTGTCGGTGATTTCATGAGTCAGACGACCGGTTACTGCCAGCGACTTCATAAATAGTGCTAACATCTAGCTACCTTCCAACCATCCTGCCTATAATTGCTTGCAATATTTTTCGAGAAGTGATACACCAAAGCATTGTTAACTTTCTTGAAATTCAGAGCCTGCCGTCTGATGTACAGCAAATGCGAACATTCTCTCATATGCCATTGCATACGCATTTCGCACTCGTGAAAGACAAGGAGAGATGAGATCAGTTGATTTGGATATGTCTAAGGAATTTCATAAATTGTTGCCCTCGCGACTTCTTATGAATATCTGGTATTATTGAGTTCTCAGTCAACTTCATAAACTTATTGATTATTTCCTTACTGACCACTAGATAACTGTCGTCTTAGATAATCGAACGTTTTCCATGAAGATCATCAAAGCAAATGTCAACTATGGAATCCTCTTTTTCTGCTTTGCATCGATGACCTACTAAGGGAGAGAACTCACCAACTTCAACACTTAATTGGCGTTGTCAATGGCTTCCTTTTATCAATTCTTAAGAAAGTCAGTATATTCTACACTCAAAAGTCAATATCATTGAATTGTTTTGCTCCCATTATTGCATTACTTGGCACCATAAACTTTCAACATGCACATTAAGTTACAGACAGAATCGATGAGAGATCGCTCTCTGTATCAGTTGCATCAGACGACTCTGAATATAATATTGTTTGGTATTGCTGAAGCTCAAGAAATGTTGCACTGAACATAACCACAATCATTTATTAAAATACTTACTGAAATGCCTAATTTAAATACACTGGCAATCCTAATTTGTACAAGCTCACGATATTTCAAATACCTCTGGTCTAATTTTATGATGGCATTGGCCGGTACCAAAATTGAGATCTTTCACACTCACCGGACGGAAGTACTGTGTGCTTTCTTAGAAATATGTGCAATTATTTGCAAATATCTGCTTCTTCAAACAAGGATGTGGTAATCCACATAATCAAAAAAAATTACGTTACCATCTTTTCAAATACGTGTTGCGCCTTGGAGTCATGAAAAGTACGAGAGGATTTTCATTCCGAGAGCAATAAACACAAATTAGTCTGAAATGACTATATGCACGATTCATTACTTCTTTATTAAGGTCGCATAAACAAATGCCATCGTAAAACGCATTCGCAGTCGTCTCCTTAGTACTGACGGGAGCGACACGACAGAGAGTCGGTGTTATTATTGCAAGAAAACGAAAATTTCCTATTATTTGTAAAATCATTATTAATCATTTTCAATTCTTTTTTTATTTAGCATTTTCTTAATTTTCTTTCGACTGCTAAGATATCCTAATGACACGTCTGACTGACATTCTGAGATACCGTGACTGATTATGAGGATGATTTCATGCGTCCATGTATCAAGAGTTAACAGGCTTGACTAATGTAGATCAACCCAAAAAGTGTGTTGATTTTTATGTGCTTATTTCACTTCATTAGACAGATCAACGTTTCCCATTCATCTCCAGGATGGCTGAAATCATCCTCATTATCTGAATCGTCATAATTTGAACGATGAAGTCACACAATCTGAAGTTTGCTTCTCGATCGAGTCAATGACGTCAACGCCAATAAGGAAACGAAACGGCTGAATCTGAGTTGTCGGATGTCTTCAAGTGAGCACGACAAAATAAGTTAGGAATGCAAGCATTCAGATCATGTAGCTAACGCTTCCTTTCATGGATACGTGCATCGAAGGAAGTAAAGACATGACTGCATAGCTGGTCCAGCAATCGCCAGCTACAAATGCAAACCCGGGTTTGGAAGAAGGTGTAGTGCAGAGAAAGAAGGAATGTGCATAGCAGAAAATGCATTTGTTTTTCGAAATTGTATTGCAAAAAGTACATTACATACTGTGACATTCATGACAAAAGATATAAATCATGCGGGCGTGGAAAAAAGGAATAGAGTATCCTCAACAGGGGCATGCATCTGTCCCTTACATTCTTGCTAAATGCAGACGTATGAAAACCAAAACACTGACAGGTCAGAACTGTTTAGATATGAAGTTCACTTTTGAAGATCTACACATCATACGACTTCTGAAATGAATCCATTTTGTTTATGAATTGTGTTCTTATTAAATTGCTCTAACGATTTAGCGTTTTTCGTGCCATTTGAAATTGAGTTCCATGTACAAAGAATTTGAAATTACATTTTTTGTGCTCTGAACATCATTCACAGTACGGTCATTTGAAGTTTCCGAGTCTTCTACTTGTAGTTGATGATTCAATATAATCTTGATAATCGATCGCAAAATACTATGCGAAAATTAATCGGAAACACTGATCTAGTGACTGTTTATATCTTCGATGAATTAATTTGATCAAAGATTTATGTATTCCTTGTAATCTAAAACTCGCTTTCTTGGTTCCACTCCACTATGCTATCAAAGGTAAATAAAGATGATAAAGATGAACATATTGAAGAACATCAGAAGAAGGTTTAGTAGCATGAAATCTACTAATCTACAGAAGCTTTGAATGAATAATTTATTGGTAATATGCGACTTGTTCACATTGAGTAAAATGTGAAGTTTATACATGCACATTATACGAGTGGCATTAATAAATACAGAATATTATTATACTAGTATATACATATAAATAGTGATTTATGATTTCAGCCAATGGCTATTTGTCAGAAACAATCCTCTGAATACTATCAATGGAGACATCCGCAAAATGAATAAGACGGTATCTTATATATCAATATCAGCTAGCACTTTTTACTGTTACAACAAGTAACGCTGCCTATATGGTGTCGCAGTTCTCCTGATGCTCTGTTAGATGTCCCTCTGAACGACAGCATGTATGTCATCTCGTCTAGGAAATGCACATCCTTGACAACGATCCCTCATCCACCTGGTGTCAAATGCCCCCATCCCGGAAAAAGCCGCAATAAGGGTTATCTGCTACTGTATACAACGATATTCCTCACAAATCACCCGCTCATGAAACGTTTCCCAAACGATGCACACTTAGTACACATGAACCACTCAGACCATTTGCTGAGGTCTTGGTGGCGACAATTCCGCCGATCATACAGTCTCTCTGATCGGAGTGACTGTAAAAAACGGACACCCTCCAGGTCATCAGCTCCCATGTGGTGCGTGGGTGCAGCTCATCCGATTACATTTATACTCAACGGCTTCATGTGCGCCTAGGATCCCGCAACACCCGTACTTGCCACCGACCTCATACTGCTTGAAATATGCTGAATTACGACGAAATGGGCATAATTTTCCTCTCGCTCATTGACTCATCTAAAAAAACTGCATATATCGTCATACGAAACAACAATACGAGAAAAACGTGTAACTGTGATATTCAACATTTTCCTCGGTGCATGGAACATTATACATAGGATGGCCTCCTTTGCAGCGCTGGTGCAGCCAGTTGAGCATTATAGCATGCCTTAGCAACTTTTATCATTGAAATCATCATGAAATTATCATGGTTAGTGCGATAAGTTCGATCACTTTAAATTATTTTGCAGGTGGTCTCCGTGTGACGGTGGCTAAGTCGTTGGAAGTCGTCAGGAAGGGCATGTGGACTAAAAAGATCACAACGCTCTAGATGAAAGTCTGACTGTGTCAGCACGGTCCAAGCCCCCAGTAAGGGGGCGTAGTGACGGTTAAACCATCATTTTATTCATTCGCAGGAATGAGAGCATTTGATGTAGATTTCAGAGTCACATCACCTCTATCCTACAGATACTGTGATATTTTTTCATCAATTCAAAATATTTCAAACGCGACATTACTAATGTTTCGAGAAATTTAGCAAAACGGTGAAACAGAGTTATTGGTGCACATGAATTCGGAACAGTGTAATCATTTCTTATCGTGCATATAAATAATCTGAAAGCTTTGAAAACATATCACATCTGAATTAAATAGTCCATTCTAATGATGAACAATGAAAGGTTAGTGAATTATTGTTGATATTGCTATGATGAGGCGAAAAGCATCACCGTATGCCAGGTATTTAATGCAATGTGTGTAATAATTATCTAAATTTGAGGGAAATAATGATAAAAATCTGAGACCACGTTAACTAACGGAGAATTGGCTGCTTTCCGTATGCATTTGATTGTAATACAAGCACACGGTACTCATAAAAAACTAAACACAATATGCGGCTTGAATCCCATTTTTCTAGCCGACTCCATTCAATTACTGAATAGTGCTTGAAATTGCTGATTGCGACTCAATACATTTGTCCTAATTATATAAATTATGCACCATCGGAAAAACAATACACTCAACATCACGGTGGTGTAAAGAACATTTAAAGTATATTTTCTTTCAACATTCAATCTAGCATTATCCCCAGCATGATCTCGACCTTACTGCTGGAAACCATTTGCTAATTTTAATGATACCGAAGTATTTGCCAGAGTAGCACTAGGTTAGCATTAATGTAGTGCGACGAACGAACTGATGATATTTTTCTCCAATTCTTGCAATTGCTATCGAAATATTAACAGTGCTCTTTCCCATGGCTACTATTCAACAGCTACATATTTTGATAGTTAACAATGCCGAACTCTTGGTTGTTATCACTATCCTTAGATAACAATGCCCGAATGTATAGGTAACATTGTAGAGTTTTGTTAAAATTTCTCTACCGCCATACAAGGTACCTCAAATAAAAATTATCAGTAAGGAAGGAAGTCGAGTAGATTGATATTTTCCATTCACATGTCTGGCAATTTCACGCATTAGATTGTGTATTATGATACCAAACTTTCTTATGAAAGACTGACGAGCTTGCCAAATCAATACACTGCAAAATGCGCAAATGAGTGTGATTTTAGAAGGCCCTTGTTTGAGGTCTTCTGAATTTCAGAATCATGTGACTGAGATATGCAAGAGGTTTCCTTAAGTTTCAGAGTCAGTGACATTCAATCAGAAGAGTGCAGCTTTGCTTGTATTTATTTATAATTTTTGATCACTATCACAGCTATGTTCATCTCACACGTAAATAACCGAGAGTGAAAATATTAGAAAACGTGTATAATCACATTATCCTTCCATTTGCATTAGGCGAAGTATAAAAATATATCTTGCAAAAGGGCATTTCCACGCGAGAAATTAAAAAATGTCAAAATTTCAAGTTCCAATTTTCGCATTAGCACTAGTATATTCCTCATACACATATTATGAAATTTCAAATTCTATTTGTCTGATCAACTTGCTGATAAGTTATTCGACACAGTAACTAATTTAAAATCATGCAAGTAAATCTTAAAAAATGCATGATTTTTATAGTAATTACTTGATCACTTTTATGACAGGCTTGAGAATGATAAGTTTCGACATAAATACCTTGTTGAGTCCTCACGGCTAATAACTTTAATATTGAGGTACTTCAAATCCAGTAAATTTGCATTTACTGCATTATGCATCTAGGCCTATTTCATAGTCTGTCAAAAAGTGATCCCGTCAAGAAAAAATACTAATTATGCATCTCACAAGACTAGATTTAAATATTTTTCTTTGAAAATCTAGATTTTCTGCATTCACTCGATAGGAAATAAACTAGATTAGGCTAAGTTTTTTCTCGGGTATGTATAAAGTAGTAATGGAAAAATGATTCCGTCACGTGACGGAATCACTGTGACGGAATTGCTCGATGGAATTGCTGGAAAAATAGAGGAGGCCTCGAGTTCACCTTGCAAACATGAGGAGTATGAGGGGAAACTAAGAGAGTTATACACGTAAGCATGTGCGGTAGCGGATAATTTCTATGTGCTTCTGTAGTACATGTCATTGCATTTCACAGGGAGCCAGTAAGAGTATAAGGCCTACATATGATTGTGTTGATGGCAATCAAAATCAAACTCAAGAAATATTAATTCTAGTAGCAGTGACAACTATCTACAGTATTGGTCATGGCATTAGAAATTTTTAATTATCTTGTAAGAAAAAGGGAAATCATCATTAAACCAAAATATGCACATTGCACATGTATCATCGATTATTTGATTACAAAATATCAGAAAACAATGCAACACGAAAATCAAGGAGCATCAATACAGGAAAATCAATGCTTCGTAGCGTGTCCTCTGTTTTTCAAAACTTTTTTGATACGGTTTGGCATTGAAAATACAAGGTTTTTGCACAGTTGGGCACTGATGTCACGGCACCACACGGACTTTATCACTTCCTCAAGATGACTGAGGGATGTGATTTCAATCTTTGATATTTTTTCCTTCATAATCGCCCACAAATTTTCAATCGGATTCAAGTCGGGTGAGTAACTCGGCCAATCAAGCACTTCGATCTGATTGGTGTTCAGCCAGTCAGTCACAGTTTTTGCTTTATGACATGGTGCGGAGTCGTGTTGAAATATCTCGTATGATAGGACATTCATCCAGAGAGGCACTTTGTCACACAGAACATTCTGGTATCGTTGAGAATTCATCATTTGACCTTTTGGGACAAAATAGAGACCACCGCGGCCACCGTAGGAGAAACATCTCCAAACCATAATTTGTGGGCAATGCTTTACGGTCGTTGTTACAAATCGCGGATCGTAGGGATTTGATGCAGGAGGTCGACGGACAAGGCCCCGCACATTATTGAATTGTCTAAAAGTACTCTCATCGGAAAATAGAAATTTTGCCCAGTCTTCCGATGTCCAATGAGCATATTTTCGGCAAAATTCAATACGGCGTTTCACAGCTGCCTTCGGCATCAAGGTCTTTTTCGACGCGATGCGAGACGGTAGCTTGAGATCAACCTGTAATCTTCTTCTGATGGTGCGGTTCGACACGTTGGAAAACGAAGGAAGCGCAGCTGTGACTTTAGAAGATGTAATGGAAGGTTGACTATTCGCCAATCGCTTCAAAAGAGCATCATCTCGTCGGGTAGTTTTCTATTCGGACCTTTGCGCTCTTTAGAAATCACTCCGTGGATAATGCGATTCACTGTAGAGCAAGACAATAAAAATCGATCGGCGATTACATTTTGTCGATAACCTTCTTCGTGTAAAATAAGAACTTGAGCTTTTAAAGTTGCGCTGATGTCAGCTTTCCTACCCATGTCAATGAGAATTCGTCGATGTATGAGAATTTGTGACGCTTCACCTACTTAACGCTACAGGTTGCATGAAAGAAAAATCTATAAATTACCATAGAAAGCTGACATTTCTTCTCTAATGAATCAGCATAAGAATTTGAATAAAGAGCGTCATAGAAAGCCAACAGATTCAGACAATATGAGAGTTATATTTAGATGTTAATGACCTTTTATCTCTACCAAATCGTATTTTGCAGAAAATTTCTAATGCCATGGCCAATACTGTATTAGCTACGTTTATGTTAAATGGACAACCAAGAAGCGTATCTCTGCTCAAGAAAACATGAAACGGGACTTTACATGACTTTTTGAAAACGTCATTGGTGACAAAATACGTTCTGAATGATTGCTTGATGCTTGACTATAAATTTAGCGGCAATGTTCCCTATTTCCCCTTCAAACTCATCTATACATTAACAAAAGCTCTCATTTGATGACTTCATCAGCCAATGATTTAACGGTGTCGATCCTCCAGACTTCTCCAAGAAAAAAGGTGCTTCTTAGTCTCCCGATCTAGATTCATTAGTTAGCGGACGGAAATCTCTTTTTTTGCAGGATAGAATAATTTTTCAAACATGCCATTGACTGCCGCGGAGCGTCAACAGAGAGGATGTGACAGAGTTAGGACATACTTAGATTTGCATAACACTTATTAAGAGAGAGAAAGGTCTAGAAAAGCTAAACGATGGAGTACTATGTCTGAAAACGGGAAAAATAAACTTAAAAGGAGACATAATGAAGCACAGAAACGGTATCACCAAGAACAACAAAACAAAGGAAATAGTAACACCACACATTCCTATACTCCTCAGTCCATAGATAAAGCCACAAAACGTACCATGAATACACTTCCAGATTCACCTAATAAGCGCAGACCATTTTGGTGGTTTTGACAGTAAAGGAAAGATTCCATATCAAGGAGGCACTGAATGCACTAGGATCAACTTCCGTTCAGGGGCTAGAAGACGGTGTTAAGGGTCAAGTTATTAACTTTTACAAGAGATGACATATCACGTGATGACATATTTCTACATTGCTCCATCTAGGGATGATACTGACTGTATTTCTGAGGCAAGCATATGGAAACTGCCGAAGCCTGTCAACATTGAAAAAGGGAGAAAGTTCGGTTCCCAATTTACTATCTCCGCAATTCATAGAGGACTACGATATTTTGACATGATTTAACATTTTGAATACATTATTTTTTCAAACTTGATGATGCAACGGTACCGGTAGGCGTACCTAATATTGCACGCAATTTGTTGTTGAGAATCGGATAAAATACATATCTGGATGCCACTACTAGCAGTGATTTTTCATTCTGTAGATGGGTCTAGTAGGCCTACTTGTATAGGGTGCAAATAAGTCTAAGAATGTTGACTTCCGTGGCGGCTCAGGCTGTAAATATGACATGTTTTCATGGTTGGATGAAATACATTGAAAATTCTGAATGGCATGGAAGAAATCATTTAAATTTGTAGGAGCAAATCGGAGAGTGATTCCGTCACGGTGATTCCGTCACGATGACATCTTTGACTACCACAGACCATACTAAGAGAATAACCAACAAATATTCATCCATCCGTATATACATGCCCAACCATCAAACATACTGAGAGCATATGCGAATGGAACCTCTGGATTCGCAGACTTTTGCCTCGGTTCACGTAAATTAAAAATTGAAAAATTCTCTGCGTGATTCCGTCACGAAGAATTCATGATTTTGAAACATGCCTCTAAAAAAATCTAAATCCTTTTTTGACATCTGAATACCACAGTAGAATTCTTCAGTCATGCTCTGAGGAAAATAGGACCATAATTTAAACGAATGATCAATGTTTTGCCCGAAAAATTAAAAATGATCCAAAAGTAGGTGTTCAAAAGTGATTCCGTCACGCGTGGAAATGCCCAAAAATAACCATTCGTCTTAAGCATATATAGATCACAGCCCTGAAATCGACAGTTTTATAACGAACCTGAAAAATTAATGAAAATTCATAATGTTGATGAATTCTGTGATGACACAGATGACATCTCACATTTTTTCGAGTTGAAGGGAAAAGTATAATTGACATAATCACTGTCCTAGTCAAAATAGGCTGACATTTTACAAAATGCTGAGTGACAATGCAAGAGTAGACGATATTGATCATGGCCTCAAATATTTAAGCTAATTATTTTAAGATATATCCTCTACCACGCTTATTTTTGCGGTAGTATTTTCATGAATGTACTGCACATGCAAGCTTGGAAGAGTGAGTTGTTGAACAACAGCAAAATAAGTGATCATTAGATGCTTAATTACTACATTGCGTTCATTTCCTCTGCAATTCGTTCACTGCTCCTTTTTAACACACAACTGACATTTCGTCTAGGTTAGTCTACCAGTAATAATCAGAAAATAATGCCGTTTGAAGACCAAATGTAGATACAATCATTGAATATTAAGTTACATCATCAGTTGAGAATGTGCTTTAAAATTAAATTATTAATATTACTGATTATTGGGCGCTTGGTACAAGCGATTATCAGAAAAAAAGCATTTTTGTGCACTATAACAATTCTTCAGAGTAGTTGGCACTAAAAAGGGTGATCTGAAAACTCGAGAAAATAGGGCGCTTGGCACAAAATGTTTATTGTTCTAAATACCAATCCAATTTCGCAATAGTAATTGGGTATGTAAATCAAAGTTAGCACTATGCAAGCGCAATCTTTAGTAATGCAGCCTCAGAACCTATAATGCCAATAGAGGTAATCGATATTGATAGGCATGTCCCAAAATACATGCATAATACACATTTCCTAAGACATTTTAATAACTAGACTTTTATTAATATGAAACATGTCTTCAAATTCAACCGTGAAGAATTTTATCTATTGGATTGTTGCTACTGACTTCCAAGATCAATTGTTCATGCATCTAAAATCCTCGGTTCACTTTACATCTCATTTTCAACTAGGCAATGAGCTAAGATGAGACAAAATTATGATGCATCAAGGAAAACAATGAATTAAATACATACTTCTAAGCTTTATTAAACAAGGAAATAGCATAGAAGTAGCGGGGTAAGATATTGAATATACTGCAAGAAGTTCAAGCAAATAAGCCTAAAAAATCTTGACTTCAGACGTGATATAGAAGTGACATTGTCAGCTATATTATATTTTGATATGTAAATTACTACGCATATCATGCTGGCACCATTTGATCAATTGCATATATATCATATAATAAACAACTTGCTCCGGACCTCATAACAATTTAGATTGCAATACCATCATCATATCATCTATATAGGGAATATATACTTTACATATTCATGGTTACATATTCCATGTTTCCAAGTGCTCTCTGTTGGGAAATAAACGTTTTGCTAATTTGCTACATCGCATCTTCT
Organism: Prostheceraeus crozeri; assembly: GCA_907163375.1. Classification (NCBI taxonomy): domain Eukaryota; kingdom Metazoa; phylum Platyhelminthes; order Polycladida; family Euryleptidae; genus Prostheceraeus; species Prostheceraeus crozeri. The sequence goes on along the minus strand of CAJQUW010016454.1, from coordinate 21,306 downwards.
ATCCCCTTGCCCTGCGTGACGTCAGATATTGTTAAAGATGTTAAAGGAATCGGCAATATTTGGTGGAACTACATAGTCCGGCAGGCAGCACGAGTTTCTGCAGGGAACGAGGCCGAAAATGAGACTTTCACACAATGATGTACATCCTATGCCCACTACGAATCGGCACGTCTGCCGAGTTCTAGTGAGTTCCTCTTCTTGTCAGACAAGATCAAATAAAAACACATGTAAATCCAATGGCACACAGATTGCAGTTTTTGGCTAAAATGAAATTTCTTATGTTTTCTCTGATTAAACGAAAAGTACGAACCCTAGAGTCATAATTTTTGGCAAGGAATGTCTTCAGGTAATTTCCTATAATGTTCATGCACCCCTGTCTATAAAGCTAAACAAATTTAGATTTGGCGGGCCTCTTAATGTCAGCAAACACAAACATTTTGAGCTACTTTATCCACTTTCAGCCACAATCTCACATACATTGTCGATCAGATGGATGATAATAACACATGTACATGAAAGGAAATGACCTGAAGACATTCCATGCCAAAAATTGTAACTCTGGGTTAAGAACTTTTCGTTTAATCAGAGAAAACATACAAAATTTCATTTTAGCCAAAAGCTGCAATCTGCGTCCCATTGGGATTACATGTGTTTTTTTTTTATCCTGTCTGACAAGAAGAGGAACTATCTAAAACTCGGCAGACGTAGCGATTCGTAGTAGACATAGGATGTACATCATTCTGTGAAAGTCTCACTTTCGGCCTCGTTCCCTGTAGAAACTCGTTCTGGCTGCCGGACTACAAGTTGATAAGTTGACTGAGATATAAGATGAAGCGCTTCAATTTATTCCAAACACCAATTCGAAACTTCGAAGTCGAAGATTTCTCTTCCTTTCATTGCTTTCTTGAGAAGGTTGCAAAACAAAAACTAGAAAAGATTTTAAACAAATTATTTCCAGTTATGCTCGCTTTCTTTACTTGAATAAACTTCATATTTTTCTATTTCTATAGAATGAAATCAATTGCTAGTGGTCACGCTACGTGGAAATGTCTAAATAATGATGCATAGCCTCCCTGCTTAAAGGAGAAACTCACGAAGCGCTTCGACGAGTGATGAAAGTACGAGTAGCTTGGAATTATGTCTACATGTATTTATTTCTAATGACCTACCACGACTTTCCGTAGGGAGATATGGTTATAAATTTACTTACCCATTGGTACAAACAGTAAGGTCCAGAATAGAAGAAAAATAATGAAGCTTTGACTATATTCTGACTCCATTGTCTCGAAATTTTCTCGTATTTTTCGTAGGCATGTTAAAAACATGATTCATCGCTGGATTCACGTACACTCGAAAAATTGGCAGGTTTCTCACTAACACTGGTCGAGGAAACGATGATGACGAGGTTCTGCGGAAGAAGGAGAGACAAGTTGCTGATGCAATCGTATCCGTAAGAGATTGTCGAATTATCGCCACCAATATTAAATTCCCAGAGTATGTCATTGACTTGTCTAACAATAATCGCTTTGGGCCGATAGTGCTTCGCTTTTTAGTTCAGATCATTGTATGCGTGTGAAAGTTGTCCTGGTACTCTATACATCTAACGGACCACAATTGTCGGTGATACTTGCATTAACTGTCGATGAAAACTAAACCGACTAAGTTTTGCGATGCTTTATTATGCAACTTGCTAGCGGATTCAGTTACAACCAATGAGACATTTCATGAAGCTTAAGTCAAATGAGAACCAAAATATTGTGAATTGAATACAGCATCATTTACCCATTTATCAGTTATGCAGATGCAATTGTCTTCGCATTAAGTACTTCAAGGGTTTTCAAGTGTAGAATAAAAATCTCAAACGACCACGGATTTTCCGAGGGTAGATGTCAACAATTCGTTTGCTATTAAAAGGAAATTCTGTTAAGTTAGACTTTCTCTCTAATACAGTGATGCCCAAGTACTTCAATAACTAGGATGAAGAAAGATTTGTCTTACATAACGAAAACCAAATTTCAAAGTTTCATGCGAAATAGAACACGCTCCATAAATGTCATGGTCATTTTCTACCATTAACGAATCAATCATCAACCAAACTCAACGCACAAATTTCTCATATAATGCTGTTATCCATCAGTAATGCATTTGCTTTTTTCTGTGGTCAATAAATGAACTCAATTCAGACAGCAAGTAATTAATGCGGCATTGATGCTATATTACTAGCAAATTTTGCTGATAACTAGTACGGTATGACCGCATTTTCTGCCCTTGACTGTATCTATAACGACTACATTGGCTCTTGATATGCTTGAAAGTATATATACTTCAGGGGTGCGACAACGAATTACTTTCTTTAACTGTCGGTATGTTGATGAATGTTGTTATTTTCAAGGATAGAATAGAGTCAAACTTTTCTTTCAAATAAATAATTTAGATGATGACATTCAATTCATGATTGAAGAAAGCAACAATAACAGTATCATATTATTGCGCATCAAACGAATGTAACTCTCGAATGTAAAGGTATAAAATCGATATTTCATATTTACTGGATTTCACATGCCACAGGAGTTTACATGAATATGCTCCCTAGAATTGCAAGCCGGCAACGAATGCGTAAATGTAACAATGTGATGACAAAAATCCAAACTGATGTTTTTCGCATGCCATTAATGTCAAAAGTATTTATGCTCCTGATTGAATTCTACTGGAATATCCGTTCTACTGTTGACAAATCAAATTTATGGGTGTTGATTACAGGGATTATCAAAAATTGATTGCAATTTTATTCATATTTTTAATCAGCTGATTAAAATTGATATTCGTGAGAAAACAGTTGACTAATCAATCACATTAATTTAAACCAAATTAATTTTTGATGATCATTGATTGAATAGCTGGACCAAGAATCTCATTATATGAACTGATGACCCTGATATGTGTTGCTTTTTAAGAATGAGTAATGATGTATAATGACTAAGACACAGAAGTAGATAGTGGTCAGATAAGTCCTTTAATCGATATTGGAGACGTGCAAAAATCATGAATTGTACATGTACTATCTAAATGATAATAGGTATCTACAAAAAATCTACGAGTCAATTTGGGACTTTTAAGACTTTTCGAGACCAGCATAGAGGACTTTTCATCGGACACTTTTAGTGACTAATTATTTCTAAGTTACTGGGTAATCCATCTTTTCAATCGGTCTTTGCTTTTGCGGCTATTAAATGTAGTCCGGATTTGCTTTAATACGGACGGTTCTAACGCAAATTTGTTCCTTTCCTTTAAAGCATACCTAGCATTTAAAAACGATTAAATCCACCCACTGCAGAAACGTTGCTGTACATTAATTTTACTTCAGTTCATGCAGTTTAACCCTCGACGATTTAACCGATCAATGTTATAGACATGCTGTTCGAGATGTCCTGATTCCGTACCGAATGAAGTATCGTTTTCAGTTACTCCGATTGTGTCGCATACTGAATTGTGCGCTTAATTCTTGTTCGAAAGAAAAAAGTGCAAAAGTTCTTGGATTTATTTTGCATGAAAACACCAATCCGTGCGAAGAAAACTTTAGAGCGCGATACTAATGTTTCAAGTCCATATCAAATGCAGACAACTCAATCATTGGAAACTGCATTACGCACATATATACGTTTAGGCTATCTATTCATATACTCAATTAGACCGGTTTTCGGGTTTTAGGAGTTCTTTTAGGACGACATCTAGGACTTTGTAGACACCCTGTGATATAGACCTATTTCAGGCATAATTTCGGACAATCATATCAAACAGGTTTGTCAAAATCTTTTGACAAACAGTTTATTGTAATTGCAATTTCAGTGGATGTCATCAGATCCTTTATTACAAGATATCTGACCTATACACGAGTAATCTGACCAAATCACATGGTGTATGCGCTATTGCAGAGCTGTCCATATCATCATTAAGTATATGATATAAAGTGTACAAGTTCAGAATAGTTTGTACATTTTGATTTTTCATAAAAATATGACTCTTAGCGAAACTGACAATAGTTTTGTGATTCAATTTTTCCGAAATCAACACCATTGTAAGACGACAATTTGTGATTCATCCTGGTCGGAGATACCGTCTTCCACGTAATGAAATCAGCGATGTTCGCAAAATAGAAAATCGTATGCGTCCTCCAATGTACTTCATAGCATGTGAATAATATTCATGTGTCTTTTTAGAAATAAATTGGGCCAACTGTTTGTGAAATTTCTTACATTCTGGCCAATGCCACCTGCGGTACAAAAAATTAATGACGTGAATGTACCATTTTCCACTTCAATCACTCTTCGATCATATTCACTTTTTGAGTGAATGGATTTGCCAGAATATGAAGCAGTTTGAGGATAAAAAATTCTGACGTCAACAAACGTCCTCTGCATAGGTTGCCAGAATCATTGCATCGATACGTCTAATCTTGCTTCGTCTTGGATATTTATGCGTGGAGTCTCTACATTGATAGGAATTAATGATGGTTCTGTCCGGACGTCTTTGCATACCTGTGGAACCAACCCTGTTTCATGATCTCTCTATTCATTATGACGCATGTGAACAAAGCCACCCAGTTTGCAAATGAGTGAATGATTTATACTATTCACTTCTCCACCTGCACACCAAATTTGCTATACCAGTGACTGAAATGCCGAATCTCAACAAAAGAGAATCTTGAAATTCAATTTTATTTAGATGGAAATCATGATCACTCAAAGGTAAGATAGTCAACCAGATGGAACTACCTTTTTCGCAATTTGTCTCCATCTCACCATTTCATAGGACAATGATTGGGTCAGTGATGAAAATTTGTCTCGATTAAAGATACTCTTCTTGTTTACAATTTCGCTATACGTCTAGATTTCATTTCATCAGAAATTTCATCACTGAATTTGCTGTGCTTTTGGCGAATGCAATTTGCAAGAGCCTGGGTCTCATAAGTCGAATTTTAAGAATTCTTACTAGCGGTTGCTTTGGGGTTCTCTAATCCACTCATTAATGCAGGCAAAGTCATCAGAAATGCTTTGACCGAGTAATGTAGGAATGAACCTTCTACGGATAATGTTTTCCAATGGAATAAAAAGACTGTCATTTACTGCTCTTTGTAAATAGCTCCACCAGTGCTTCGGACCCACTGTGTATGCACAAATGCTGAGTGCCGGTCAACTTCAGCTATTTCAACCAAGGAATTCAATTCATTAGCCAATTCTTCGATTTTACGCTGTACGTATTCTTCCTTATTTTTTTTGGCTCCAATTGTTGCACCGAGACGTTTTTTTTACCGTTGATTGTTATTTCAACACCAGTGTCTTTTAACAAATGTTGTGCGCGTCCGAGATATTCTTTACGATCACTACAGTTTTCTGCGAGCTTGGGTGATAACCGCACCTCGAACCAATCCTGGGCAATCCATCCAAAGATCCACCACCATCAGCATCGTCAACAAACCTTGAGTCACATAGCTCAAGTTATCGAGAGGTTTTATAAGGGAAACTGTAGAGCAAGCATAGAAAATCATAGATAAGGGATCTCCTTGAATAGTACCTTCTTTTGAACAGATGGTGAGCACAATTCCAGCAGCACTGGTCTGAATGAACAGTGGTGCGGGAGATTGGTAGGCATTATGCATAAATTGAGATAGTTCTAGATAGGTTGTCGCAATATTTTCCAATCCAAGAGATCTATTCAGACTATTGAATGCATTGTATGCATCAGCCAGCATGATACCTTCACAAGATAACTGATCATTAAGATGCTTCATTGCATGAGCTGCTGCTTCAGCACCGCTTTGCTGAGACCAACCCAAGTCTGCTGATTTCCAACGGAACGCATTGCATCTGCTTTTTGAAATGCTGGAGACTGATTTTCCACTTATTCGTTTGAAGACATCACTGATGCTAATCGGGCGTACCCCTGGGTTCTTATCAACAGGTACTAGTCTGCAGGCACAAAAAAACTTTAAAAAATCAGGATTTATATGTGATGTACACAATTTTCTGACAATGCTATCAACAGAATAGCACCATTCCATCCCAAAATTGCCAAACGACTTGGAGCTCTTTTAACACCATCGCAGTGAAAGCCATTAGGACCCCTGGACCATTTAGGTTTTTGGCTGCTTCATAAATAATCATTCCGTCGGTTTCTTCAAGAATATCTGTTTCAATAGTGGAATTGTTTCCTGTGATAGCAAAGCTTGGATCATGCTGCACTTAATTGGATGCTTCACTTGAAGGATCTGAAAAACATTTTCAGTCAGCTCTAGTCGACCGGAACTTCCATTTGTAGAAATTAGCCGTAGAGCGTCTCTTACTATTCCTTGCATCATTAATTTCGAAAACATTCTTTGCGCCTTAATTGAACGTCACTTACACCTTTTCCAATTCATGTATAAGAATGCGATATTCAATCATTATTATCTCAAATCAAAGATAAAAATGCATTTTGCTTTGAGATTATTCACTAATGAACTGATATGTAGGATTACCTTGAAGATTTACCTCAATTCAACTGTAGAATTGTCAAAAGGATAGTAAATAAACTAAAAAAATGTAAATGCTGGATGTTTTTGAAAGAAAGACTGACAGAATCCCCATTCTGCCATCCATCCCAGTTCCCTATAATTTACCAATATATTAATACATATGTAGATTCATTTTATTTTTCAGGAATTAATCCTTGCTTCCTTAATTTTATTAATTTTCCTTGAGCTTTCGCCAATAGCGTCCTGCTAAAGGTATAAATGAAAATTTATGAAATGCAATTAAAAAAAGGAGGACTTACTTCTAGAAGAATCAGAAGTAAAATTTACTTCCTAGATCCAACGAACAACTTTTTAATTCATTTTTTGTATGTATACAATTGTAGATACACCTTGTAACTCTATACAGTCCCAGGTATCAAAATTGTCCACCCTCATGTGATTGAAATATAGAGTCCACTGAAGGTGATACACACTTCTCTGACGTTCTCTACATTCACAGGCCTACCAAGTAATATCTATGAGCATTTGAAGCCACATATCTCGCAATTTCAAGAGAACATGTTGATCAGCTATCGGCCATAGATTTCGATGGTGATAGTCAAGGTCAACCATTACAAATGTAATGAGAACTAGTTAGTTGAGAGACTGATGTGCATAAACAACTGATATACACGTCAGTCTCGCGGAGCTCATTCAATAGGTTTCTCAACTATCAGCGAAAGCCGCTCTCATCAATGTATGCTTCTCTATCTGTGTGTTTCGGAGTAGCTAGTTTGCTATTCGTGTTCTGCTAGCTTTCACTATTGTTGAATGTATTTCACTGATCTATGGAATATCACGTAACAGTTTCAACGTTATCAGACTCCGTCCAACACTTTGCCGAATTGTCGCAGATATTCACCTTTTCTGAAAGTCGAAGTCGCAACTCAGCATTTATTTGAGTGGTGAATTCAGGATGATCTTCAGTGATGGACACAAAGACGATCTCTATCCGAACAAACATTCCTTGTTCCACCTCGCGGACGATCGACAGTCCCATGCTCATGGTGTGGGACTCCAGCCGTGTCTACATAATCTTCATTACTCTTTTATGCAGCAACAATCGTTGCTTGTCAACCAACGAGATGCTATTTTTTGGCACATTTGCAGAAAAATCAATCGACAAACGGAAATTCATTGGTATTTTTATAGAGACATATACATGTATCAATGAATTGCAAACATTATTCATGAGCTGAGATATGTGACAGTAATTTTCTCTGTCGTCAATAATCAAACATTAGAACTGAGAAACTGCATACTTGAACTTGAAACGAGATTCATGGCATCAGAAATTAGCCATTGAATGTCTGAATTGAAGAACTATTCTTGATTTTAGACTTTTAACATTGAATTTAGCGATTCGATACATGAACTGGAAAAGGTGTAGAAATCCGGCATACTCGTTTTTGGATATGTAATCGCATTCGCTGAGTAAGGTGCTAAAATCCGCATTCTTCCAAAATTGTAAATAATTTCAGTGGATATCTTCCATAATTGTAAAAAATTTCAGTGGATCACTGATTGACAGGAAATTGATGCAATCAAAATACTGATAACTGGATTTAATGAATCAAATACATTATTGGACATTGTAGCTACTGAACTGTCAATAGATTGATATAAATCAATTGAAATTCTGTTCATTCTTGATAACCCTAGTTAATTAATCGTTATTCATTTAGCACTTGCTGCATTCCATGTTTACCAAATGCATGCTATTTACTGAATATATTCATCGATTTTTCTGATCGAAGTTCATGATTTCCGAGTTAAACCAACTAACCGCCAGTGAGTCTTGCCTGCTTCTTACTTTGAAAACGTAGTGAGACTCGGTTTTATCAGAATGCTGCTGATCAAATTATCAGCTTTCTGATGAGATTTCCATCGAAAAGCAAGAACTCTTCTCTAGATGAAATAATCAGCAAATTATGACGTGAAATTGAGCATAATTCATGTAATCAAGCGGCGTCCACTGTAGAAAAATATGACAACATGAAATTGGTAATTAGTTTCAGAATACTCCAGAATGTCAAAATACTTAGTGATGAAATTTACAAATTTTAAGTAAAGACTAAAAAAATTTGATGTTTTAGTTCACACTTTTCGAAAATAATGAATAAATTGAGAATGGATAAAATACCACCTATTATCGATTTTCGATGCATCAAGGCACCATAGACCACACTATCATCAAAGTAGATAGGTAGCTGCTAGGGAGAAATCAATACATTTAAAATGCTTACTCGCACAGAATATAATACATGCAGTATACATAACAATGTGCTTATTACGTGTTTATTTTCAAAACTTACAAGTTGGAATTGCATGAAGATTTCCCACAAAGTTAATTCAATAACACGTTGGCGCCGCGTTAGTTGCTTTAGCAACAGAGACCTTATCTATGCCTCACAAAGTTTAAATCAAGGACGCCGTTCTTATACGGGCTGCCAAAGCTCCATAAGCATGCATGCCTGATCGATTTAATTGTGCACGAACAAAAGCTCCTGATGACTTAAAATTCCGTCTGATCATATCAAGTCGCTTCACTCCAACCAGTAGACTAAGCGCACTTTTAGACTATCCTCACACATTTTGTGTCTATCCTCGACACGTCATAAGAAATATCCTTTACAATTTGGCTCGAAGAATGCGACTAATTGCTTCTAATGAACGCATGAGAGAACATAGCTTTTCAGAATTAAGGGAAAGATTAAGAACATTGAACTACCCAAAGCAATTAACAAACGATGCAATTGTGAAGGCTAACTTTGAAAACTCTCAACGAAACACTGAACAAGAACAGAAAAGTATATTCATATTTATGCATCAATGCAATAAAGGTGATCCTCATATTTACACTAAGGTTATACGCCCGGTCTCAAATGCGTTGTACCTTTTAGATTTTTTTTCGTGATTGCAGCTTCATTAAATCATATGAGCAACCCAGAACATTGCAATTTTGATCTCAAATAATAACTGGAGAACTATTCACGGAGTAACTCGTTGTGGACAACCTCGATGTAAGGGTTGCGAAGTGATCATAGAGAGCAGTCAGGTTGAGTTCTAGACAAGTAATGGCATTAAGATTTTCATTTTCGATCCAATTTGGACTGTGACTCGTCTAATATCATCTATAAATTAATTTGCGACAACTGTAAGTAATTCTATATTGAACAATGTAGTGATACCCTCAGACATCGAATGACAGTTCATAGACAGCAGATAAATAAACAGTAGTTATATCATAGACAAATGTAGTATATGGAGATTTATTTTCGTTGTTTCAAAACATGAGTATTCTGCATAGATCACAAGCTTCAGCGAGTGATATATGCAGAATACTAGTGTTTGGAAACTGTAAATTTCCATGCATCACATTTGTTTATGGTATAACTATTTTGTGCTGTAGTTATCAGAACAAGACAATGATAAATCATAGCCTAGCTCTATAGTCTGGGAGCTAGCGTGAACTTGTGCAGGGAACGAGGTAGTACACAAAACTTTCACATAGGATGTCACATCATTTGTCTCCAAGTGCAAATCGCTTGGGCAGATAATCTAAAGAGGTTATGTTTATTCGTGCTTTCCATCCATCCCTAAATATAGGAAGTATACCTATCTGTCGAGAGCATAAATTGGAAGATATCCGAGGGCGCGCAGCGCACGATGATCTATTGAATATTATTGCATTGCTATACTAGCGTTTAAAGATACAAAATGCTTTAAAACAAAATTATTCCAACATTTCACATTGTTTCTTTTTAGAAATGAAAAACCTACTAAATGATTCGGTAACCTGAAAAGCTGTCTGGATGTGTGAAATAGAGCACCTGTAATGTCAATAACATGCGAGATGTGATGAACATGATATGCATTTGCTATCGATGAAAACTTGCTATGTCGCTTATATTTGCTGGTAACAAATCAATTTCTCAAACACTCAAGAAGTAGGTCATGGATAGAACACGAGATCATTGGTTCACTTCGCTATAAATAAAATGTTTATCAATAAGTTCATAAAAAACTCATCTATTTTTCGATCTCAATTAGAATTGAAAAAGTATGGCGTGTTATAAATGTATGTTGAAAAACGGCGTTAAAGCAATAAAAAGCACGGTCTAGAATCAATTTTAAGAGCAAGGTTTCACGACAATGTTTGCAACTCCATGCAAAAACTTGAAATTCTCCGTCAAAGAAAATCTTCGGTTTTCTCTTGTGACGACTGTCGGCCACGACTAGCATGCACGGGCATAAAGCTATGCTTGAAAATAAGGTTTCGAAACCATGAGCAAAACACGAATAAAAAATTTATTTTAAAAGCAATCTTAAGTTCTTTTCACTCCTTTCACAATACAGCAATTCAATTGATTAGAGAATTAAGAAACCTTATAACCTTATATAATAGGCTAAACCTAAAAAATATGCAATAATATGTTAATGTGTAAATAAAGCAATGAACATTAAATCAATAATATATAATTACTGACTAACAAATCCATCTAATAGATTTCTAATCCCAACATCTAATCCATCTAATGTTAGTTGATGATATGTTATCTGCGCCAATATTTGTTAGTTTGCATAAGTGTATCTAATATCGCATGTCATTATAACATCATGCAAAAACTCTTATAAACAAAACTACAAGAAACAGGTATATTTGAGCATGCTTGATGAACCGTCAAAGATTCATATAAAAACTTTATGTGAGATTTTTAAGAGATCAGTCTTACAAATAAATTTGTACACTCTAATCACGCATCATTCCTAGAAAGGTTGCTGCTTGGGCTTGCCTGGGTCTTGGACCCAAGGCTTGGGGGTCAACACAAGTCCAACCCAACCAATACCTAAAAGACGAAGTAAAACTTCTGCTGTAAGTCGCTGTAAGTCTAATATCTTCTCTCTCGGTCTCGTGCTTTCTTTCGACATTACTTCACATTTTCCATTGAGTACATCTGGTACTGCATTGCTACTGTCACCCAGTCACAGCGCTAGGCTGTAGGCTGTGATTCTCTCGAGAAGAGCCAGTCAGTTGAACAACATTGTTGATGATCCAAACTGGCTTTGTGTGGTCTGTCAATAGAGGTGTAAGAACTCAATACAGTGTACGAACTTTGCCGAGTAGGCACACGAGGGATGCGACTTCATAGGCCTGAAATTTTTTTGTAATAATTGTAGTTAAGTCTCTTCATGGCCATTAGCATCCTATGTCGCTATTTTATACAATAAATTTCATGAAAATGATTATATCAATCAATTATTTTATGTCAGCCTGTCTTTTGTTATTACAATGGATTGTCATAATTTTCAGAGTAATTAAAGTAGTACATAAAATTTAGTTGTCTAGATACTAATGGCCACGGTAGTAGTAGCCCTTTGAGTTAGCCTATGGCTACTGTAACTATTTGTCATCGACATTGTAGGCCAAACCATGAAAAGAAAGTATTTTAGCACATAATTGAAAGTTTTTGTTTAAAGGTAATGTCTAGCATGTAGGCTAGGCTTATCATATATAATAGTGTAGGGCACTGTATAGCTTATACAGTATAGGCTATACTGTACATTTTTTCTGTGAGGCTTAACTAATCATGCAGTAGTGGCCTACATAACTTATTAAACAAGCACACGTAAGCCTATATTTTGGGTAGCAGACCAGACCTAATTAAGCTAGAGCCTAGGCCTAATAGTTAAACTACGTATTGTTAGAGCCTGCACGTAGGCCCACCTAAGTAGGCATGGGTCTCTATTTTTCAGTTAACTAAATACAGGTATACAACAAAAGAGAACTATTAGGCCAATTGCTAGACATGCCTAAAATATCTACTGTATGTTGTCTACCTACCTGTACATATACACTGTACTGGCACAAACCTCGGTTTAACGTATATAATGTCTATGCTTAATGAGCCCCAACCCGCAACATTATTCACAAGCTTATCAAGAATCAATTAATAAGTAAGTTGTAGCCTATGTAGGCCTAGGCTTCCTATCGGGAAGGTAGGCTAGACTTAGAAAATGCAACATCACGACGGTCGCTTTTTGCTACAGCCTGCGATATATTCTATAGGCTAATTAGATTAGATTCGTTAGGCCTGACCATGTGGACCAAAAATCCATTTCGCTTGGGTTGATGGGGTGATACAGAACCTAGACCTGACAAGCAAGCCCATGCACAGGCTACCCGGTTACCTTTAGCCTAGACAGAGAGTGGCCTAAAATCATGGCCTAGACACAGTGCCAGTGCATGATCCGGTTACTATACAGCCAGGTTAAGGCGTAGGTCTATATACCAGGGTGTCTACTACATCAGGAATTTTCAAATCCAGGAGATATCCAGGATATCCAGGAGACATCAATGCAAAAATCAAGGAGCTTATCAAAATTTTTATGATAGTCATAAAATGACCATCTCGTGTTATCGCCATTTTAACAGTGCCGCTACCTACTAATACATGTATTTCGTATTTCTCTTTTTGCTGTTTCTTTTGTGTCTAATAGAACGCCTTATTTCAAAGCATTAATCATAACCGTAAAATCGCTTTGTCTCATTAAAGCCTAAAAATAACGATGCTATATCTTTCGAACACTCAGTTATAAAACAAATTACGCTTTTATCTGGTTTTCAAGCGGTCATAACTAGTGTTCAATTTTTTGAGCACCGTAGCTTGATCGTCAAGTTCACACTGTTTCTCTTTTTTGATCGAATTTTGATTTTCAATCTTGTTCAATTCACAATACAGTTCAGCAACACGTTTGCCTTTCTTAGCTTGCTGATCCTCTTCATTCTTTTTAGTTCGAGTTCCATTACATGTGCGCCGGGATGAACACTTAACCGATTCGATCAAAGAAACAGTTGGCGAACATGCAGAACCCCTCCATAATATTAAATGGTGTTATGGACCACACGTTGCACCAAGATGGAAGATTGGCTCTTAGAGCCTCTCATGAAGATTCTCTATTAGCATATCCTTGTTTATGCTGAAACCACCTCCTACTGCCGCTTGATCATAGAATAAGACCAAAACCTTCCTTACTACTGCCCACAGGTTTCGAAAACTTCCTTTGTTTCGTAGATGACTGCAGTAGAGGTTGTCCAATGGATGTTTGTCGATGTCAAATTAACATTGCGCAGTTAAATTGTGGTATTAATAATGCATTACCAATGAAATTTACATAGAAGTTCCTACTTCCTTAGATCAGATTCTATAAAGTCGTAATATTCCTGCTTCGCCGAATCAGCCTGAGATACTGAAATACAGTTGGAATCGATCATTCTGTTCAATAAAATGTCAAAACGTTTTTCGCAAAGCGCTGAAGACTTAGTTAAAATGACAAGCGGAGAAAGTGATGAAGCGTCTTGAACAAGATTGTGTTTCAGCGGACCTCTCTCAAGTACTTTATCCAATATCGCGATAAAGCAATAGCGAGCGGCTTGACCGAACTCCAGCATTCTGCGTGGATGAGAATTCTTTGGGATGCTGCGTTTGGCTCCGAATCCCAGATCCACTTGCCATGTTTCCTTCACATTTGCATCGTTATTCAGATCAAGTCTCAGAATTTTGGAAACGTCTGTCCCCACCGGTAATAACCTATGCCTCAACGAATCTTTTCAATGTATCTGTGACAAGGCCCATGAGAAAAACGTGTAAAAATGGAATCATAGGCTTGTCGTGTTGAAACCGCCGTAGAAGTGGCTCAAACTGAGACGCTAGGGAATTGAAAAATTCAAAAAATACAGCTTAGATGCAAGAAAAGGGTCATTGATTGCATCAACGACTGTTGAAAATGATGCCACATGAGGTTGAGGTTTCACATCGACGCAATATTTCTCAATGTTCGGCAGAATCTCTGCTGCTCTGTTACATACATCTTTGTTTCGTACCTAACGGCATTTGCAGAAAGACTTAGGAAATGTAGTTGAACCTGTAATATGTGTAGCCAATAATCAGCCCTGTGTGCAAGAGAATCTTTGAAAAGGTAGTACATGCTTTGCAGTACACGGTTGACAAATCCCAAGTAGCTTTTTCAAAACATGCTGCAATGCTCCACTCGCGCACGAAATGTAGCGAGTATCTACCTGTTTGGAGCAATTCTTTCCCACACTTGTGCTGAAATTCTTCAGAATATCTTCGGCGAAATGAAGGATTGACTTCCATGCTGATATCTATTCCATGCAATAATCTATCGAAGACATCGACAAATAAGCCACCAATTTTATCTAATACTTTATTGACACTTTCAAATATGTTTTCAGCCTTCGAGTGAGGGAGAAATACTACCGTTGAAATATCTACTGCACAAATCTTGATGTCCCCTTTGAACAATTTTGTTTAATGCCTCATCGAAAGATATACTAAACTCCGTACATATATACTCTGGGTAGTATCTCTTTCTGAAAATGTGGGGATAATCCGAAAATCACTACGTAGCCTAACTTATCCTTGGCCACTTGGAAGTTGTCAACAACAGGGTGGTTGAACAACAGGCGCTTGAAATATAGATTGTTGATCATCACATGATCGTTGTGAACGGGGTTTCTCTACCATATCCAAGGCCAAAATTATTTCTACTTTGACATGCTTCTATTTTCATAGCTGCTGTAATAGGAGCCGTTCTCAGTTCCGGGTAGAAATTTGTAATTGTAGAAATTTCACTTGTCTGCAACATTTTTATCTGCATCGTGTGACCACTCCGACGAACAAGCTTCAGTAACTGATAGTCATTGAATGCTGACGAGAGCAAATACAAAATATAAGTCGCTAATCTGCTTTCGAAGTCTGAGACATCCACTGCGTTTGAAAATTCATGTATACGAAAAAAACTTAAATTAACACATGCAATCTGAAACAAAAAGAAAACACCCACGGACAAACGAAATCGAAAAGCACGAACTAATATAAAGTCACAGAAAAGCACAATTACATTTTATTTACATTATTGCTAACGTTAAGAATGTAGGTCAGAACGTTTATCACAACTTCTAATTTCGACGAAATCAGGATTTATTCAGGATATCAAGGATATCAAGGCCAAATTTTCGAAATCAGGATTTATCCAGGATATCCAGGATATCCAGGCCTTGTAGACACCCTGATATACATAATTTAAGTATAGTATATGCCTATGATAGTGGTGTGGGGCCTAAAGTAGCTAGAATTTTGCATCATGCTAAGCTTGGGTGTGGAGCCCAAGCCCTCTAGGCGACCTAAGATGCAAGTCTAGGGTAGTAGAATTTTGCATATGGCTAGGCTTGAGTCATCAAAATTCTTGCTTGGTTTGCTTGGGTAGCAATCTTGTTCCCAAAGCCTATTCGTTACATTTACGTCAAACATGCCACAATTTTACATTATAAATTAGGCTATCTAGCATATCAGACCTACATGTCCATGTGCAATATACGTGCATGTACAAGTGCGATATTGGAATCCTTCTTCAATAGCCTACAATTTGTTCCAGAACACACCTGTAAGGAGGCGGAAAAACTTCTTAGCTTAAAAATATCTGTTTATTAAGTAGATTGATTTCTTTGAGTTTCTTTATATTTCTCTGCGCAAGAAGAGTCCTTCCTTTTCAAGATTATTCTGCATGTATAGATGAAATTCTATATACATATTTCTTGCAGCTTGTTCATACAGATTGATCATTTTGAAAATCCAGCATTTACGATGTTAATTTTTTAATGCAATGCAAACATGGCGTATTGAGGAAGACGCATATTTTAAGTAACAATGCAAAAAAGACCAATCTGCTGTAAATCGTTTGTTTTTTGCAACGTGTCGCAGAACCTGGAGTACTGCGTGAAGAAACAGCAGGGGCTGCGACACGTTGCAAAAAACAATCATTTTTAATACGTTTACATGTGCATAATATACGAAATGCTTTACAGGTATGATATTTCGTAGAGATATCACATTTAGAATACATTATCAACCTTTAACTTTTTGTTATTCGTGGCCCATCGGCAAGTCTGGTTCTCGAATGAACGGATAAAAAAATGATCCACTACCACCGACTTGTGCCTCCGACATCGTATATCAATCAACGGCGGCAGAACAATTTTAATAGTGGTCGGTCAACTTAATTTTCTGAATTCCAAGCATATGCTACTTTGAAACTTCGGAAGTTTTGGCTTTTTAGATTTGTAACTAATTCTATCTGCATCAAGCTTTTCTTTCTTCTGTTTAGAGACATACAAATTCATATATGAGTGAAAACATATGCACAGTACCAACCATAAATTTGAAACACCATGCGCTGAAAAATATAATTGAATGGAGTCAATATATCTTTCTACAGAGGTCTCTTAAGCCTCTAATTTTTCTAAGCCTTTTTCCCAAATCCGTTCAGATACTGTTGGTGTAACCGTAAATTTGAAGACTACTCATTTATGAATTTACATACAGTACTGTGCAAAAAGATTGCCCCACCCTAAATTTTATGAGATATTCGGCGAATTATGACTTTAAGTAACGATAAGGTATCACATATTGGTGTAACTATTTCGAAAACTTATCTTAGTGTTATCCTATCGTACTGACTATTGTAAATGGTTATTAGAATTCATATTTATAGTGATTTCCTTTATGCTGTTGGTAAAATGCAAAACCATGTATACATTTATCAATTAACAATTCATAGAAACAAACTTAATTCACATGAGATATAGCAAAGTTCAGTAAGTCAACGGTCCACCTTTCGCCTTAATGCATTCTGCTACTCTTCTAGGCATCGATTCTATAAGTTTTTTGCAAATATCAGTCATTTCATTGGTTCGCATCAAGATGTCCAGGCATTGCTTGATGATGTCTTGCTTCGTCTTCACTTCATGTTTATTAATTTTTTGCTTCAAGATGAACCATAAGTTCTCTATAACGTTCAGGTCCGAGCTGTTCCCCGGCCATTCCAAAAGCCGCACTCTATTCAAACGCAAGAACTCCTTACACACTTTGGCGGTATGGCAAGGTGCCAAGTCTTGCTGAAGGATCCACGCCTCACCTTCCCACCAATCATGCGCCTGCGGTAACACTCTGCTTTCCAGAACTCGGAGGTACTGCTCTTTATTTATTGATCCATCTACGACGTGGAAGCGCCCTGTACCTCGTATTGACATGCAACCCCATATCATTAACTTTAAAGGATGACGAAATCGAGCAGCGAAGTGATCTGCTTTTGGAATCTCACCAACCGTGCGTCTCACGAAGCGGGTCTGAAGTAGTTGGATCTCTATGCATGTTTCATCGGTAAACATGACTTTTGACCAGTCACCAATATCCCAGTGCCTGTGATCTTTAGCCCATCGAAGTCTTTTTTCTCGCATTGCTGGCGTTAATACTGGACTATTAATTGGCCGATAAGCTGGCCGTCCTGCCTCCAAGAGTCTTCTCCGAAAAGTAGAAGAGCCAAGTTGCACACCATAATCGGTCGCAAGCTCTTCAGCCAATTCTCTGGATGATGCTCTAGGAGCGGCTTTTGATAACTTTACAATCGTTCGGTCTTCGCGCTCTGAGGTAACCCTAGGGCGGCCATCAGCTTCCGTGTTACCTCTTTCCTCAAATCTTATGAATGATACGATCCACAGTGCGACGATCTTTTCCCACTGCAGCTGCAATTTCCCGATGAGACATCGAACCAGATTGATAAAGGCCAATAATTTGACCGCGAGTAAAATCGCTGGAGGTTGCCATTATCAGCGCACAGTGAAAACAAATGTCATTGATAAGACGATGCAAGATAGAAATCAGTGTACCAGCAGTGAATGCAGCATTGATGACAACTGTTGTATTCCGCAATGATTGGCTGCTGCCTTGATTCAACCAAACATGACGCATTATCGCAAAGCAGTTAAAATGATGACGACTGTTGTCTCGATTCCCGCAATGATTGGCCGCTGACTTGATTCAACCAAACATGACGCATTATCGCAAAGCAGCTTTGCTGATTAAACGTGTCGAACAACATAATAAATGTTTGTCTTTTCCTTCCGGCCTACTCCTCTCTATTTGGTAGATTTCATAACTGTTAGTGTCACAGGCCATATACAACGCATGCAAAGGACTGTAACTGAATGAGGAAATGATGAAATTAATAAGTAGAGCCATTGATTTTGACCAAATATCATTTATAATTACCTATACATGTAAAAGAGCTGTTTTCATAGAATACTTGTGGGTGGGGCAATCTTTCTGCACAGTACTGTATATCTCCGTACCAAAGTCACTGCAGGTTTCCAAAAAAAATCTTATACGGTCATTTTTCTCCACAAATTCTTTAAGCACTGATGTGGTCGATACGCGTTCAGTCAAAGATTTGTTTATATTCAAGAAAACCAATTGATTTAATGTTGATTGAGTCATACTGGGGCGTCGATCATTTCTGAGTCGTCTTAGGTAAG
This sequence comes from Prostheceraeus crozeri, assembly GCA_907163375.1. Lineage (NCBI taxonomy): Eukaryota > Metazoa > Platyhelminthes > Polycladida > Euryleptidae > Prostheceraeus > Prostheceraeus crozeri. The sequence goes on along the minus strand of CAJQUW010016454.1, from coordinate 2,362 downwards.
AAAAACCCCTCTCTGCAGCCACATTAGGCATAGGTACAGTGCAGGCCTAATATAGGCGTAGCAGTAAAAGAATTGGTGAAAATAGATCTTTCATATTTGCCAATGTTGCGAAAATTGAAGTTAAGTTTTTGACGGATTTCACATGAGCAGACTGTTTGATTGCGGTTGTACGATTTATCACATCCGGTAGCATTTTTAACAAGATAACCAATCGTTCCCAGTCGATTTATTTTGCATATAATTAGAACTTCTCGTACACAGCAAGATCATCAACAACTCCATTAGCTGCATTTATCAAAGTCAAAGTAATCTCAATCGAACGTAGAGTTTCCAATTTTGTTTGACCAAATCTTCATCAACAGCACATCAGCGATTTCAAAATATATTACGCGGTAATATGGTTCCGGGTCTTCCCAGTTGTCCATCGAAGATCCATGATCATATCTTTTTCGGGGTAACTTCCGTTTTCGGGGCAATTCAGGTTCATCCAATGATCTGTAGTGCATGTACACGTCATTAAATAACTCCAGAAAAAAACAACATTTCGTGCTCTTATATAATCAGATTCCAGGATTGCAATGCTGTTCTTGACTTCTTCGTTAGTTTCATTAGGTTTTTAGAAGCATTTTGCAGCTTTTCGCTAGGTTCAAGAAATGTCAGTGCTGCGCGCAATCCCAAAAATATTTCAAACTGCCTCATCAACGCCAGAATTCTAGGCTACTTTAAAGTCGCTTTGGTGTTTTCATCAGCATCCATTCTTCTTTCCAGGATCTTCATCACGACTGAATAATTTTGAAGTAAGCTTCGTATTGCACCGGTTCTAGCAGTCCACTTAGTAAGACAAAGTGCATTCAAGGTCGTCAAGTGATATCTTTCGCAAAATTGGCTTTGGATTTCTGTGAATAAATTGAGTCGCTTCGGGGAGTTTTCCTATTACATCATAAATTTGTTAACACAAACAAAGTCAAGGATGATTCTTAATCAGAGATGATTTCGCGGCAACTTTTTTGGCATATTAAGTTCAAAGCATGATTCTCACAGTGAATTGACAGGGCCTTTGGATTAATAACCTTCATCCTGGTAGCGACACCTTGAAGTACGGAAGCACCGTCGTACGTTTGTCCTCGAATTGTCATTACGTGCTATGTCAGTTGAGGCGGATGGAAGACTAAATTACTATGTTTTCACTGGCGTGAGGGCTTCGTTAGGATTACATTAAATACAGGTGTATATTGTAAACATTATTTCGCATGTGTTCATATAAAATTCAGTGATTAACTGGTAGGCCTATATATTCAAACTACTGGTATTTATTTGGATTGAAGAAGAATTAGTTGTGATGTCTATGTTTTCCCAAAACCAATTTCCCCTAGCAGTATTATCAGGCTCCACCAAATGATTGACCATATGGCTCATCGGACAGAAGTGGGGGACCAAATCGACCGCTTTGAAAATGTGGTAGGGCCATGGCCCTACCAGCCCTCCGGTTCCGCCGCCTATTATACCAATTCACATATAACAGTGGTAACAGTTACGTCGGATACACGAAGAGGTGCCTGGCCAAGAAAGTTGATGAACACCTTCCGCGCAATGGCTGATGCAAGACAAGCGTAAGCGAAAGTAAGAAGAGTAACACCGGCAAGCGCGGTCACACGTCACACGTCACACGATCACGTGCACATCATTCGACCGCGCCAAGCAGATCTCCTACTTCAAACAGCTGGTTCGCTTTCGCCATCCAATGTTGCTACACTGTATTATAGTGTGTTGCAAACAGTATAAACGCCCTCACTTCCGTGGCAGTTACTTCAACTCCGTCCTTCATTCACTTTACTTGTATATAATCAACAACTGGTATAATGACTTTACTTTTCGTTTACTGTGCGCGTCCCGAAGTGTTGCTCAAAAACAATCAGCAACAGGCCTCGCAACAAATGACATCACTTGGTCTTATTTTCACCAATAAAATGAGACAAAAAACAAATGGTAGAATGAAAGTAATGAAGAGGCAAATTTTGCCGATTCTTTTATCCTGTTGAGGCCGATATTGAATTTGTTCACAAATAGTAACTGACAAAGGCGAATACTTCAAAATAAGCAAATTCTTCTGCTTTCAAATAACTGGTGAAAAAGGCATTTAACACTTTTATAACTGACAAAGTGTGACTTCGAATATGTTATCTATTTAACTGGCCAGTTAAACTGTTAAATCGCCACTTAGTTGATTATTTGAATTCCTGCTATACAGGACGTGCACAGCAAGCTCGTCTTTGTCTATTATACGCTTTAATGCATATCTTCGAGTCTACTTGATTAAAACGGTAGACCATACTGAATTACCAATCATAGTAGTAAGCAAATG
>CAJQUW010016452.1:0-22746 GCA_907163375.1 Prostheceraeus crozeri | reverse complement strand
TATATATATATTATATTATATATATAATATATAATATATATATAGTTATATATATATAGTGCATCTCAGATGGTCGCCAATTCGGCAGAAGCAATGTATTGGTATTTCCTCGAAATCTCAGAGAGGCCAAACTCTTTTTGTGCGAGGTATTTATCAGAAAGTGTATGCCGAGAACACTGAAGCAGTTTCATCGTATGTCTGTTAGAATAGGAAAACGACATCCAAGTGAGAATATTAGAGTGTGGCATCTTATCAAAGTTATCTTCAAAAGGATCAAATTTACCATCGACGTGAAAAGACAAAAGGAAACCACATGCATGCAATCCATGCTTTCTTTTTTTCTAACGTCTGCTCAATTTTTAATAAAATTTAAGAAATTTTCTATTCTTCTAAATGAATCCAAATTGACTGCCTTTGTAGAAAACTTGACTTTGTGATGAAACACCTGATGAATCTTTTCACTATCGAAGGATGTTGGCTTTTTTTCGCAAAGACCGTCTCAAAATAGTAATGGATGGTGGGCATCTCTGTGTTTTTTCCAAAACTAAGTTCAATCCTATCATTATTGATGAATCAGTATTGCCTTCTTTGAATAACTGTAACAGAGAATTTTTAACATTATTCTTTCACGATATTTCAATGGTGTTGATCATAATTTATCATCCATTTTGGAATTGTACTGCGGAGCATGAAGCAGCAATCGATTGCATTACAGACATAATGGATCTCATTATCATGAATAAAGCATGTGACAGGAATTTGAAAATTGTCTTAATGAGTGACTTTAATGACTTGTCTAATCATTACCACACCATCAGCAGTGTCACTCAGCTAAACAGCTTTGTTCAGTTTCCAATTCGTGCAGGAAGAACTATTGACCAATTGTTCACCAACATCAAACCTACTGATTACAACGAGCCTCAGCCTGCAACGCCTACAGGTCGCTCGGACCGTACTGTGAATCTGTGGAGACCAAAGGCAAGTCAACATAATTCATCTAACAAGGTCACTATTCGAAAATACAGTAGATGGAAGATGATTGGATTCTCTAATGCTGGTCAGTCTGTTCGTATTCGTCGAGATGAACAGCCTTGTATGAAGCCTTCATTAAAAAAATTATAATCAATGACTGAGATCCGGCTCATGCCAGTAACCAAAATGCAAGTTCGGTTGCGTTCTTGCCGCAAGAGAAACAGAACGACCGTCGATAGCAAAGCGATGTTTTATTCAGAAGGTACGTATTTCCAATCCACATTTGGCACATTACTCCTGATCTCTAACACTGTTCTGAATGAAAATTGTCCATACCTTACTTTCTTTCAGTATCCAAGTCAACGCAGTCTTACTATCGCACCAACAGAAAACTTTGCTATCAGGGAAATGGCAAAAAACTCATCCTTTTCAAAATCCCAAGAAACACCGAGAACTGAAGTCAAGGTTGTCTTATTAGAGATGCTTTCGATATTGGCCACGGTTTCTGATTCAGTAAGTGACTTTTCTTCTTCAGTATAGGGTTCGCACTGATCGGACACAGCACTTGAAACGTTAGGCATATCAGTTGAACCTCTTATATAATCATTGAGTTCCTTCGAATTACTGAACCATTGCCTGAGGTTAAAACCACCAACAGATCGAAATATTTCTCCCTTACTACCAGTAAATACATGTGTTTCGGTTGACCGAATAAGTGGTAACATCCACGTGATTAAATTGTCGACGTAAAGCTCGTCCGAAGTTTCTCCACAAAATCGTTAAAAATGACAACGGCTAGGCTAAAAACTTGTGGAGATGTTCCTGTATGACCCGCTCTCTCTAAAATAGATGGGCTGCACGTCCAACGCCCGAAAACCGAAAGAGATATGACGATACATTTCCAATTCACCGTTAGAATTGAGCCACAAAAACCGAACGTGCATCTCGATTCCGCCTCGCAACATTTTTACTTGAAGGAACGCCCTTCCCTCGATATCTGCGGTTACACCAATTGCGTGGAAACGAAATTTGCATAGAAGAATTGGTATTAAAGGCAAAACTACAATGGGCCAGAGCTTAGGCAGTCGTTGAGTGAAGGTCTTCTTCTATTTTCTCTGCATGGAGGCATCGAATACAGTTCTTATTCGCGTTGACGGTCGAGCTCGGGCAGATCACAGGACGATGAGCAAGATAATGTAATCGGTTAACGCGAACTGTTGTTTACATTCTACTTTTTCAGATAAATGCCCATTCTTTAAAACTGTTGCTGGAATAATTTTTCTGACATTCTTGATTTAGATCATCATCTCTTGCTGAATATACAGACGATTTGTGTAGCCGTTTCAAAGCCAACAGAATAATTATGTAGGAAGAGCCAATGCGACTTAAGTCTGTTTTCCAAGGTAGAGACAACCCGTATAATGGCCGTTCTGAGAACGACATTTCTGGAACAACATGAAGATTCCTTAAATTCCTTTTCGGTGCAATACCAATTTGGTCAAGACTTCCAAAACTTGTACATAAATCCTCCAGTCGTATCATCATCCGATTTGCAAAGCCATAACAATCGAGGATAAACATCTTACATTAGACGATTTACCTGAGAGGAATAGCGGGTCCTGCTGCATTAACCAGCCCAATCGACTGTTAACAGCGACGAGAACTACTATCCTTGCCTCTAATTATCTGATTTCCAAAATCGATGTCATAGTACTGGTCAGCACCAATCAGCATAGCGATCTCCAAGTGATTGTCCAATTCATCGTAAAAATCTGCCAAAATCTAAATTATCGAATGACCTAAAAACTATGACGTCGATCGATTGCTGATTATTGCAAATTACGTCAACCGTATTTGCTGACAAAGTAATAATTTCGTCAGAGTTAATTTTCTTTATTTGAACATCGACTTTTGAAGATATATGATGAAGTTTACATCTCTAGTCCCAAAGGGTATTGACTGACCAGTGTTCCTCAGATCCAGTCGGAATGTTAAACTAATTACATAAATCTTGTCGTAGGCTGTTCTCGAAGCTCGGCTGCATGTATCCATGATCAATTTTATCAGGATTTTTGATTTGCCGTCTGGAGATAAACCAGAACAGCCTTAGCAGTGGGAATCATAGCATGCCAGTTTCCACCACATGTGGTCACTAACAACATGTCCTGTCTCTTTGACCGACTCTCAACTATTAACAACTTGAGCTGATGCGGAGTTTTTTTCTGATCTCATCATTATTACATTCCACTTTTTGTTTGCATTTACATAATTGTTGGACATATGATGCGATTTACGAGTAGAGCATTTCTTATAACTTTGCTGGAATTTACAGCTCTTGGCATTGTGATTTTGCTTAAGGCATAAAAACCATAGTCGCTCTTTTCTAATGAACTCAACTCTATCCTCAAGATATTTCAATTTATCACACCAAGATGACTTGTGTTTCGCCAGCGCAAAATAAATAGCGCATTTCTTTACATATACATTTTCAACGGAAACTTTACTCCGAGGTTGTCAGCGCTATAACGGAACCACACTTTTCGTTGCTTAAGCTTGTCAATTGTTTTGTGATTTATTTTCAGAATACTTTAGAGGTGAATATTGCTCTTCTATAGCTTCACGAAGCTTAACTTCAATTTCAAAAGCCTTCAAAAAAAATCATCAATGGTCTCAATCACGCGACCAAACCGGGAGCACATTGATAACTGAAACATTTTTTGATAATATTAGACATATAATCACTGGCAATACAACCCTCTCGTAAGAATCACACTCAACGCCTAGCCTGTGTTAAACTACGAGTATGGAATTTCAAATTATCGTAATAATGACGCATATGCTCAACATTCTCAGATAAACAAGACCCCTCCTGTATATTACGTATGTGATCATTAATAGCACTCTGAGGGGACCCAAACCGATCACGCAAAATGTCAACAGCAATTAACTGAAATTACTATCAACTTGGTTCATTCCCGTTATGGCAGCCTTCGCAGTGCCTTTTAGGACACGAAATGCAAATAAACAAATTTCTGCACTTCAGATTAAAGTAGAGTTCTTTATAACAGCAGTACAAAATATATCATAGAAAGACCCGCCATTCCATTTTTTATTACATGAGAAGGTCGAGTAACTGCAATTTCGGAAGTTTGATTGAGGACGATTCAGAAACAGTAGCTTTAGACTTTATCATATTATCAATTTCAACTATAGGAGTAGATTGAATCTTCAACTTATAATTCAAACTTTCCTCTATTTCTGAATCGATCTCATCATCTTCACACTCTATTTACAATAAGCTGATCAAAATGTTCCTAACCTGGTTTAAATCACGACTGAGGTTAGTCTCTTTAATAGCTTCCATATGATGAGATGGAAGTCTATCACTTTACACGGTTGATGCACTTTGAAACTGCAGTCTGCACGCTCCTCGTCTGCTTCACCAAAGTCGCTTTATCCATCTTGAAATTCGCGAGATTTTCCAATACGTTCTTCCTCTTGTTGACTATGTAGAACGAAATTCACAGGCCCCACGGTTGGGCGCACATGTTGTGGATTCTTGCCGCAAGAAAAACATCGCTTTGCTATCGACGGTCGTTCTGTTTCTCTTGCGGCAAGGAATCCACAACAGATGGAAGATGATTGGATTCTCTAATGCTGGTCAGTCTGTTTCGTATTCGTCGAGATGAAGAGCCTTGTATTGAAGCCTTCATTGAAAACATTATAATTCAATGACTGGGATCCGGCTCATGCCGTGTAACCAAAAATGCACGTTCGGTTGCGTGAAGAAATGAGAAAACATATTGCTTATCTAAAATCTGATTACTTGAGAAAAGTAGTTCAGTATGGTGAGTTCGAAAAATCCATGGCATGTGCGAAGAAACGTGGGTTAGGTAGATTCAACAGCAAGTGTGACATGGCTTCAGTTTTCGTGTGAAGATTTTAGCCAACATTTTGCTAGCAATTTTCAAAAGGAAATGATGGTTTGAAACTGATTATCATCTCCTGAAGATATTTCCTCAATTTTTGATCTACGCATGCTGATAATGAGATAAATTGGAACCTTATACTGTGTTCTCTGAAAGAAGAAATCATGTTCCGGGAATTTCTTCCACACTGGATGTTTCGAAAATTTTCATTCTCGCTTTCGCTCCCCAGCCATTCACCAGTATTCTTGGTCAACCCTTGGTGTCAAGAAACGGTGTGTGCCTCCATTTTGTTGATTGAAAGCACGTCAGAAGTGGATTTTCCTTGTTCCAAAGCACACAGAATGCTCGTGATATCAACGTAATACAAGGCTCTATAACTAAACTTAATATCTTGTCAAAGAATATTTGCGTAAAAAGTCATTTGCAGAAAGTGGTTGATTCCGGCTGTGCGAGGAAAATAAATAAGGGTCGTAATCAGTGCGCCTATATATCTGGACCAGGGACGAGGAACATACGGCTGCAATATGCTCAACATTTTTATCTCAATATTTTTGACAATTCCTCGATTCTTCCTATGGTAGCAGTCCCTGCGTTGGTGCCATCGACATGTCTGAGAGCTTTCTATAGATTAAACCCCATACCTCAATAATTAAGAAGCGTTGTAATCAACTTTGGGCCTTCCTCATGAGTATATATCACTTGGATTTCAGGACTCTATCTGTCTTCACGATAGGCAAAGAGTGAACCTTTTGAGGTAAATATTCCGTTTTGTGAAGAAGTTTGCAAGTGGAGTTGCATAAGGACGCATACTAGGAGCCCTATTTCTTTATGTTTTGCCTGGTTATTGATTCGCTTACTCCCAAAAGGTAACAATTCTCTCTGTACTATTCTAGAACGTTGTTCATTACAGACTATTATGACAATGAAGCGAGAGCAAGACACTTTGATCTGGGAGTTCCTATGCTTTTGAAGCATTTTGACAGTTAAAAAAACGGAGTGGCATGAATGAATCCCAATCGTTAACGTCATGTTTGTTAAAAATGATCTCACGAATAGCTACCGACAATGACTACAGGATGCAGTGTCCTTCAAGTAAAAAACGTGGTCTGCTTAACACCAGTAGACCGCTTCTGTGCAAAGTTGACATCGGTCCTCATATTAAGTGACAGCGGGAGGTTGCAGCTGCGGAGAGATTGATACTATGTAGGCAGTAGAAAAATTGAGACAGCAGCTGAAAATTTGAACTTCACTACAAAACAAATCCTCTCCCAGTTAGTTACACCGTTTAAAAAATAACGCATTTAATGTTGGACTAAGGAGCAGATAGGGCCTACACTAACACAAACCATCAAATATTTGTTCCAAAGATAAGGGTGTAACAATGAGCTAGTACATAACTATGATGGAAGCAATTGACATATTCGTTGTGAAAATGTGACGGGAGACCTGAAATCTCGAGTCCCACCCTACCACCCTGAACAATTACTTTAATCTTGAAAAATCTGCAAATCATGTATTTTCCACTGCGTCAGAACATTCTTCAGTAGCAAGCTGGGTACCTTAGTTATGCGTTGTTACACAGACAAACCGTGCATCCGTTAATCATAGAGCTATATTACTATCTTTACTTTAAATAATTCGCATCAGTATTGCTTTCGTTAAATTAACCAAAAGTATAGGGCTCAGTAGGCCTATATCTAGGTGATAGTTTGTTGTTTTTTGCAATCTCAACCAAGAATGAAAATAAAAGGTATGATAATAAACGAGAATAACTCGTAGAAAGAATAGCTTGAAACAAAAAGGGTATTGCTAATCGAGTTAGTTAAAACCACGCGTAAGAGAAGCTTTTCTGTGATTGCATGACTGAATGGAACATTTGAAATTCCGTTTACCGGTAGCGAATTTTCATAAAAAATGCTACCCTCATTTATCAAACAGGAAAACAAACATCAAAACTTTTCGGATATCTGGATAACACAACGTGTTTAATATGCATTCAGAAAATTGCTTTCTTTCTGAATGAAATTAAGGTCTCATCACAAAGTGATTGTTTAAGTGACAAACACAAAACATTGCAAATTGTGATAATGGAATTTCAAATGCATGTATTCAAACTTTCACCATAGAAAAAATATGGTGGTTCAAAGACTTTATGACTATATAACACCGGTCATATTACTAAGCATAATTACCGATTGGTTATAATAGCCATAGAGAAATAGGATTCCCACACATTGTTGAAAATCAAGAGGCCTGAATATTAGGCTTGATAAGTGACAAACGCGACGTCAAAAACTTATTTTTTCGCCAAAAATTTCATAACTTTGGAACTGCTATTGAACCACAGAAAGAGAACAGGGTACAAAAATCGACGACATGTTCTGGGACGCTAGAGCAATCAAAGCTTTAGAGAAGTATGAAGGGAGAAGAGCATAACTATGAATTTCATTTTTTCACTCGAAAATGCTGATTATCAGACCGTGGGCCAAAGCCCCACCTTGGTATAAAATTTTGCCAATCGTGGTAGAAATTCCGATCCCTGATGTAAGGTAAATCATGTTCAAGTAAAATTAAATGTTCAAGTAGCTTTCACAGGGAAAATATAGTTCAAGTCTCGGGATGTTTCTCTCCTATGCAATTTCCCCAAATATTTTGAATACAGAGTAGCATCATCGAAAGGCAATAATTTTCTACCTATTCTTCCCTCTGAGTGCACCAGGTGGAATCGTCCCTGACAACCCCTTCCCTTCATCACATGGACAATCCCGAAACACATTCGCGCACGTTCTCAACGGTCTCTGACTGAAGTAGGTAGCGGACAGCATTTCGAATTGAAATTTTGAAAGCGAATAGGGAGACAAATACCATTTCGATAAGTACAACGCTCTATTTTCGTGGTGATTGATCCGTACGAACATGAATAAATAGTTCACAAAGTCAAAACGTAAACGTGAGGGATCTACCCCACAAGAAAACAAATATTTGAGCATGTAGGACGAACACACTTTTAAATTGCGAGGCCGAATAACTTTGGAAAGGCACAGCGATACTCTGCACATTCGATATCTGCACTTCTTTCTGACCTTATTGTCATTAGCATGGAAAGTAGTTGAGTTCTACTGAAGTAATTTCCCGACAACTAAGTACCCTTAACATTTCCAGAGTGATTTCATATTCTTAACTACCACACCACGCCAATCTTCTGTCACGTTGAGACTCATGATTATGCATGAATGAAATAGAGATACTACAGCGGAGTTCAGTAGTGCAGAAACCATAACAGGACCCCACGGACTTTAGATTGTATTTGATCATTTAAGTTCGCTGAAGATGCGATGGAACGGGGAATTTTTTATGGGGGGTTGAGAAACTTACTTGACAATGACCCTGAGAATCTCAATGTATCTGTTGAAAAGGCAAATACAGCTTTCATCTCTTGTGCTTATTCTTATGTCGTCAATAATCTTCAGTTATTATTCAAATCGTCTCTGAATTCCCATACCCACAATGTAAAGCTCTTTGTTCCCTACATCGGAATGTGATTGATTTCTGACAGTATGACAGAACTTGACCAAAAGATCCAATTAAGAGCATCTCTTCGAACCCAATCAATTCGCCTGCTGGGTCCTGCCTCTGCCACGAGAAATTCGACACTTGTGCATCCGAAACGATACTCAGGGCTCTTGCATACTCTAAAATAAAACGATAGATTTGACCAAACCGATGCATGATTGCAGCAGCTCTGAATGCCTTTCTCCGTCAATACACTAACCCCGGGAGAGGTGTGAGTCTCATCCTTTGAAAAAGATTCCTCTCCGGAGATGGCATATCAGGTGATGGAGCTGCGAGCAGTCTTGCATTCGAATAAGTACAAAAGGAAAATCTCGCTCGCTGCAAATCTTTACGAAGGCAAAAAAGGCTAGACCATGAATAGTTTTCACGTTCTACATACCAGCGATGAAAACCCGGGTCAGCGAGTGTCAAAAAAATCATTCGGTGAGCAAGTTCAATGACCCGCTTTTTTGACTTAGCTTGCTTTTGTGTAGTCATAGACGCAAGCTTTTAGCTAAATTGTGTTAGTCAGACGTGAATCAATTAATCCGTTATACTACATAATTCTATAAACTTGTAAATCACTATGGTGATTGGAAAAATGTAATTATCTATTCAACGGTGAAAGAACAAGGATTTAGTCGCGTATAAATGCACAGGCTCAATGAAAGAAGAGCCCACAAGGCAGTGATGTAAATTATACCAATATTTTATCAGAATTAGCATTTTTGAAGTTACCGGGGTCATGATTTTACAACTTTTATACGACCATAAATTTTGCATGAACATTATTACAAATGGAACTCTTTTTTTCTTATTGAATCACAGGAATTTCGTGCGCATTTGATCGAGGTCAACACTATTCGTACTATCAACATTCCAAATACAGTAAATACCCGGTACCGCGCTAACGGTTGCAGTTCCTAAAAATGTAAGGGAGGGCAATTCGATAGCACTTCGCAGGTTTTGGAAATCGGAATTTTACTTTATAATACAGTGTATTTACCTTATCACTTTACTTCAATAACTTCAGTCCTACTCGAGCAATCTTATTTCATTTAGATGCTGTACATGTACATAAAATGATTGATTGAGTCTCATTAACATGTTTATGAATTGTTCAGCAACTTCGACATTCACAAAAAAATTCCGCTCGTCAAGGTCAGGGAATTATAGATAGTGTATCGGGAAGAACAACGCACAATGTTGCGAAATCTGCCTTGACAGGGAGAGGGTAAACATCTCGCGCTGCAGTGACTGCTTACATGACAAAGATAGAGCGAGAATTCAGCAAGTTGAAATTATCCCTTAGCAGCATTTTCTCATAAATCCAAAAGAAAAAAAAATGTTCATGAGTGCGCTTGCACTGGCTTGCACCCATGTACTGCCGTGACCCTCTGCTGAATAAGCGGTCGTCAGCGCGCTCGCTTACATAGTTCATTCCTCGTGCACTCTTGAACAAGGCGGTTGTCCGCGAAAATTTGAGAATTTTATTACATTATTTTTATACAGCAGCTTTGGCTATATTACACTGGTGTGTTTTTTCTTTTGGATTTATAGAGCGAGAAGCTGTCCCTTCCAAGTTCCAATGCATGCGATAACGTGACTCACACCTTTCATTTAACCTATGTGTAAATGTGTTAGCTGCAAATAGAGGGTAGAATATATCTTCCCTATTATCTAGAGGGCGGACGGCGTTATGGGAAGTGTAACCGGCATGAAGATTTTATCGCACGCGAAATGTGGGGCAAGAGATAGACTGTTTTGTCGGACAGTACAACATTGACTGAAAGTGACAATCAAAATGATAGATAGAAATCGCACCTGTAATTGAGTGACTGGCTCATTCAAATATCTTAAGTTTACGATTAGTTTAAACATTTATTAATATTTAAGGATGTTCAACCTCTTAAATACATTCAAAAAATGGCAGGGAGTACTTGAATAATTAACTGTTAATTGAGGTTATTTGATACTCATCAGATCCCTAATGAATGAATTTCAACATAATTAAATGACTGAAGCAAATATGTAGGAAATGCAGCTTACCGATGTGACAACAGCATCCAAAACATGTGTGATAGTAGCACCACTGTTACATGCCACGAAACAGAACCAATTTATTGCATTTTTGGCGGATTGAGCTTTTGTTGAGGAACAGGCGACGTTCTTTGTATAGACGATCATACTTATGCAGTCTTAGTTTCGAATAACAGTTTATTACAGCACGAGTAAAGGGGTGTCACTCGGGCAAACTTATCGTCCGATAAGTTCGCCGATAAGTTTGCTCAAATAAGTTTGATGAAAATATACCCTGTCACACGAGCAAACTTGTTGGCAAATTTCATCGATGATGTAACTCTAAAAATAGCATTTTCTTGCTTTGTGAAATACAGTGGGAAAGTCAGAGCAAATGCTGTTGATCAGACGAACTGTGACTCCACTTTGAAGTTAGAGTGTGTTAGATAGTGTAATCATGTCTTCGTTCCGAAAGAAACAATTATGGGCCTCAATAGCCATTGTTGTAGCCACCACACGTACACGTACATCGCAGAAGAGTTACCAGAAATAGGATGCTACTGATAAGAGAAGGAAAATGGCTTCAGACCGTATCAGGGTGTGAGTCTTAATGCACTCTATCTATCTCTTCCTCGTCTGTGACAGCGAACACACAAATGGATTTCCCGTATCATTCGACCCTGACACGTCACCATTATCGTCATGTCAGTGAAAATGGAGCAAGTTTGATGAAAATATCTGACTAGTTAGATCGGCAGTTTCAGCAAACTTACGATAAGTTTGCCAACAAGTTTGCTCGTGTGACACCCCTAGCAAACTTATTGGCAAACTTATCGGACGATAAGTTTGCCCGTGTGACACCCCCTTAAGGGTCACAGGATGGGGTTCCGTAATTCCGATCTCATGATCTTCAAAGTGTTCTCCAAGACTTATGAATGTTTCACATGGATTGATATATTTCAATACAGAGTGCTCGATCTTGAGGTCTAAGTATTTAATTGACGGAAGCACTTCGGCCGCCACGCTTGCAGGGACGTAACTACGGAAAGCTTTTTCGGCAGCTAAGACTAACCTTCAAAAACTCCTTTGAGGGAGTCAGGAGTCCGCCGTTGTCTTTGCGTATTCAAAAAAGGAGTCGACATCAGAAAGAGGTTCCTCTGTTTCTTGCCTGAATAATGCAAGGTTGCAGGAAGGACATGTAATCATTTTGCGCAATTTTCGTGAATGAAACGAAGCACCCAGCGATATAATACCAAAAAACGTCACTCTGCGCCAATCAGACTACATTAAGATCGAACAACCGAGTCCATTTTAGATAATATCTATGTCTGAATCTTCTTCTGATTCCTCAGACTCAAACGCAGTTACAAGCTTGTCGGCTATCGCCGTTTGCTGTTCCTTCCAAACTGTAGATGAATAATCGGCAGTATCGTCTTGAGCCACTGCATTTGCATTTAATGATGCCTTAACTGAGTTTGTCATCAGAAGCGTTCGAAGTGCGTACCTGAATTGAGAACTCGATGGATTATTGTTCCAGACCTCCTCTACGTCTTATCTTGCTAAAAGGCATTTCAATGTGATCTTGCGAAAATTTATAAGTTAAGACATATGCATAATGCGGATAACTCAAAAGATGATTCGATAATTCAAGAATCGAAGAAATGGTGATTGAAAATCCGACAACTGGCGACTTTGCGTCTCGTATCGATGATGAAACAACCGTCATTACCGCTTCAAAATCAGCAAATAGTCTTTCGCGTATCTAAGGAATGGGTCCCAATGCATTTTATTTTCTTTTCTCAATGGTGACTTGAACCCCTTAGCGAACGGATTCTTCGAATTCAAACAGTGTCGAATAGTCGATCAATTATTCAATAAAATGGCAAGTTGCTTCGCTGCCATTGAATTGCGGCAATTTCATATCGTCTCGCAAAAAAACAAGGGCAGTCGCCACTGACGAGCTCATAGTCTGTGCCGCAATATTTACTTTCATTATAAGATTGCGATAATGTACATGACGTCCCGAAAGTTTATTTGCTAAAATCAGTGAATCCTTCATCTGCAGGGAAGATATTCTACCTCTATGGTTAGCTGGGACATTGCTTCGTCTTGCTGACTATCGGACTGTCCGATTCTCAACTTCGCTCGCCATAACGTGCATTACCGTGTAACATATATTTTAAAGACAACGTTCAACCGATTGTGTTTTCGTGCTGCGTTCCTAATTGTCGCAGTGGCTATAAGCCCAGGAAAAATGAGGTCATTGAGAAATGCTCAATGTTTCAGTTTCCAACAGACCCTGCTCTACATTCAAAATGGATGCCTGCTATCCCACGAAAGGATTTTACTCCTAATGAGAATCACGAGAGTGTGTGAGAAACACATTCAACGACGCACGACTTCGAAACAACGTCGATCCGACTCACTGAAAGTAGACAGTCGGGAGAGTAGATTATCGCAAATTCTTCAGAAGAAACGATTGAAATCAACGGCAATTCCTTCAGTGTTCCCAGAGTGTCCTAAATATTTCACCAAATCTCCAACTGTTCCTCCGATCTTCAAATTCGACTGCTGATTCCCGACGGTCCTTTGAGAACAATAGAATTGAGAATTTGATCAGAGAATCTATTGAGGAAGATTCGTTTGATTCTCTCGATGTTCTGCGTTCGAAACTAAGTGATTCTTCAAGTCACCCTCACCCCACCAATATTGTGAAGGTAGATCATCAGTCGTGTTTGATTTTTATGTACGTCAGTGTTTCTAACATCGAACTTATGGCTCCTGTTCACAAAGCTACGGTGATCGTCGACGAAAGCATGAGCGTGCGAGTATTCGTGCTGTCATCAAAGTTAGAGAATTCCAACTTTCACCATATCTTCAGTGGAGATAAAGTAAAAACTATTTCTCAACTTATTTGTAACGTTATTGCCTATACGAAGAATTTGTCAGAAAAACATTTAGATAACAACAGTAGCTCTCTCTCTCAGTACCTAGAACTCGCTGCTTCTTTTCTTGAAACATTTTTAGATTGTGAAAGTCAATCGATGACCCGAATTTGAAATGTACCACCTAGTAAATTTTGTTATTGAGCAGCTGCGACTTTGTCAAGTACCAAAGATGCCAGAAAATATTCATGTAAGACGTTGGCACTTTCTTTTTTGTGGCAGATTACAAGTGCATCTTTGTATAATAAATTAAGAGATATTTTCATTCTGCCCTCTATGACTACGCTGCGTTCATTGTCTAGAGGATCTGCAGTTGAAACCTTTCGATTGATCTCGGGTATCTGCAAAGGAGATCAAGTTTTTTGGATGACAGAAAAAATTGTTACATTGATGATCGACGAGGAGGATCTATACTGCTCAGCGTGTAGAACTCAGTTAATGGACAATTTGTAGGTTATACATCGGATGGCATATCAGCCAAGACCGTTTTAACTTTTATGATTCAGTCGTCTTGTTCAAAATATAAGGATGTCGTGTGTTAATTCCTGTGTTTTCGACTTAATTCCGATATTTTGTACATGAGTTTATGAGTGTCATTCGTCAAATTGATTCACTTTTTCGTGTTGTCGCTGTTTCAACTGACAATCATGTGATCAACCGCTCTTTTTTCAAGCGACTTTGTGGTTTTTTTAACACGAATGTTTTAACACGAATTTTTGTAAATATTGTAAAATTATGTAAAAAAAAACAAGAAACTGTAGAGAAATGCTGCAAACTGTAATAAATTTTCTTGTCATATTCTTCATTGCTTTCATTATTTATATAGTGTATAAAGATGGGGATGTGCGCATATACATGAGTTATGATATGCAATTAATAGTTGTACATAGCGATTTAGTATCTTGACTTAGGTAACTTGAGTGGTAGTGTTCTAAACTACTAATGAAAGTAACCCTCATTATGTCAGTAGTGCGACGTTGTTGTTCTTCCCGTATTTTATTTTTATTTTATTTTAACAACCCCTTTCTCCCATATAAATGGGGTAGGGGGGATTCATACAAACAAGATAAAAAGGAGACAGTTCATATACATCATACAATTCATGGAAACACAAACTAGCTACAGTCCACAAACCATCAGGGTAACACCACATGAGAAGATATCAGGAAACACAGTCAAGTAAAATGTCAGCCGCTCCATACTTCAACCACATTGTGCACAGTTCTCCGCCATACGACTCTGTCTTCTGCGTCGCTTCTCCAACTTCTCCAATCTTCCTCCGCCTTCTGGAAATCTCTTTTGACACAGTCACTCCAACGAATTCTCGGTCTTCCTCTTCTTCTCACACTCATTTCTTGCTCCATTCGCCTGGGTAGCCTCTGCTCATTCATTCTTGCCACATGTCCGGCCCAAGATAGTCTCTTTCCCACAATCTTCTGAGTCATCGTTCGTTTCAGTCCAACTTCGAGTCTCATTTCTGCAAGTTTTCTTCTGTCAACCAACTTCACTCCACACAACCTCCTCAGCCAATTGTTCTCGCACACTTGCAGTCTATCTTGCTGATCTTTGTGTGAGCGCCATTGTTTCCAGCCCATATGTGACCTGCTGGAATTACACACACCTCTAACACTTTCCGTCTGATATCTTTGCTGATCCTTCTGTCTCCAACACTCCTGCCACTTTCTGATAGGCTCCGACCCCTGCTCTAATTCTCCTATTCACTTCCATTTCGCTCCGCCCATCTTCCGCTACCACACCTCCCAAGTACTTGAAACCCTTTGTCTGCTTTAGCTGAATTCCCTTGCCACCTCAACACCTTATGTCCTTTGGCTCCTTTCCGACCCACCATTACTTCCTCCGTCTTATCCAAAATTGATGCGCAGCCCATGCCTTTGGAAAATTCTGCGCCCACTTTTCCAGTTGATCTTGTAGCTCCACCTCGTCTTTCGTTATCACAGCTCAGATCGTACAGCATACATTATCTTGTTCATTGCATCATGTTCTTCGCTTTTCCTCGACAACAATTCCATAATCAGAATGAACAAAAATGACTTAAAGCACTTCCTTGTCTGAGCCCTGTTTTTATTTGGAAATCTTCGCTGATGTTTAGAATGGCCTCTCCAACTATCACTGCCGCTCTGGTTCTTTCGTACATCTTTTCGATAAGTATCACCTCTTTCCTCTCCAGCATTTACACCATCTCAGGGTTGCCACCACTAGGGGTCTAGGGACGCTGTCATAAGCCTGTTCTCTAAATCTACGAATCCTATCGCTATGTTTTCTTCTCTTTCATCGTCGTTCTCCATCTTCTGTCTCACCGCAAACATATCCATCCGATGTACTTCTACCGCTTTTCTGAAACCTTGCTGCTCTCTCCAATATTCGTGTTCCACTTGTGATCTCAGCCTTCCGTCGATTATGCGCTCCAACAATTTCAATCACTTGAACTTAAAATAGTGATTCCTCTGTATTTCTCAGGTCCTGGCCGACTTCCTTTTCCTTTCCAAATGGGGACAATCAAACCCAGCCTCCAGTCCTCTGGGATTTCCCCTTTTTCATAGCACAGCCGAAAAAGTCTAGCTAGCACTTCAATACCTGTTTTCCCCGCTGCCCTCACCATTTCGGTCGTTATTCATCCTTGCCAGTTGCTTTTCCTGTCTTCATCTTTCTCAATGAGGTCTCGATTTCTTCTGTCTTGATTTTCTTTCTTCTCTACCGTCTTCGATCTCACAAACTACAAGGAAGTTCAACTTCGCTGCGCCCTTCGTTGTTCCAGACAACTCTTGAACAATACTTCTTTCCACACCTCTCGTGATCTGCCTGCGGACACGAAACAATCACTCCGTCTTTGTTTCTTACATTCCCTGGACGGCCACCACATCCTTTCTCTTCCTGCTCACCTTGCTTTGCTTGCGAGTCGGTAAATTTGTTTTCCTTTCCTCTATCATTCTCTATTTCTCTTTCATAACAGCCCTCGCTCTGCCTCTTCTTTTGCCTGTGCCACTAACACTTCTTTGTTTGATTCTTGATTTCCCTATACACTTTTCGTGTTAAAACCTTCCTTCTTCGCTTTGTCATCACTCACGCTTTCTACCTCCTTCCAGGCTGTTCTTTTCTCTTTCGTCACCTTTCGACTTCTTCAATCCACCACCATTGCTGTTTTCTACGGCCCCCATTCTTTCCATTTGTCCTGCCGACCACCTTCTCTGCTGCTCCGATGAATGCTTTCTGAACAGATCCCACTCCTCTTCGGATTCCACAGAGGGTTTCGCTCAGTTTACAGAAGGCATCATTGATCTCACTTTCGTAATTCTTCTAACCTTTTTCTCCCTTACATCTCCACCACTGAATGATTTTCCTTCCCATTCAGTTTTCCTTTTCTTGCCTCTCCGATATACCGTAACGTCCAAACACTGTGGCTTGTGCTGAGTTGTCACGTGTTCACCGGCTAGCACTTTGCAGTCCTTGATCCACCACTTCTGGTTCTGTTTCATTACAATCCACATCGATTTTCGGTCCTGTGCTCCCCACTTCTGTATGTGATCTTGTGCGATTCTCTTTTCTGGAAGAACGTCTGTAACTATGGCCAACCATTTCTTTCGACCAGCTGCACCCACTCTCTGCCCTCCAACATTATCCTCTCTCCCCATCCGAATTGACCAAACCACTCCTCTCTTCCCCTTGCATCCGTTGCCGATATGCGCATTGAAATCACCTGCTAAACAAAATATTTCATCCTCACCCACTAAATGTAACATTTCCTCAACCTTTTCTCTGAATTTCAGTTTTTCCTCTCTATGGCTCCGTCCTCAGACTTGTGGGGCATAGACGGACATCACACACAATTTTCTTCGAACCGATCGTTAGCCAAAACCATCAAGATCCTACCTTTCCACCTCTCCGTACGCCACACTTTCTCAACAAGGTCCTTCTCCAGAATCACACCCACCCCATCAGACTTTCCATCTCCTCCTGCATGAATCATTTCAACCCATCTCCAAGCATCCCATTTGCTCTATCTGGACACTTCCACTTCGTTTCTGTACACACAAAATCTCTACACCTTCTCACTCTTCATAAAATCCACTACCTTCAGCACTACCTTCCCGAACAACGTTCCCACATTCAAAGTCGCCATCCTAATCAGTTTTCTTTCTTCGGGTCTTCGCATATTTTTCAGCCCGATGCCGGTTTTATCGGCGCGTCGGTTGCCCCAGAGACGCGGTAGCCTCCACCGATTTATCCTTTACTCGCATGAATCCATAAACGATTGGGTCAGAATACTCCTATACAGCGCTGCCCTGGCTGACCTGTTGGAGGTTTTCTGTTAGGGGTTTCTCCCTTAGCCTTTGATTTGCCCCAAGGCGCGGACTAGCCTTTTTCGTTCGAGGCGCCAATCCTGTAGCAGCCTGACATCCAACCGTTGTTGTCTCCCACGGCGCAGCAGGGGTGAAAGGTTTTATGGCGCCTTAGCTCGCCAGGGGATTCCTTCAAATGGAGCGTAACTTAGAGGTATTTCTTGAGAGCCCCAGCCACCACCTGGTTGCTCCACCTCGCCCTCTGGAAATCACCGCCGGTTGGTCCGCGGCTACTTATTTAGGCCGAAACCCTTATTCGTAGCGAACCTCTATATCTAGAGGCCTTCCACTATCCGCCACCTGTGGACGCGCTGGGTTGGGGTCGGTCGCCCCAGCTATCCCCAGGGACACCCCCATCACCCCCGTAACAAAAGATATAATCTATAATTCTCTGGTCAAGGTATGGCAACTTTAGTTGCGGAATAGGCTACTGTATGTTCACAAATATAGTCATTATTGAGCAAACAAGCGCTTTAAAAAATTTTCAAAAGTCGGAAGGATTGGTGGAATAATTTATGCCTGTTTCCTAAACAATTTGACTACAAAATAGAGCTGATCCCAATCAATGCAACAAGCCAGTTGGACAATGGTCACCAATGAATTCAAGGTGGTGAGATATATCCACACTGGTATAAAAAATGTCGACATGAATAGGGGTGTGCACCGGATTTTCAAAAATATTTAAAATCCGGCCGGAAACGGATTTGTGACGAATTGATTTATTAACCTACGGAATTTTAGACAAATTTTGGAAAAAACCGATATTGTGGGGGGGGCGATGTATAACCCATAAGTACCAATAAGCTTAATTACGTCTACCAGAAGTTTAGTGACGAAATGGATAGGATTTTTGCAGATTGAGGCCAAATTTGAATACCTGTGGGGAAATAACCCTTTTATTGCTACAAAAAAACGTCGGACGGAGTTATGATACATCCATTAGATTTCATTAACAACTATAAGTAATTTGGCGCAGATGCATGGTAAACTCCCCCGGCCTCCACCTAACACTACGCCCGTGTGGCCATCATGGTCAAGCTGACTTGAACTTACCTGTGTTACTGCAGACGCTTTAATCCCTCTACTCCATTTTGATCCCATCCGTCGGCCTCTGTAGCAATGGTCGATTGCGACTTGACGCAAAGATGGGAAGTCCGGTGTTGTTTCTCTACCGCGAAAGCACTTGTAGACCCACTTACTGTGTGTTACTGCATCCTCGGCCAAAGGCTTGTTGGGATATTTAGCCACCTATACAGTTGTAGCGGACTCATGCTCTCAGCTCATCGATCTCACGTAGCATTGATTGCGGCACTACACGGTGGTAGATGTAACAAATGAATAGATTTCATGTTGGATCAGAAAAATATGTGTACGCATCTCTGCTGTGTGATTGACCATCAACCAAGGACCAGTAACGCGGAAACAAGATAGAAAAAGATGCAGACATGTGTAACGTCAATGGTGTCTACCTATTGCGAGAATGATCAATGAGTTCCATTTTTCCGTATCAGGAGTTACCTACTCACTTATCCTTGAGAAAAGGTTCGACTCGTTGAACGGGAAGTGAAACGACAAACGCTGTCTCTTTTCAGATGCATTGCACGAATAGAGAGTAGAATCAAGCGATGAGCCGGAGCAGGGGCCTTGCGAGAGCTTTTACTTTGATATTAGTATTCTTCTTTTGATTAACTTCTATTCTTTCTCCCCTCCACATTTTTCAATATATCCAAAATCATCAAATTTCGCCTAAGTTTAAGTCACATTGGGGTTTTAGAATAGACTTGATGTGTCACCGACCTGACACTACCAACACGAACTGAAAAGTCTAACTGAACCTGTGGATGAAGGATTGGTACCTTGGATAACTCAGTTTAAGAATTCAAGGTACAGCTGTGATCATGAACTTTCGTGAGTGTGATTGTTTGTCCTAGCAGGCAATGACGAGCAGTTGGTCTATCTTCTGAGTCCTGTAAAAGTTCTACAAGTCAGATAAGTAGAAGATTTTAACACACTCAACGCTATGGACACGTCAGTGAGAACAAGTACGAGGCAAGAGAAGACACGTTGACGATGCAACACTTTCGGGTTGTCAACAACAGAATTGTGGTTGGGGATAAAAAAATTAAAGTACTACCCTTTTTTCTTTTAATTGAAGAATTTTGATGACAGAGTTATGCTTTCATTTGCTCAAAACGTTTTTTGAGAAATGGTGAATTAATTTTCAATAAACAATTACCCCATTTTTAGTATTTGAAAATTCAGCAGAATTTCCATGAGCTTCCATCAGTGTTTTCCAAAGTTTTTTTAAATTGACAAGTGATATGCATGATTCAAATCAAAACTAGCAGTAAACTCCGAAGACCATGATTACATGCTTATTACACACTTCATCTGACCCCTACACCTAAAAGATCACGGGATATTCAACGTTATCAGCACCGTTTAGACAATTTTAGTTGATAGGCAATTTTTTTATGACAATCTAGAAATATCATTAATTATGTTCATCAGCATATCAAGAAAATAATGGTCTGATATTAACAATAACTAAGCTTATAAGCCACTTGTTAGAAGTCCTTATGCAGACATGTATAATAAGCATATGCATCATAATACAATACAATCCTCTACGGTGATACATATAAGCTTTTGTCTTCTTATAAAACTTCATGATAACTTCATACAAAGCTTCATATAAAACTCTTCACCTTCTCTCTTTTCTCTGCACCCCATGCATGAGATAGCATTCAAAGCTCTACACCCACATGCCTTGACTTATAAATATGCTGACTACATTGTGATTGTTCCCTAGCCTGCCTTCCGTTCAATTGATTATCGAACTCCAAATTCGAGACGAGATCAATCATTTTTAAAAGACTGGTGGTAACTCACATGGACTAGTACTAAATTGTGGGAAAAATACCCAATGCAAGTTTATCGCCTAAATAGTCAGAATTCTTTAGTGAGAGCCTCCGATCGTCGATATTCATTATTGAGTAAATTGTAATTATAAAGATTTCTTCGGAGTCATTTATGGACTCAAACTATCTTGGAATACAGTTTGTAGACAATTTATGCAAACGTGCGCAACCAGTCGTCTTTATATCATAAAGCGATTAAAAACAATGCCTTTCCTGTGGTCCCAACTCATTCATGATTTATATTGCTACTGTCCTTTCAAAGCTGGAATACAATGCTGCCCTCATCGTTGGACTGAACCTAGCTTAATGCTTTGAAAAATTGGGGAAAAGGTTCGGCGACGACCGTTCTCACAAATTATTTGCGGACCAAAGTGCAGTTGTGATAGCTTCAGTAATGGGCAAAAGACCGTTCAGGAACATCCTAACAATTCAAACAAAATAGTATCAGTTAAAAAAAACGACCATAAATTCAATGAAGCTTTGAACTCTTTTTTCAGGTTTTTTAAGCACCCTAAATATGTAACACTAGGACAGCGAGCGCTTTTAATCTCGTGCTAAAAAGTATCACGAGACGATAAATCAACTGTGAGAAATATATAGTAAGAAAATTAATTAATAATACATTCAAGCTCCCCCTGCCACACGAATGTAAAAATATAAATCAATAAAGGATAATGTGATAGTCTCATAAGTTAAGTAATAAATGCAAAATAGATTTACAAGCTAAATGACGCTTGATAAGTAAATTGACAATATAGGTTTAATGCCTAGTAAATTAAAAGTGGCCAAGGATTATCATTCGAGCGCATAAATAAACTTCAATTTTACCATTCATTTGGTTCAAAGGGCGTTGCCGGCTTCGATATGGTCACAGTGGAAATAGAACTGTAACAAACACTGTTGGGTAATTCGAAAAATGGTGTTAAAGACACACCTTATCATCAACAATGGATCGCGTGGAAATGGAAATAAATCAGAGCGACGCCCTGTCAGAATCATGAAGGAAATAATGGATTCGCGAGTTCTCAAGCAATGGGCCCACGAACAAAAAATGGCAAGAATATGAATTGTAATTTCCTCAGCAATCCCACGTCAGGAAAACAAGAAGAGGTGTTGCGTATTATCAAGAAGATACATTGTGATTAATCGTGCAGTGAAAACTAAACTATTTAACAGCCTGTATATCGCGCCGTAACAAAAAACACAAGACGCACTCGGAGCTTCTGATGAACTCATAGTTGATTTCGATTGAAATTGTGACTTGGGTAAGTTGTCTTTCCTTCGGGGTGTTTGGCATGAACGGTTCACAAGGTTCTATTACTGGTACGTTGTGTGTCGAGTCCGTAGTTCGTGAAAAGAGACCAATCTTGGTAATTCTATTTAATAAATTCTATCTCTTCCTAAATTGCTTTACAAAAAATAATTTACATAATTCGGGGGTTATATTGTGTCTCAAGGCGCTGAGAGGTTCAGGTCCAAGTGCTAGTTATCTTTAAGGAGATTTCTAAAACTAAGTTGAAGTTTTTACTGTATTGGCGAGGCACGGTTGCCGCCACGGTTTCTAGTTTTGGTTACCTCCTTCAGATACATAGTTTTATTTGGCAAGTACAAACCATTCCATATTATACAAATAATGAATTTAGTCTATTCAAACTCAGTGTACAGATCGCGGTTGCGACAAAATGGTACCTTTTTAAAAATAACGACATATATTCCAGTAATTTGAACCCTTTTTCCGGTTATGAAGACCTAAATTCACAACTTTGGGCGTTTTTAAAAAATACTCCCAATTTTTCAAATTTTTCAAAATCTCACATTTGAGAATTACATTTTTTCACCGGCTTAAATCCATGAGCCGTTCCAGGACACCGAAAAATCTTAAAATTTAAGAATCTCAAAATTTGAGCAATTTACCATTTTTCCCTTGCAAATCCCATGACCGTTCCAGGTCATCTAAACCGGATACCAAAAAAATCATAAAAGTAGTGAATTTCAATTTGTGATTATGATCATGGTCTTGCTTTAATCAAGACCGCTCCTGGCGTTCTTA
>CAJQUW010016451.1:0-358703 GCA_907163375.1 Prostheceraeus crozeri | reverse complement strand
CGAAAAGGTTGTGGAAATATTTCTTTTTGTCCGAGATAAAATCTAGGTATTGTTTTTCATCTATAAATGAGATAGAATGTTCAAATTGCATAGATTTTGGTAATTTCTTATTAATGTTTGATTCTAGTAATCCATAGTCATCTAATATAGTTTTGTGCTCTGGATCTGTTATATCAATTTGTTTATCATTATTTGTAAGTTCCTTTTCAAGAGTTTTAAATGGTTTCATAGTTTTTTCAAAATCAGTTTTTACTTGCTCGGTTTGCTGCATTTTTTCAAACATATCAGATTGAATACCAGCTTTTATCATTCTATGTTGAAGATGATTTTCTTTCAAATATTTCTTTGTTTTATTAACTCTTCTAATTGTTTAATTCTTTTAAAATTATCAGCTCTAATTTTATCCATTTTTAAAATATAATATTTGAATTTTGTGGTAACATTGGAATACAACAAAAACATTTTACTGAACAAATTATTTTTTTATTGCTTTGTTGTTTGACATCCTTTCGTTTAA
This sequence comes from Prostheceraeus crozeri, assembly GCA_907163375.1. Classification (NCBI taxonomy): domain Eukaryota; kingdom Metazoa; phylum Platyhelminthes; order Polycladida; family Euryleptidae; genus Prostheceraeus; species Prostheceraeus crozeri. Next base: position 358,186 of record CAJQUW010016451.1, on the reverse strand, counting down.
AGTTTTCTCTTTTTAAGTTTTGTTTAATAAAGTTTTGTTCAATAAAGTTTTGCTTAAATTTTCGCTTAAAGTTTTTAGCTCTTCTAAAAAAAATTTGTCATTTTCTTCATTAGAAATTTTAGCATCACTAGAAATTTTGCCATCCTGTCTATTCTTTTATCATCAACTTTTTCGGACTGTAATTGAAAGGTTTGATTTACTTCATTAGCTATTTGATCAAATTTTTCAATCTCATCTAACGTAATAACATTATCATCACATACTCTTTGAAAGTAGTAATGTAGTTTATCATAGACTTCTTTAATATGTAAATGCTTAGTTTTTAATGATTTTCGTTTCTTAGTTATTAAAGATTTATCTAACATTGTAACAAGTGAAGTTGCAAAAACACCCGTACCTGTTAAAGCAGTAGCAACTACTGGAATTACTAAAACACCTGAAGATATAACAATTGTTAAAGCACCTAAACTTATTGTTAAGAATATGCCAATTCCTTGTGTTACATTCTTAACTTGAGTCCATCTCTTTCTTAATTTTTTATAATGCTCTAATCTTAATAATAATTGGGATTCCTTATCTTTCATATACCTAACTCTATCTTTGTGTTTTTCTTTGTTCATTTTTTCAATGTTAATCTTTTCAATGTCCATTAAAGTAGAACTACGTTCATATGATAACGAAGGATATATTCTTGCGGTTTCTTCCACTTTTGTTTCATCCACTTTTGTTTCTTCCATTTTTAAAGAAATATTTTTAACGGGCGAAGCCCTGAACCTTCGGTTCGCAAGTCACATGATATATTTTAAAAACCTGAAAAATGGATAAAATTCATGAATTTGAAATTCTCAACTTTTATGATTTTCGGTGTCCGGTTTTACATGACCTGGAACGGTCATGATTTAAGCAATGAAAAATGTCATAATCACAAATTTGAGATTCTCAACTTTTATGATTTTTTCGGTGTCCTGGAACGGTCATGATTTAAGCGAGGGTGAAAATCGAACCGAAGGTTCTAGGGCTTCGCCCGATTGTAATTCTCAAATTTTGAGATTTTGAAAAATTTGAAAAATTGGGTATTTTTAAAAACGCTTAAATTTTCGCCCTTCGGCCTTCAGCCACGTGAAATTTGAAGTCTACCTAAATTTTTGAAATTTTTTGAAATTTTGATTTTTTGAAAAAACCCGCAAAAGTGTGACATCCGGCGCAAGCGAAGCGAAGCAAAGCGAAGCGAAGCGTCGCGCCGGATGTCACACTATAAACTACTGTCCACGACGGAGTACTGTTTTCAATGTGCATCTCTTTGCTAGTCCTCTAATATTGTATATAGTCGATATCTATGGCTAAAACATAGGAACTCCATACTGTGTCCGTTATTAAAGGACTACAGCAAATTGACCAATATTTCGCTGTTGGTGCATGTTGCTGCGATGCGTATTACCTAAAGAGTGGAGGCTATTGGCTGTCAAGTTTCAATGTTAGGCACCAGTATGTCTTGCCACTGCTCTTTTTAAATACTCGTAATTATTCGAATTTCTCTTCAAGTATAAAATCATTTTGATCAAGGAATTAGCAATACATCGTCTTACCACAAAGATGAAAAACTATTGTATAAATTTGAGTAGCCAGGAGCACTGACCTAGTTCAGTGCCTAACTCTATAACTGTATTGACCATCAATATACAGCGAGTTCTAACTTAAACAAAAGCGAAAAGTTGTATTTCCGTGGGTTAAGACGTGTCAATCTCAATGTTGTCATAGGAACTCGGCCGTGCTGTGTTATTAATCAAAACGAATTAATACTCGATGCAGTTTTTCAATTATTTTTGTGAAATTCTCTCTCGACCTAGGTGAAAGTCGTGCTCAAAATCCTCTAACCCCAAAACGGATAATGTGCGCAGCGTTGGAGACATCAATCATTTGTTGAGTGATAATTTCGGAAATCCCATTTATTCTGTCATTTAAAATCATGCCTCTTAAATAAAACAGATAAGGTATAACAAATTTTAATGATTTTTGTCTTCATTTGCTTTTAAATTAACTTGAAATTTGTAGTTAGAAGTTCACGCACTGAGAAGATGCTTTAATCTTTGCTATTACCAGTTGATAGTTATGAAATCATGGATTTTGATATCGTTTAGATGATGCACTGCAATAATTGAATTTCCAATCTCCTTATTTCATACTGAAAACTTGAGTCTTGCTGCTTGATCACATGTTGTAAGGGTTCATGATGAACGTGTTAGTCCGTCTTTCAGGCTCATTTAATCATGACAAGCACTCAAATGTAATTTGTGCTGAAGCAATGAAATTGCATGCTTTGCTTGAATAACCTGTTTGCTTGTCTCAGGAGCGAACCCTTCAGTTTTCATATTTGTATTGACTTATAGGTACCACGCACAGAGATCCAAACATTCGATAGTACACAGTGCGACTAGAACAGATATGCATGGCCATGGCTGAGGTATCCAAAAGATGGCGGTTTCAAATAGTTGATATTGGTTAGGTGTGCCGGTGCATTGTCTGTGTATTTCGTAAATATTCACCGTTATGATAGTTTATTTTTTGATGTAAATTACTTTGATAAATCAACTTACAAATAAATTGCAATCTTGCAGAAATCTACGTCATTCCATGTTTCAGAAATTTGATTCTTCTGGCAGCATTGACACAGATAGGCGCGCAACCGAGCCGCTGAAGTGACCAATAAAAAACTTGGAATTGCAGTCCGTTCAAATCCCACTCATTTAAACAAAGCGGAAAGTCGGACTTCTGTGGTACTAGTCATTTCAAATAACAGATGCAGCAGCCACTTGAAAACTATGGCGGGAGGTACACACGTTAAGCCACAAGCCATAAGCCGCAAATGGAGTTCCAACACTCACGCTTCAGTGAGAGCCGGCATACAAAATAAGCCGTAAGCCATAAGCCATAAGCCCTACGCCGTCAACCGGTTAAGAATCTGTGGGTGATAATCTTCAATATAACCAACGTTGTGATATAGCGCGTTATTCTTTGTGCTAATGCTTTATGCTCCTACAAAAGTTAGAAAATGTAATACATTTTCTTCTTCTGCCAGCTTGCATTATCTGTCATCAGAAAAATATTTTCAAAATAACTTATGGCTTATTAGGTGTGCCTCCGGCCTAGTATGACTTATTTTTCATGACTTTTGCTTTACCGGTGTCATCGACATATAGCCAAAATTAAGATCACGAAGCGTTATTTGAATTGATGTACTTGACAGTTGGAGCTGGTGATGAAAAAATTACCTGAATCATAAGTTTCATACTCTTTCTCAATCTCATGATAGTCGACATTGATACTTACAACAACATTTTGATAGCAGGGGATGCCATAATCACTATATCCAATCCGTCACCAACATGAAAATGTACATGGAATCATTAAAAAGCTATAGTTGCATCCTCATTTGAAAACTGAGTTTAGACTTGGAAAGTAGCCATTTCATCCAGTATCAGGATTCATGAATCATCAGCAGGACTAACTAACATCCCAAACCATAGTTGATAAGATGACGGCGATTCAGGTATGTTCGCATTTTCAACTGAGGATCCACCTGAATATTAAATAATTCTAATTACATTGAGTTTAAAATGCGGGATTCTAGTGCTAAGTACAGTGGTGTGAAAAAGTAATGAATGCCCGAGGAAATCAACCTTACATGCTGATTGTATATCTCATGACTGAAAATAAAGAAATTTAGATTGTTAGTAATACACACGGAGCAAAATTGTCATGACGAATTTTTCCAAAACTGAGAACTTATTTTTGAAACTCTATTTTTAACAGCAAATTCTGATTGGGAGTTAATGTCTAGATATTCGGTGAGAAAAGCGCATCCAGAATTAATTCTCTTATTTGGCCATTTTCTATTGATTTGTTCAACATTTAGGAAGTCAAAGCAATTGGCGAAATATGCAAGCACCTATCCTCGTCCACCACACAAATCATGACATTTACCGAAATAATCGGCAGTAAAGTTTATGAGATCTGGAAGGGGGGCAAGTATAACCTTCCCCCAACGCGGTGAGGGCTAAAATTTGTGACTCATCATTTGGCTTCTCCTTGCCTATTCAGATAAAGCTGCTACACTCTCAACTTTTTCTTTCTGCATTTTTGGTTGTCAGGACTCAATCGTTTCGGTTAAGTTCGCTGTCATTGCTGATGTTCTGCAGATTTGCTTAACACAGTAGTTGATCTTCTAATAAAGGGAACCTTTTAAAGCTGATTGACAAAATCTGTTTATGTTGTTTTTTATTTGTCCTTTTATTTTCTTGAAGTTGCTTTTTTGAATATACAAAAGCTGTTATTGATTATAAAATATTGTTAATTCGTAGACGGAAATGTACACTGTCAATATTCAAACTGTTCGCAGCTGAAAGTTGAAACATCTTCTGGATATAAAGTATATGCAGCTCAAATCGCATTAATAAATAATGCGCAGCACTCTTAGTGCACGGAACTTCCTGCATTTCATCAATCATGTGAAAGTTTAATAGTACGTTGGTGTGAAACAGTTCAGTTCTCAGTTGTGGATTCGATAGAACTTTGTAATAAACAGTCAATTAATAGGATGGGATACTCCCAGGATTTCTATTCAGGCCAGCGATATCAGGCTAAATTGAAGCTTTGATTAGAGCATTTGAATTAGTTAGAGAATGTCTAGTTTCTTCCAGTCGGATGCTCAGAATTCAGGCATTTTCTCCAATTCCTCCTTTATTTGTGACTAATTCGACGATTTTTCTGTACCTCAAAAATCATTATTTCTCCTTATTTAAATACTTTGTAGATATGATTGATGCAGAAGCGGTTGTATGACATATTTATCTTCAATATTTTCATTCATATTTTTTTGTTATGAAAAATTTCATAATTTCTGGACTAGAATTTTGCCTTCTTCTAATATTTTCATCTCCTTACACCAATCCGGAGACTCAATGAATTGAAATCATCTATTTCCTTCATGCATTCAATTCGAAATAAATAACTATTCGGAGCGGACCATTTCAATCCATGCTACTAACTTGAGAAATTGTGACTTTCAAATACAAATTGACTAAAGCTAAATACATTCATGCAGACAATCAGTACGTTAAAAACACGATGCAGATGCCTACAGCTGGGGAAGTAGTACAACTTTTTTTGACTTAATTATCACTGAATTGACTAATCATAATGCAGCAAATGCAGAAGGAATGACAGCATTTTGCCGATTCTCTACATGTCATGACAGCCTTCGAGACATGTCTGTTAAATTAGCAATACGATAGGTTGCTATGCAGAGTAGTTTGCTATATTAGTTTCATGCTCAACTTCAAGATTATTCTAAGCGTGATCATATCACAAGCAACCTGCCTGGAAGAGCAAAATAACATAATCAAAACCAATGATTTCAATTAACTTTGAAAGATGCAAATGGGCCCACATCACTATTCAGATTCAAGGAATGTAGCATAAATTTAGTGAATCATAAAATCATGCCGATGAGGATTGAATTAAAAACTTGAAATTTCAGCAAGAAGCACATAAGATCTCGACTTTTTCATGAATACTTCTCTTACAATGCGGTTCATGAAATTCCCTTGATAATCAGCTTGATTTCCGCTTTAGCAAATATTCATTCCTTTTGATATCCAACTTGTTTCGTACTACTTATAAAGGGGCTTCATGTCGATAGCATATAAATTTGCAAAATTTTAGCTTTTTAAAAACTGTTCAAATGATTTTTTGGACTAATGATTTTTTTTATTTCTGCAAAAAACTGATTCTTCTGATATAAAAATTATCACTGTGTACAGATACCTTTTGAGTCGACACTCTACCTACTATATACTTACTCTATGCCAACCCCCCCTCCTGACTTCGCTCTGGGAGAAAAGGTCGCTCTCCTGATCCACAGCAATGGGCAGGACTATGACAGCGACACATCCAATAGGCAAATCTGCTTCCGCCTCCAGTTGTACCGACTACACTTCCGACTGCCGCTTCCATCCGGTCTACCTTTGTCTACAGCATGTACCAAAACCCCGTCTTTTAACAGAAAATGTCAACTCCGCCTCCTTAGCTCTGAGAGATGACGCGCGCAATGACGCGTTACTTTTTCATGGTAGGCGAACTTGAAGTTAAGCAAATCGTGTTAGCCGTCTTGTATTCGTTGTCGAAGATCACAGTAAGCTATGTAATAGTAGAAACCATGGTAGAAACCTTTGATCGCCTCCTCATTCAACTCACACCGCGACACGCACAGCAAGCGCGATGACTGAGGCTTTGAAAGCATGCATCAAAGTTGATGCGCATATAGATGCATAGCATCCTTGAATTTATCAATTTAACGTATATAGATGAGTGACGAGTGGATTGCAAAGAATCTACATTTGCCCACATTGAGCTTCACGAGAAGTTAGATTTTGGACACGCTAAAATGCATGCATAGTGTGTCATTCGCATCGTGCTTGATTATCTTGCTTGAGTTGATCATAGAAAACGAACCACTCAGATTGTGACGAAATTCTATCGATTCTCATGCCCTCTAATCGCATCGCACAACAACGCAACAAGCATCATTCGAGAGTTTACATTCTCAGCTTTAAATGAGCTATTATGAATTGCATCAGTTATTTTGTTTGCTGGACAGTGTCAAAATATGAAAATCGCTCAATTTACAAATCGTAATTTTTCAATAGGAAAAAATGTGAGTGTGATAAATCAGTCACGAGGAGAATAAGCATTTTCTAAGATTCATTTTGACGTGCTGCACATCGAAATCTTAGAACTAGGAAAGAAATAACGATATCGTGAAATTATCACACTCTCATTTCAAAAATCTTCAGAATCTCCGCGATGTAAGGAGTAAGAATATGTAGGTTTCATTTGAATAAGTTCAATAGTTCTTTTTGAAGTATCTTTCAGCATTTTTCTCATCGCCACTAAAGTGCACAAATATGCAAGGAGAACGGATATTCAAAACAATTCGTCGAGTGTGCAGCTGCAAGGTTGCCAATTGCCGACAGCGGATTGTTGACCTTTACATTTTTGTGTACTTTGGCGGTAATGAGAAAAATGTTGAAAGAAGTTTCACAATTAGTCCAAGAGCTAGTGACACTTTCTTCCTAAATTCGCACATGAGCTTCTTGTTATTTTTAATTTGCAAATTGTCACCCAGCATCAGAAAAAACGCAATGCTTAAACTAAACTTCCTGTCATCTTGCAAGTCACGGAACATCTCAAATTTCTTTTGCTTATGTAGATCCATGTGCTTCCGAGCTTGGTACAGGCAGACATCTTACAGAGTAGGCAGAAATGTGATATTCCTCGCATCCGCTAGCTTTCCCCGGATTGCTAATAATGATAATGTCATGACAACCAATGCTGTCGACACTCTACATACTATATACTTACTGCATGCAAGCACATTACGTCGTGGACATGTGTTGGCATGACAACGGTGCCTGAACGACTTAAAGAATAAGGCCCATCACATTATTGCCTACTATTGGCAAAGTAATGGAAAAATCAATTCGTCGAAATTTACTGTCTCATTTCCTTGAAATATACAACGCTCAACAGCATGGTTTTCGTCCAGGCTCGTCTACCTCAACCGAAATAATTGATCTTCATGATTTTGCCAAGCGTACCTTCGACGACTTATCCTTTGATGGTTTGGCAATTGTCAGCATAGACATTACAAAAGCATTCGATTCCATTCCTCATGCCTTTGCTGCTCAATAAAATGTCTTCTATGGGCTTCTCCGAGATCATGATTGCTTGGTTCAAGAGCTACCTTCAAAATCGCACAAACGTTGTTCGGATTGGCAATAATATAAGTGACTGATACAATATTGCTGCTGGAGTAATCCAGTAATCCGAGGCTCTATTTTGGGGCCCTACTTATTCTGCATTTACACAAATGACTTTTCATCTATTTTCAATTCCACGAAAGTTGTGAAATATGCTGACCACATATACCTGGCAATACCTCTAAAGACTGTTCATGACACCACTTCTACAACCATGGAAGAATTTTATAATGTCGAAGCATGGTGCAGACGTAAAAGGTTGCAGCTCAATCAAAGCAAGTCCAAAGTCTTATTTTGTACAAGATCAAATGTCATCCTCGATATTTCTCAACTCATAGTTTTCCGTCTGAAAATAGTTGATGTTTCTCTAGACAGCAGATTGAGATTTTCTCAGCACATAGTTGCCATCAAGTCTAAAGCTATTTTACGTCTATATGCACTTAGACTGCTACGACCTCATTTTTCTATTTCGGAACTTCACGCAATTGCTTACATTCTCTCTATATTTGAATACGCCTGCCCATCCTTCTGTGGTTTGAACAAAGGGTTATCAAATCAATTACAAAGGGTTGACAAGAAAGTTCACAACATGTTCTTCGGTCATTCGGTGTTACTCACAGCTCATGCTCACGCTCTGCGGACAGCATCCAGTTGAGACAGATTCATATTGCGAGAAAGCTTTTTGATCAGATCAGAATTTATGATACAATGATTTCAATTTGTCACCTTGCGGCAAGTGCTTGCAACTAGGACAGGTTTCAATAGCTTGACTCTTCCTAAAATCTAGCAACATTGACTTAGATCGGCACTGATCGAGCGGCTGAAATTCCCGTCAACAAGCAACTGTTGTCCATTCCTAACTTGAATAGAGCGACAAGTCGGATTTCTATGCTTGCAACCAAGGAAGTAGCAATTGGAATAAATCAGTGGCTTGGTAAAGTAGCTCATCAAATCCTATGAATATTATCATACAATAATATTGTTTTTGTTCATTCTCAACAATGAAAGTCGTGAGGTTCGACAGAATAACACACCAGAAATATTTCCAAGTCAATTTAAAAGCGCAACAAAAGAGATGGCAATGAAATCACAACCGGAAACGTAACTCTTCAAACATGCGACTAAATTCTAAGACCATCATTGGCAAGTTTTGAGAAAGTGAGAATGGAGCTTCTGCTATGTGACAAGTGTCAATCAACATCAAGGTGGTGAGATTATAAGTGGCATCTGCAGTACGTCTGTCTTCCAGCTGAACGAAGGCAGAGTATTGACAGTTCTATGAGTAGCAAGTCATCCTCTGGCAATGAAATATATGCCTGCAGCTTGGTATCTTGAAAGCGTCTAGCTTTAATGTTTTCTACCTGTCGGTTTTTGTACCTAATTTCCACTTGTGCAACTTCTTCCACTAATTCAATTTGACAAAACTAACAATTTTTAACAATGCATAATTTAAATTCTAATTCAAATATGCAAAAAAAAAGTTTTTCTGTAAATTTCATTCTTCATCTGCGAATTGGCTAAGTTTTGCATGTGTTGCTTAACTGTGAGATACAATGGTTAATAACCTAAGAAATCTTCCATACAAATGCGTTCAAGGATTAGCACTTTAAACTCTTATGGAGTTCAAATCATTGAAATTTAGAATTAAGAGATTATTCCAGTAATAGTTATTAGATTTTACGGATTGATCGAGTTGAAGATTGCAATCTTATCGAGAGGGCGGCACAGACTAAAATTGTAGAAGAATAATTGCACAATAGATGTCATGATAAGAGACCGCAATTAAATGACTTTGGATTTTCATGCAAATCACAGTATTGCGACTTTCCCTCTGTGCCGTACAGTCCTGTCTACTTCTGAACCTATGAACTCATGCTTGCAGTTCAAAAGGATTTTGATAAGCTGGTTCCATGTCAGACAATTGATCGATGTAAAAGAGTCACATGAAAATTCATTTTATATATTTGATAGTGACTATGGAAACTATATTAGCGAACCAGTTTCGGCCAGTCAGATAGTTTCCCATTTTGCGCGCATCCTAGGCCCGCTCCCTACCAACCTCGATTAAAGTCTCTGCATCAATAAATGATTTTCATTCATTGCTGATAGATAAATTTCCTAAACACGTGAATATATATTTAATAAAAGTGTGAAGTTCAAGAGGCTTTGACATAATTCAAATAGAAGTAGAAAAAGCCACATACTTCCATGCATTCAAAAGTTGAGAGAGGGAGGGAGGGGAGAGAGAGAGGCCCAAAAATTTGACAAAGGTAAATGTTCTAAACAATCTCAGAAAATTGTGTTCAAAGCACATCACCAAGTACGACATTGTAAATAATTCATTCAGCCATAATTGATTATTCAATGTGTAATATTCGCAGCTATTGTCAGCTTAGTGAGACAGATTTGTTTTTCTGAGGTTACTCAGGTTTTCAAAGATAGGTATCTGTCTTTTAATCTTAGCTAACAGGAATAATACAATAGTCTATTTGCTGCCAATAATAAAGAAAATAGAATTCGCTGATTTGTTCAGAGGCAGAATTATCTCATATCTATCATGGAATTAAGAGAATTAAACAATCAAATATTTGCCAGTGAGACCAATCTAATCAATCTGATAATATCTTCGCGTCAATGTTAGAAAAATGTCGACGTTTGACATGTAACAACTGGAACTTCATGACAAGCGCTTCCAGCTGGAGGAACTTAATCTGCACTTTGCTACTTTTAGGACGCTCGCAATTCTTGATACATTTATCGACTCTGCGGCGAGATTCAAGTTCAGCATTTTTGAACACGGAGAACTAAGCTAAAATGCTCCAAACAGAGTTTTTAATTATTCATTGACAATCTGCAAAGAGGTCAACTTCTCATTCTGTATCATCCATGACATTGTAGTTTCAGGCATTCGTTTCTGAATTTCAAGCTATGTTGCCATTAATCAAATCAATTTGCTAATTGTCGAAAGTTAAACAGGAAGATATTCATCCAACCAAGTTGTGTGTCTTGAGCCAGATATTTCGTCTCTAAAATTGAGATTGACATGTTAATGCCGTCACTGTTCAGACAAGCCTCGTCTGTTTGTAAATTTTGACATCAGATACTGACGCGACCCAATCCAAATTCGATTTGCTGTAAAATTTATCTTCTTTTGAACAAAACTCGACCAGACAATTCATCTTTAGAGTGAAGGAATGCATTCTCTGTATGTAGTACCATGCCTATCGCATTGCACTTTGAAGTTTGAACGTATTTCTACAGCATAGAAAGAATTTTCGGATGAAGCCTGGCTCAACCTGGGCGATCGCTATACCTAGTCGTCTCCAGTCTTGATGGTAATCAGACCCGGGCTTGCACGCAGAACTTTAGATTCGCATGTGTCCGAGATTCTTTATAATCGTCTTGCACCGAACTCTAGCTCAAGCTATTTCAAAAGCTGCGTTTTCTCGAGCGCAGTTTACGGTGTTCCATATTGTTTTGAGGTTTCATATTCATTGTTCAATAGGTTCCATATTGTCTGAGAGGTGCCATTCGAACCACGTTGATCCACTTTTTCTTTTGGTGACAAATTTCTGCCGGATCGACATGTTTACAAGAGTAAATGCGTTGAAGCAGCTGGAGCTCATGCACACAGACATGAAAGTGTAAGGCTTCAAAATTCATAATTTTCGAGATGCTGACTTGAATGGCAGTCATTATACGCTACGATGTTCTAAATCATGAGATTGACCCTGATATCCGTGCACTTAGTTAAGCGAATGAATAAGCTCGCCGGTCCTTGCGGCTTTTTGATTCATTGGTGGTTGCTGTACACACTGGTTGAAATGTTGTCTCATGCAAAAGCCAGATTGAGAATACCATCCTGACTGACTTTTGTATGTTCAGTATGCCCACATTCGATCGGACATGTCGTCATCATGAGGATATAGTCCGGGAGCTAGCGTGAAGTTGTGCAGGGAACGAGGTAGTACATAAAACTTTCACATAGCATAGTACACCTCTAACCTACTGCAAAACTTCGCGTCTGCCGGATCAGATCATTTGCTTTTAAGAAATAGAGAGGATAACACAATCCTATGTATTTCCAGTGGTAAAATTGTGACAGTTAAGGTGTTGACTCCATTTTTTCGAATTTTTGCTCATAAAAGTTACACAAATTGGTATTTTGTTGAACTGGTTATTATAGAAATCATCTACAGATCATGATCTTTCAAATGAGTTATCATTCAGTGACAGAGGATGAAATAAAGTGTACAAACAGACACTTTTCGTCAAAGTATATCAACAATTTTCCTGAAATTTCTATGTTAAAATTTGCAGTTACACCAAGGAAAAGTGTCTGTTTGTACACTTTACTTCATCCTCTGTCACTGAATGATAACTCATTTGAAAGATCATGATCTGTAGATGATTTCTATAATAACCAGTTCAACAAAATACCAATTTGTGTAACTTTTATGAGCAAAAATTCGAAAAAATGGAGTCAACACCTTAACTGTCACAATTTTACCACTGGAAATACATAGGATTGTGTTATCCTCTCTATTTCTTAAAAGCAAATGATCTGATCCGGCAGACGCGAAGTTTTGCAGTAGGTTAGAGGTGTACTATGCTATGTGAAAGTTTTATGTACTACCTCTTTCCCCGCACAACTTCACGCTAGCTCCCGGACTAGTAGTTTCATCAATTAATGAATCCTTTGAAAGTCCCAATTAACAGTTGCAATTGAATGTGGGAAAATGATATCAGTATCGAGCGTTTTTGAGTCTACTGACCGTTGCATCCCGATTATCATTATGGAATTTTACAGGAGCTTTGAAGCTTTATATGCTCCCCAAACTAGAGACTTGGACGGTGCTGAAATTGACGGACTCTTCTCGAGTGATATGGAACATTTTGGTCCGGATGCCCTTCCAGCCTGCTTCCAATGACACGCTCGGGGTCTCGAGTTCTAGATCAAAAGATCGCTATAGGCTACGGAGACCACGGAAATCTTTAACGTAACAATTTCAAAAAGTAATCTCTTTATCAATTTCTTAATTTTAGAGAGAATTTTCTACATGTTGTTTGCGTTTTCCCGCTTCATTTATTTATGAGACGATCTGCATTGCTTACACTGCCATTCATAAAGTCCCAAATGAGTCCTATAATAAGTACTGAACTTATTAACTACTGCGTACTAACTGCGAATAAGAAATGAGTTCCAAAATCTGGTACTCTTTGAGTTCAAAAATATTAGTACTTTTTTTTAGAACTCTTTGGGTTCGAAAGCAAAGTACTTAATTCATACTCATTTTAGGCAACAATGCACACTCGTGTGATACTCAGATCGTCTGTATCAGCTGGGAATAACAGACAAGAAGTCTATTATCCAGATCGAAACGTGCGCCGTCTGCTACCAGCTGCAACACACTGACTCACTGACTGTGGCCTGTGTCGTGTTCTTTGTAGATATTGATATTTCATCGAATTAGTTCTTAACAAGCATTTTGGTACTTCTGTGAATTTAAGTTCGCCAGTTTTAGTACTCTTCCGTTCAGTACTCAGATTAGTTAGGACTTTATGATTTGGAGTGTGTAGACGATGCATATTTATCAAATTCCGTAAATTTACCTACATGTACTTGTTACGACAGATTTTGCGATAATTCGTGGTATAAAACCAACGCATTAGCATACAGCATAACAAAGTAATTTAACTTTGAAATATACTGAATGAAATATCGGTCGAATTTAGTAGCTGAGTCGAGTTCAATACCAAAACTGTAAAAACGCCAATGCTCTTGTGGAATAGATAGGAATATAATGACAATGCCGAAATAACTGAGGATTTCAGCAGTTGCTTGTCATGCAATAGCGCAATCATGTAGGGATCTGAATTGAAGAAAATCATTCCAAGTGGAAAAACAGAATTCGAGTATTTCTGTTCTAACCTTTTTACATTGGATTCATGCATCACAAATTATGAGGATGAGACACTATCAATACTCATGTAGCTTTCTCTGTAGGGGCCTATAGCTATCGAATTTTGCGAAAATAGCTATTGATGACATTTAGGACTAGAAGAAAATAGCTTATAAAATTATGCTTCAAAACGAAGCAGTTTAGTGTTCATACTATCTTTATTGTTTTTGTAATTTTTTTCAAGTAATGATGACTGACATATAAAATAAAATATTGGCTTTTATGAGATATGAATATCATCCGTATTCATAAGAGTCAATCGTAATTGACTCTCGCTGGTGAATCAATAATACTCATCACGTCAAATTATACATATTGACGCAAGACACATTATCGCATGCTGCAGTTCTCTGAGTGGAATAGGATGTCTCATATGAATAGAATAACTCGATCATTATCAAAAGAACAAATAAAAAGGAAATGTTTGTTTATTGCTTTTAATGGGGCAGCAACGCATCAGTGATAATTGTTTACATTTGAAATTTCATCAATTTACAAGATTTAGCCAGACCCAATATTTCCTAAGTGGGATGCTCACATTTCAAAGTAAGTGTATTTTCGAATAACACTGCTTGTTGTCATAAATACACTTGCCTTGAACAATTAGCAAGATTAATGCACATCCATCGTAACATTCATTACCAAAGGATAATCTGCTCTGAAATGTTCTTCAGCATTCTGGATAGGCTAATATGGGCGTCACTTTGTTATAACGTTTATCTAATTCCATCATAGCGAAACGAAGAAGAAACATTGTTTAATAAAAAATGCGGTATTTATTTTAATGTCAATCAAAAGGCAAAAATTCATGCTACATGAGCTATGGATCAAGTTTCTGCTTTTAGGTATTCCATTTTAACATTGATGTCCATCAAAGGACTTGAGCTCATGAAATACTCAATAGTAAATACAAGTCCGACAAGTCCTTTAATCGACGAAATACTCAATAGTGATGCTACTTGTAGATGACGCCAGCTTGAGTAGATGTACTGCGTAATATATTCCGCACTACAAGTTAAAATTAAGAAATATTTAAATTTGGATACGATTCATTTGCAACCACTAGCAATCAATTAATAGCACGTTAGTGATAAATTAGGATGGGGTCCGCTGCGGACACGTACAATAATGGCTTAATCTTCGAATTCATACCCGTTCATGGGGATATGCAGGAAGGGGTTCATGGCAGCATACATGACGTGAGCCTACTGTAGACTAAGCTCATTATATAATTGAATCCAATCACTATCGAATTTAGTCACATCGTATTCTTTAGTCACAACTTCTGAAGGCTGGACCGAGGCCTATGTTGGCTGGCGGCTTCAAGTTTCTCATAAAGAAGCGTCAAATGAGTGAACATCGACCCAGCGTCACCAAGCAGCTTCGTGCAGCGTGATGCTGCTAAAGCCTGTTGTCGGCTAATCATCACGAAAAAGGATTTTGATTTCCTCTATAGATTTTGATGTGAATTTGATTGGGTTTGATACAAATGGCGTGTGTGACGTGTGACATTTGACGTCAACTCATGTTTCGCATTGTCATTGCTGAATAATACTAACAACGAATTCCCCGATAGTCCAGCCTGTATTATTTCGCAATGTCAGATGTGAGAACATCTATCCAGCTTCCACACTTCTCGGGATAAAACAATGTTAGCTGGAAACTAAGCTCAAGAGCAACAACTGAACTGCGGGCAATACCCAGGTTATAAACATCATTTCTCTTATATCTGTTTTTGGCCCTAAATGATATTTGCCTTTGATTGAATGGATGCCTAATGAATGAGAAGCAAAAGGATTGGAAATTCATTTTCTACGAACATTCACTGATTTATTTGCAGGAGTTTCAATTTCATGTTTAATTTTATTTCAAAAGTCAGTCAACTGCATGTATGTCAGATGAAAAGACGAAGACCTTCCATCGTAGTGATAAATGTGCATGACGAAATTCAAAATTTAAAGTGCACGAAATTTTCGTTGAATTATGATTGAGCTCGTCTGAAGTGTTCATAGCTGAATATTCAAGTTTTCGCTCAAACCAGTGTTATACTATGTGTTTCTGTCCACACATTTTTCCAGCTGAAAATTTGTGGCATGTCTGGCATAATGATTTCAGATCGCTGCTTTTCTCTTTTACCCCATGACTAAATATGACTGTCTCAATTATACATGCACTCACATTTTTTCCAATGAAATGACACTACAGTCCGGCAGCCAGAAGGAGTTTCTGCAGGGAACGAGGCCGAAAGTGAAACTTTCACAGAATTATGTACACCCCATGCCTACTACGAATCTGCACGTCTGCCGAGTTCTAGTGAGTTCCTCTTCCTGACAGAGAGGATTAAAGAAAAACATATGTAAATACAATGGGACGCAGATTGCAGTTTTTGACAAAAACGAAATTTTGTATGTTTTCTCTCATTAAACAAAAAGTACTAAGCCTAGATTCATAATTTTTGGCATGGAATGTCTTCATGTCACTACCTATGATGTGTACGTGCTATTACCATGCATCTAATCGGCAATGTATGTGAGAATGTGGTTGAATGTGGATAAAGTTGTTCAAAATGTTCGTGTTTGCCGACATTAAGAGGATCGCCAAATCTAAATGTGTTTAGCTTTATAGACAGGGGTGCATGAAGATGAAAGGAAATGACCTGAAGACATTCCATGCCAAAAATTATGACTTTAGGCTTAGTACTTTTCGCTTAATGAGAGAAAACATACAAAATCTCATGTTTGCCCAAAACTGCTATCTGCGTCCCATTGGATTTACATGTGTTTTTATTTGATCCTGTCTGTCAGGAAGAGGAACTCACTAGAACTCGGCAGACGTGCAGATTCGTAGTAGGCATGGGGTGTACATAATTCTGTGAAAGTCTCACTTTCGGCCTCGTTCCCTGCAGAAACTCCTTCTGGCTGCCGGACTATTACTAATAGAACAAGTATTTCCACGCTTAACAACAGTAATAGTATAACTTTTCGATTTCCAATTTGTCTCCAGCTGTTGCGTTTTTGGCCTTTTTTCATATTTCTCATTAGCAGGCTTACTTTATCCCGAACGGAGTATACTAGTGGGGCATTCCATTTCTAATGGCATTTCCGCATCTTCTCCTGACTCTCCTTGGTCTTCAACATCATGAGAGTTCCTCCTTGCCTTATTCTTGACAATTAAGTATTTGGCGGATTCAGGTGATTCTATGGTTTGAGTATCAGCCACTCGGAGCCCCTGACCGGAGTTCGAATGAAGTTCTGAAGGAGGGCTAAATTTTTTATTCAGCTTAGCAGTAATGGAATCTTGAGAAATCTTAGCGTCTCTAAACATATTAGTTCAGAAATGTCTCTGCTCAATTATATGGAGAGTCGTAATTTGACCCATATGACCACCTTCTGTGCCACAGTGAAGTGGCTTTAGTTTCTTAATCCTCCTCATACCTCAGAAGTACGACTCTCTGGAAAGTACTTACTTCCAGCTTTTGTGCCCTCGATCTTTTAACTTTGTAGAACAAAGTGCGGTATTAATGGGCTATCTCCCACCACATGTCTAAAATCCATAAAAATGATTCAATTGTCACAAAACTTTAAGTACACGTAAGTGAAGAGTTTTCTACCTACATGTACATACCAAAATTTGTGCAAATTGGGCGGTACTTTATGCATTAGGAGCGATAACTTGAAGTGCAGTGCAGCGATGTCTGTAGCTTGATTTGACTTCGTTCGACTTCATCGTCGGAGCAGAAAGCACTTGAGGTCAACAAAGTCTTTTCCGACAATTCGTATAATGACCAGGCCACATCCCTTACACCATAGAGCAGGTATATATGGGTAGAGTGTCGACTCAAAAATGTGTCTGTATACAGTGAAAATTTTTACGTGAAAAGATTCAGTTTTTTGTGGAGATTACGTTCCTGTAGTCCAAAATATTATTTGTGCAGTTTTTAAAAAGTTAAATTTTTGCAAATTTATATACTACCGACATGAAGTCCCTTTATAAGTAGTACGAAACAAGTTGGATATCAAAAGGAATGAATATTCGCTGACAAGCATCTTAATTCAGCGGAAGTTAAGCTGATGATCTAGGGAAATTTCATGAATCACATTATAATGCAAGTCCCTGCAAGTCATCAAGGAAAAGTTGAAACCTCATTGTGCTTCTTAGCTGAGATGTCATGTTTTTAATTCAATTTCCAGCGGCATGAGTATAATAAATTATAATAAATCATACACATTGTTACTACTCTAAATAATATACCTACTCTATGTTTTACAATAGAATTTTTGACTTTAAAAAGATGCGGCAAGGTAGTGGTCGTGGGTAGATTTCAAATAGCAATGGATGAGACGAAGAGGGAGAGAGAACAATGCGCAGACGAGAAACAATAATGCATCGAACAGACGAAGTCAGATCAAGCTGTTGACATCGCTACACTTCACGTTATCGTCTCTAATGCAAAAAGCACTAATCCAATCTGTATAAATTTTTGTATGTAGGTAGAAAATATCCTTAAGTACGTCTACCTGAAGTTTAGTGACGATTGATTCATTTTTGCAGATTCTAGACAAATTTGAAAACCTGGGGGGAGATAGCCCTTAAGTACTCAAAATGCCATCCAGAGCGGTGCAATTTGATGGACCTGCTTCGTGCTCCTCTTTTCATTGTTTTGCACGCTTGAGTAGCTTCTGATTAAGTTCCATCCTTCAGTTAAACGAGGGTAAGTCCATCGGTGACTTCATTATCAATTCTCACTATAATGCAGATAAGGGGATAAAAGCAAAGCTTAACAACGAGACATGTATTCTTGACATAAACTTTCCAGACACTGGGACACGGTTTCAGCTTCAGCAGACGTCTAGTTCAGTGACGACGTCCACGAACGAAAATTCAAAACAGTATTTCGCAGTAGCTTCCAACAAACCAAGAAGATGTTTTATCCGGTCCGTAGAATGTAGGGACAAAAGGAACACATCCAGAATTTCTAATATCTCATGATACTCTTGCAGTATAGCGTATTTGATGGGTTATTAAGACGTCAGGATACTTAAATATTGCCTGTCTAACTCAGCATACAAAGTCGAAGCAATCTGCACAATTACCATAAACTCTTCATTATTCATTTCTATCCGATTAACTTTGTACGACGCCATATAGTCAATACAAAGTGTAAATGATCACGCATAGATTGCATAATAGCGTTTGCTCCGGAGAGATTTGCGTAAGTTCTATTTGAATGATTTAACTGATCCACTTCTGATGAGGTCTCTCGATTAATTAATTTTGGTCGAACTCTATTATTTTAGAATGTTCGTGACGAATATTTCAATGCAAAATAATTATCTGCAGTTCTGCGCTGACTTTGTCAAAATCAATTGCAGTGTACAATTGATTAATTGTTTGATTTGTAATGAAAGTGTCGCATTCTACAATGTTTGCAATGACGATGACGACCTTAGCTGATATTTATATATACATAATTACAAGTCAAATGAGTGAAGAATTTCCGAATGAAATGAACGCAATAAATCAATTTAACAATGTGTTGATATTAATTCGAGTGGTGATGTATTAGATGAACCTACTATTGTGCATACATGATCATCATCTGATTGGCTTCAAGACTAGATGTAGTATTCGGTCACACTTTATCCAAAATGCTGATGACGCTTGAATTTATGTACATCACTATATTTTGTGCATTTACCGACATTCATACTTTGACAATTACAAAAAGACACTAAAACTTAGTAATGCAGCCCTAATTGAAATTGATTGAGTGTTCAACTGAGTATAAGTTTACAATCGTAGTTAACAGTCATCACAAGATATATTTAGATAATGAAGTTACTTTTTGGCAGTACCAGTACATTAAATCGAATAAATTTAAAAACTTAAAGCTTCGCATTTCATTCCTTACTTCCCCTACTTCAAATTTTGAAGATCAAATTTCCGGCTGATCAGCTTGTGAAAGGGTTATAAATAAAAAGTATTTTAAGCTTATAATGATCAAATGCAAACCACAGATATTTCAAACAAGTTCTCAACTGCATCGTTGATGTTTACTATGACAATAAAATGGAAATAGTTTTCAGTTAATGGCATGGGGTCAAAATGGAAGTTGTTGGTGAACATTTTAATGTCAAATAAACGATGTTAACAACTTAAGCAGGTTAACTAATTAGAGGTTCCTAGCGTGTTGCGACTTGTTGATTTTATTCATTGCAATGCAATGTGGCAATGTCACGCTTGTAAGAAAACAGAAGAACATCAATTGACACTTTAGGTTTTGAAGAAACATGCAACTAAATAAAAATCAGTCAAAAGTTCAAAATAGTAGATCTTTAAGTCAATAGACTTTTAATGCTTTAAGAATTTTCCATCAACAGTGTCGCATTATTTTTAATTGATGTTGTACACTAGCTGATGAAACCAACACTAGCATATTAACTGTTTTTGTGACCATAATGTAGCGCTTTTTTACAAATGCTTCACGGAAATCCCACAAATCGGAATTCCCATTCTCATTACCATAACTTAGCATTCCCACGGCAACTCAAATAGTTACAGCTACACTTGCAATGCATCCATACTGGAATTTGCTTTGAAAAATCAATCACTAAATAATATCAAATCATGGATAAGATTTTGTCATTTTCGATCTTTACGCTTATGGTTGAAACAGCCTCGCGAGAATTTCAATAACATTTTCACAGTGAGCCGATTTTCTTCAATCTTGTTACAATCAGATCCCTACATGATTGCGTCTATTCAAAAACAAGAAGTCTGACAAGCTGGTATTGAATTCTTCGGTGCTTTTTTGGCATTGCTACTTCATTCCAATAAATCCCAACTGAATATTGCAGATTTTTTTATCAAGACGTCGTCAAATTTTAGTCAAAGGAGTTTACAAAAGTTGCAAATTGTGCAAAAGGCAGAGCGCACTCTGTCTGGCAGTCAATCTTTAGAACTTTGAAATGCGCGTTAAATTCAGCACACTATTACGAAAGAGCAAGAAAGCGCTTGAGGTAATTGACTGAAAATTGCAAAATTGTAATGACTTTGTTCCAGGGCTGTGGAGCCGATGCGTTATCTCATCGGCTCCGGCTCCGGCTCCACGACACTGATGTGAAAGGCTCCGGCTCCGGCTCCGGCTCCGACTTCAAATTCAGGTTCTATCTATGCTGGTTATCCTGGATCCGTTGAACGGGTTTTTTGGATAACGGTGTGGCCTTTAGAGGCTTGCTACAATCATCAAATTAGTTTTGATTAACAATCAACGACTTAAGTTAATAATAAAAATGATAATAACCTAATATAATGACAAATAACATACTTGTCATATATTTTTGCATGAATTGACTATCTCTGAAAGATAAAATAAAGTTATAGCCAGGATTGGTTAAATTAGATAAAGATCTCCCGCACTGGCTAAAAATAAATTGGCCTAGCCTGCAACCAGTCTACTACGAGGCTACATTAAATAAGACCACATGAGTGATGATGATATACCTAATTAGCCGTCACAGTGGCCGAAGAGTAGTATAAGCTTTTTAACAAAGCTTGAATATGAAACTGGATAGCGTATGCCTCTAAATAGCTTATAGGGCCTGTATCTACTCGAACATGGAAAGGGTATCGGCTATATAGCCAAATATACCGTATCAATAAAGATATCAATTGCTTTATTGAATATTAAAGTGTATATAGGCTAGCTTAGGTTGTTATTGTTATTTGTTATTGCCTTTATTCAATAGTCTGTTGGTCCATGAATAATATGATCGGTGGGTAGCCCACGACTCATCATCTGTAGAAATTGTAATTTAAATAGCCTCATTGCAGTGTAGGCTAGAAATGTACAATTGAGAATTATACTTAAAAAATTCAAAATATCTAATTTAGGACAAGTTTTGTAATTCTATGCAGCATACTTAATAAGTTAAGGCCTAACTTACATTATATTAATTTCGTATTTTTCATTATGGAGTAAAGTTGCACTAAATAATTCATCAATGATTCATGTATATTATTATATTCAATTTATGTATAACACATTACCACTATTCCTCTGATGATGGTTAGGCTGATGAAACTGAACTCGGAGTATCACACAGTATGTTGCAGGGTGCTATGCATAATAAAAATTTGACTGCGAGCACCGAGCAGAAATCCCATCTACTTTGCTAGCTTTCGAATGCGCGTGCGGTTTAATGTCACAGACAATAGAAAGGGGAGGTCAAAAGGCGCCTTTATTGAGAGCGTCTCAGTCTTTTTTTATTGTTTACATATAAGTCAGCATGATATCACCATAAAGTGTTGACAGACGGAAAAAATAATACTGAAAATTCTTGAAATCCACAGGTCTATGACATTTGGGGAAATATTATTACACGATACGGCTCTTGTGCAGTCCTCCCCCCCCATTTTTTCTCTGGTCAAAAGATGCAGCACCATTGGATGTCCGTTTCAGCATCACCGGTTTGAGTGTATCAAACCATGAGCAGCATTCCATCACTATTCCGTGCTGTTGTAAAAATCTACGTGGGTAATTGCGATGTCATGGTCGCAAACTTCGTCAGCAAGTCAACATTGTAATTTGCCTTCGGGTTTTTCGCATTGAAATATACCCTTTGAATTTTGAAGTCAAAGGAAATTCATTGTGAATGAGATACCTTTAAAATAATAGGGCGCTACTAGAAGTGGCTGGGTCGCTTATTGCTATAGCCATTTGAGGACTTGTAGTCAGGTCATTCGTGTGAGTGTGAAGAGTTATCCCTCCAATCAAAATTGATCAAATTGAATAATCGATTGTTTTGAAAAATGTAGGTGGGGGACTGCACAAGAGCCTACAATACAATCTAAGGAAATTGGCATTGTCACAGATGCCAGTAGCCATACCGATAGATGATAGCCTACATAGTAACCGTATTAGATTTAAGACATTGCGCAAGAAATGTAGCTATATTATCTTTGCTGACTGAACTGGAAATGTGTATATAAATGACTGGCGACTTGTCTCTAGCAATCTACAATCATCTAGTCAGCATGCATATAAGAAGTCTTCAAATTAATGGATTTTGGAGAATACGTTGTCAATATGGAAATTAGTCTTACGAAACATATGCAATAAAAAAATATTACACATGTGTGTAAATATATAATAAATATAATACAAAAGAAGGCGGCAACTGCAAAGAAAGATATCGTGGAGGACAGATCATTGGTATACTTAAAAGACATATCTTTAGATTTCAAATGATTTAATTTTTTTATGATGCCAATTAATAACTTTCAAAATTCTAGATTTATATCAAAGCTCAAACTATCGGAGCCGGAGCCGGAGCCTTTGTGATAAATCGGCTCCGGCTCCGGCTCCGACCAAAACCATCGGCTCCTTAAGGCTCCGGCTCCACAGCCCTGCTTTGTTCAAATACTCCTGAAAATACCTTCGAAGAACAAAGCTATTCAATCTATTTCCCTTGTTATTGAAAGAATGAAAGCAAACCTTTCAGTTGAGCAAATCCGATGACAGTACATTGTAGTACTGGCTCAACCATATACGGAACACATTCATGTTCTGCAGATTAGACAAAAGATTGTCAAAATTCACATTTCAATGTTTTCTGTGCATGTCAAGTGCAATAGATTCATGCGAATGTCAAAAATGTGTAATTTTTGCATAGTTTCACCAAGTCTTTGCCTTGTCACGCAGTGATATGCGGAGATTACATTTTTCGGTGCTCGTACACACATTTCAAGATTGCTCCCCATTCGTTCGAAGTCAACATCCACAAATACATGCAAGCATATTTGTATTGCTATGTCAACATGACAAACTGCCAAATTGGTGGAGATTGGATACATGACGCGATGAACATGTACTAAGGGTTCTGCATCTCAAACTTTCCTAATCCAAATTTACCTGCAAATGATAGGGCGAGTAGGCCGCAACTACCATTCTATTTATGATGAAATAGTAATCATTTGGAAAGTCAAAATTGTCCGCATAGGCGTAGGCCTGCTGCATGTATTCTCATCAAAAGTCCTGTCTGCAAGTCTCCTCCTGAGATGAAGCAAACGTCTTGTTTATTTAATTCTTTGATACCTCCGTATTTTGATTCCCGAAATGAAAGACGAATGTACAGCATGCCTATTGATGCAGTTTAAGGATTGAACGATCAAAGTAAACTCCGAGTCTGTCATAATCATTTAGTGAAATCATATCAAAATGTTTAGTAGCTATCCATGTCTGTTTGCTTGACTCTAATGCAACCTTGTATGGTAGTTTAATGCGAATTCGGATGGATAAGTTTTTTAACTTAAGACGAACTTTTATTAAGCTTTAATCAGAGCTGGATGGAATGCAAAAAGTAGAGATGCGAAGACTTTCCCCAGCAATATTTCCCATGATTTGTAATAGCTATTACCATCAAGCTTTAGTTACTACTGTCGCAAAATTTGTCAAAATGTGATGGAGCAATTCAGATGCTTTCTCCTTATTTGCCGAATGTGAAGATAGATTTTCATTGCTTTCAACACAGTTTTGGCTGAATGTTGAACTCAATAACTAAGATCTTAGACCTTTTTAAATACTATTACTCTAGTTCTACTGTAATTTTGGCGAGTTTGCCCTAATCTTTTGTTGTTGAAAGATTCAATGCAACTTACTGTATGACAACAATTTGAATAATCATTATTTCTTACTGAGCAATACTCATTGAGATATTGCAAGGCTTTATTATCCACCAGTCTTCACCTCACGAAAAAAATGCCTCGCAGCAATTTTGCCGGTTTTACGCGCTGTTCATTTAGCTTTCAGGCTGTGAAGCGTCGTGGCGAAAGATGTTGCCCCTCCACATTCATCATGTCATCACTATTCCGTCTTACAACACCGCAGATGCTAGGCGGACGATGTAGAAATGCCAGTGTCATCAATCTCAGCCACAAAAATATTTCAACAAATTCCATTGCAGTTTCTTTATTCGAAAAAATGATATAATCATGCAAGCTTGTAAAATTTGTTAATGCATTCATAATAGTTTATGTAAAAACAATTGCAAACACAAAAAATAGTGAAAATGGAAAAGATCGCTTCCATTCCAAAAGTTGCAGTTGAAATACTTTTTTTGGTATCTAGCTTGTAGAATTAAATCGAAAAGGTGGCACGGTGGAAAGAACATAGAGATATAGATTATGAATTAAAAGTTATGCAACAAGTAAATATTTTTCGAGCTACTATTGATGCGGTAACGATTTCAAGATGCAATCAATCCACCCTCTACTTGCCTGTGGTAAAAAGTATTTTGCTGACGAATTCGCGTTCGCAGCAGATGGTCCAGTGGCATTGTGGTAAGAGCGTGTGCATTCATCCTCTATACCTCAAACGTCGCTGGTTCAAATTTGCCTGGTGAAGTCAAACCCAGCAAACACTAGTTGGGGAGAGCACTATTGGCCTTACGTCGGTTTGGTGACCCTTGATCACCCAATATATTAAACAATTTAACTTTATACCAAATATGATTATGCAAGATGATAAAAATACAAATTTGTATAATCACAGTGTCAGATTATATTTAAAAGCAAATACAATGATTAATGTCGAAGAAGAAAGAATGCATGATTGGTCACGGAATAGGGATGCCTTTGAACTCGTAGCGATCGAAACTATAAATATCAATATTAATTGTAGGTAGGCCTAAATAACAAGAAATTTCATCCGCAAATCATTTAACGGTGTAATGTATTTAAGTATCCGTAAATCATTAGCACCGTAAATCATTTTTCAGCTTCTCATCCGTTGATAATCAAAACATGTGGGTCACCGACACTATCCTTGAGGTGGGCAACAAGGTAATCCTCAGTGTCACTTGACATGCACGGACCAAGTTTTTACCATCGTTCACCGCAAGTGCAGACAAAGACTGTGGTTTCATGGAAACAGATCGAATAATGTCTCGTCGTGGCTATATCTCACTAAATTTTGATAAGAATTTGTCAACAACCAGATAAATTTGAAGTCGTCGAACTACCACATCAAAAAATTAAAGCAAAACTTATCTTTATTATTTATTGCATGATATCTCATGTGAATTGTTGCTCAAAGAAAGAATTTGTTGCATTTGAGACTTTCTTCTAACATATCAGTTGTCTTTGAAATTTTTTCTTATTGATGTTTTTGAGCGTAGTGACGATAGGACATCAAGACATAGTAATTGCCGTTATTATTGCGCCAGAGATCTTTTTTGTCCGAATTGAAGCTACGCCAATTTCATAGCTTTCATCTCAAACTTTGAGATTACGGATCGAATCTTGATGGAAGATATCAAAGAATAGTTTTAGTTAGCGATACTTCATTGTTGTGATGTCTTCAGATTTCAGAGTTAAATTCAGAAATATTTCATCCAAATCATTACGATAAATGTTCCCTTGTCATCTCTCATCTCTTCTCCGATAAATAGACGGACAGACATGAATATCAACAAGACCGCCAGCATAGTTGTTGTCGAAGTTAAGGCTGTATTCTCTCGATACCAAACTATGTGAGAATTCACCGAGCTAGAAAAATAATAACTCGTCTGTAGTCCCGCCTTATGATGTAATCAACACATGAGATTGACAAATTCCAAATTCTAAATTTTTCTGTCCAGGAAAGCAATCCACCACCAATGCTGTCATTATAAAAATGCAACTTTCTCTGAAGCAACTTGTTGGTGTAGTTCAGTGTTATTGAAAGCTTTGCTGCTGCCTATGATCTCCATTTATAAGCAACAAAATTTCGAAGATCGATAAGTTATCTGCTTTGGCCTGGAATGGTCACAGATCTGCATGGATTGGTTGTAATTGCCATAATTACAAGTGTTTGCAGATTATTGATCTCTTTAAGATGTTCTACATGTATAATGCATAAGTGAAGTTTTCGAATTGTGAACTCCAGCATGCGCATCATTTCAGTTATCACACTTGATTTGATAGATGGTCAGTCCCCGCAGCAAATGAATGTCTTGTGTATTAAGAAATGATTACCATGTGTTGCCCCATTTATGTTGCTGTTTGTATAATTCCTTCTGTGACTATTTTAATCCATGATAGAAGTCATAGTATCCGAGAAGTCCTAGGCAACTCACTGCCTGATTATAGCTACGGATAGCGGCAGAAATATATTGCACTAATTAGCAATCATAGATAAATTCTATCAATTTACATGGCTCTTTCCAATTTCTAGAAAATAAAATGACTAGCCAAAGAATATTCCCAATTATCCCATCAGCCTTCGACTTCGGGACGCACTCAAAGTCAAGAACCCCCCCCCCCCCCACAGTGGTCCAGAACTCAAGATAACTGGACAAAACTAATTACCCTAAAAGTCTGGATGATGACTAAGTAAGTAGTAAACGCTCCCACTGAATTGATAACAAGGAATCCTATAGTGACAATCGTGCTAGATATTGTCATAATTGCATACACTTACTCCTTGCAATGCTAAAGAATGTTGAAAAATCGACGAAATATGTATAGCCCACCTTCATAAGCCTATAATGTTTTCATTAAAGAAGAAAAAGCTAAGAAATAGCTTTCTGAAAGCTTTGATCGCATTGAAAGGTTGTGCACAAAATCAAATATTTCTTTTCACTATTTTGTCCACATGCTGGACCACTGTGCACCCGACGGTCAACACTAAAGATAAGCACTATCAGACTATTAACAACTAATAGGCCTGTTTTGATTTTGATCTTTCTTATACAAACTTAATTTTCTAATTATCATTCTACTGAACATTTTCTACCCTGAGGAGACAGTCTTATCTGCGAAAAATCGGTAAATAGTGCATGAAGATCATAAAATAGCAGCAGGGCATAACATTTTTTCATTAATGCTTTCAATGCTATTAAGATTATTATTACGTATGCTGTCTATTGGCAAAATGTGCACAAACATCCGACATACAATGTAATAAATTTCTCCTTACACCCTTGCATTCAAGAGCAACACGTAAACAGATATACGTAATCATGGAATTACATGTATAACTGGGATCATATATTATGAAGATGGCACTGTGTCCACGTTTGAAAGCGTATGGCTATCATGTAAAATATGTTTCGCGATACATCACATTGGATATGAGTGGCATTGTGCATCATTGACCAGCAACAAGTATATTTAAACAGTCGTGGCTACTAGCGATAATCTGAGGGAGATATCTGATTGGGGAGTATAGAGCAAGTTCCTGCTCTACAGGGTGACCAGGTTATAGTGATAGCTTGCTTTTATGTTATAAGAACAAAGCCTATATTTCACAGCAGGAGTTTTGATGCAAACCAGGCTTATCGCCTAATTTTCGCTATGAAATGGTCAAAAGTCAAGTCTAGCATTTTTATGACGGACAGTAGTCACAAACACAAACTATATTTAACATGCAATTATCAATCAGATCTTAGCTTAGATTAAATTTTGATTTAATGAATACTTTTACTAGTAGATGGTTTTACATGAAGACAATAGATAGTTGAAGCATGATGGGACATAATGGAGACACGATGAGTTTCGTATAACATTTTGCTTTTCTCCCTCATGATTGGCCGCCGAACTAGATTTACATAACTCAGCAGTTTTGTGGGAGTTTTATTGAGTAGAAACAGCTGACTTGTTACTTCAAAGATGGTTGTGAAAAACAAAAATTCTTCGATGCTTGAACCAGAAATTCAAAATTCTTTTCTAATTTTTCTCAAACAAATTTCTGTTTTGATGCACTCACTTTTACTAATTTCAATTAATTCTCAACGTTTTATGCAGTGCATGAAAATGCTAAGTTAATTGTTACTCGAAAATTGTCATAGTTTGCAAAAATGCAATTAATAAGGAAAATCTTGGAATATCCTCATGAATGAATAAAGACGGTCTTGTTAAATCTAATTTTCATCATTTTGTGACGCCGAGTCAATATCAAAGTGTTAGTCCATCACGATCGGGACATATTGACGGAATTTACAGAAATCAACAAGAGATGAAAGACTGTTTTTGCTGTTTAACCAATGCAACCAAAATCCTCTTTCTGTCATCTTCATAAGTTCCTCGCTAGCAGTATACAGACATTCCTAAACTGCATCAACTATATTTTTCTAGGATCTAATGCGCTCATTTATGTATTCAAATATGTTGTGCTGATTTTGCACAATAAATTCCATTTATAAGCTTCTTAACAAATGTGTTTAATGTGTTTTCATTATAAAAATGATCTATTTTTATCCAAGTGAGATTAGTGTTTACGCCTAGCTGTAGCAATTTGTAGCTGCACGTAATTTTTGTTTCATATAATTTTAGGCGCGAAATGTTGTGTGGGTAGTTTGATAGAAACTTGAATGTAATGGCAGCTCATTGTGTAGTTCGGCAGCCAGAATGAGTTTCTGCAGGGAGCGAGACCGAAAATCAGATTTTCACAGAATGATGTGCACCCTATACCTACTGCGACTCTACGCGTCTGCCGAGTTCTAGTGGGTTCATCTTCTTGTCAGACACGATCAAAGACAAACACATGTTTATCCAATAAGACGCAGATCGCAGTTTTTGGCAAAAATGAAATTTTCTATGTTTTCTCCTATTAAGTGAAAGGTACTAAGTCTAGAGTCATAATTTTCGGTAAGTTTCGTCTTTAGATCATTTCCTATCATATGCATGTGACATTATCATGCTTGTGATCGGCAATGTATGCAAGAATGTGATTCAATGTGGATAAAGTGGATCAACATGTTGGTCTTTGCCGACAGCAGGAAGCGTGCTAAATCAGAATGTGTGTAGCTTCATATAAAATGTTTATGAACATGATGAGAAATCATCTGAAGACATTTGTTGTCAAAAATTATGGCTTAGTACTTTTCGCTTAATCAGAAAAAACATCGAAAATCTCATTTTTTCCCAAAAACTGCAATCTGCGTCCCATTGGATTTACATGTGTTTTTCTTTGATGATATCTGATAAGAAGAGGAACCAAGTAGAACTCGGCAGAAGCGCAGATTCGCAGTTGGCATAGGGTGCACATCATTCTGTGAAAAGCTTCGTTCCCTGCAGAAACTCGTTCTGGCTGCCGGACTACATGCGAGTCGGTATTTTTTTAAATTGATGACAACAACTCGCATAACTGAAGTTTTTCTTGACTATTCTAGCATGAGTGAAGACTAAACCCTTCTGAGATTCTAGCGACTAAAATCCTATTTTTGTCTGTCAATAATTTCGATTTTAATGAGTACGAGAAAAAGGCTCTCGCATATTTGTGAGAAATTTTCGAATCAACGGACACACTTCGCTTTCACGTTAAGTCTACCTATGTGATGCTACAATGTAAATGGTTTTGAGTCATTGCTTTCCTTAAGTCGCTTCACGTGAAACTTAGGATTACACTTGATTTTTTCACATCAAACAACTTGGAGAGGCGAGAGTTGACAACTTGTTTGTCAGAAATCAATCTCTGAAGTTCATTTTGATTGAGTAAGAAGTTGTTGGGTGACATAATGCAAATGAGTGAGAAAGAGGTCTTCCGAAATTCAAATTCAATTCTTCTGATCACGGAATTCGAAAGCTGATGCACACGGACGAGTTCCTTTTGTCCTTTCTCTTCATGACATGCGATTGTAGCACAGAGGTTGGCAGTTGATCATGATGGCAAATAGTCGCTGGTTCGAGTTCAGCAAGGCAGGCGAGCATTTGTTTCATGTAATACATTTAGTTATTATCACAACCTAAATTTTAAACATATGAGACGAAGGATTTTCATAAGAATTCAACAATAACCAAACGGCTAGACAATAATCGTTAATAGTTCTTCGCATTTCTTTGTAGAATTCAATATTAATTTCTTTCTAACATTACAAAGTGTTCAATAGTCGGCATCCAGCACGAGCTTCTAACAATAGCCAAAAGCGAGACTTTCACAGAATGATTTGCACCCTATGGCCCCTAAAGATCTGCGCGTTTGCCGAGTTGTACCTGGTTCTTCTTCTTGTCAGTCAGGATCAGGATCAAAGAAAAACACATGTAAATCAGGACCTTACGCATTCCATTTCGCGGCAATTATGTGAATAAGATTGTTCGTCAGCGTGTCATGTCAACTACTCGAAAAGTGTTTCCAACTGCTGAGCCTGCTTCTCGCTTTGCCTGCTCTCGTATTCCTGTTAGGTCTCTGAAGGACCCTGTGGTACCTCTCAGTCGCTCATCACTTATTTACAAATTTGCTTGGGACTGTGGAAGCAGTTACGTGGGGCGAACTGAGAGGTGTCTCAGGGTTCGGATGAGAGAGCATTTTACCAGGTGGCTGGAACTGGGTAACTGTCGTCCGAGATCTTCAGCAGCTCCTAGTAGTGCTATTTGTCGGCATATCATCGATTGTGACAGCTTTACAGCTTAAATGTTCTCCTCCTACTTTTCAGTATTAAGTGTTTCTCGCTTTTCTTTTACTTCGCTCATCTTAGAGTCTCTTTATATTTCTCACCTCCGTCCGTCACTTTGTGTCCTAAAGGAACCCAAACATGTTTTGTCTTTGCCTTGGTGATTTTTTTGTCATTATGATTTTCCGTCCCTTTTTATCTTATTTACACTTTATTTTTCTGCATCTTATTTTGCTATGTGAGTTATGTGCCCTCTGCCTTTAGTAAGTTTATTTGTTGTTGCTTCGTTTCTACTTGCATGACGTCATGTCAGTGGCTTATAGATCTCTGTTTCTCTATTGATTAAGTATTCGTTGTGTTTGTGACATTCTGTGTATCTCTGTTCTGTCTTTGTCATTACGGCCGTACTCCTCATGAAGAGAGGCCGCAAAAGCGCTCAGGAGTCTACCAAATAAAATTCCATCAAAATGACGTCGATATTTTGTGTATTCAAACGTGTAAATCAAATATAAAAAATATTGAAGTTCACGGATAAAATGAGACTTTCTATGTTTTCTTTGATTAAATGAAAATCACTAAGTCCATCCATAATTCTTTGGCATAGAGTGTCTTCAAGTCATTTCCAGTGCATATGATCATCATGCTTCTGATCGGTGATGTATGCGAGAACGTGGTCTAATGGGCTAAAATGGGCCAAAATATTGTGCTTGCCATCATTTGGATGCTCACTCAATCTGAATGTGTTCGACCTCATTGACAAAAACACCTGAACAGGAAAATACATGACTTGAAGACATTCCAAGTCAAAAAACCTTGTCTCTTGACTCTGGTGACCTTCACTTAATCAGCAAAATTCATTGGATTTCACTGGACGAATTGGATTTACGTGTGTTTCGCTTTGATCTCGACTGAGAAAGTACATTAATCTATGAAATCATTTCGTGTAATCTATGTACAATCTCTCTCATTTCCGGCCTCCTTTCCTGCAGAAGCGTGTTCTCGATGCCGGATAAAACGGGAAATTACATTGACTAGACAATAGATATCGACAGATTCAACAATTTTGCATATGAAGCAATACTGATAGATGCACCACATGTACAAAAGCAAAATTTCTTTAAAAATTTCTTAAAAAATGGCTGATGAATATTTGCAGCTTCTGTCCGAAATAGCGTTAATACTAATTTCTGTTTTGAGGCAGATGAATGTCGCTATATTGCCTAATAGAAAGACGCGTGGTATACTGCAGCCATTTTTTCGATATACATTAACTACACAATATTTTCTCACTTGAAGAAGATTGTTTATCTGCACAGTCATTGATATTTGTATCGGAGTGATTCAGCGGATTTAGCTTCAAAGTAATTCAATCAACATCACAGTGAGCCTTTGATCTAAAATTACCATGGAATGACTGAATAAGTTGATTTTCTAAATTTTCTCTGCTCACCACATTCTGACTTTCCGTCACATATCTTCTTCGCCTTCAAGACATCTCATTTATTGCAATTAGCAATTTAAAAGAGGTTGCTCCCAACTCGCTCCACCAAGACGTCAACTTTCGAAGTGTAACTAATTAAAAGAAAACTTTCTTACTTTCAACACTGTCTTCGTAGAATTCGAAATGTCAATCTTGAGCAAATGTATTCGAATGTTTCTAGAATTGATGAATTGGATAATCATCCCCACTTCGCGTGGTAGAACTATGGGGACGGCAATCATGGGCGACCGCACAGAACATAGAAATTAACAATACCATAGAAAGTCCACTTCTATGGCACAGAAACACTGTTAGGCTAGCAAATTGAAATTTGCTTATCACTAACAGCTACCCATCTAGTGCTGTTTCTGTGCGGTCGCTCAGGGTATGAAGGTATGAAGAGTCCTATGAGTATTGGGGTAAGGGTTTGTTTCCGACTCTATATCCCTGACGGCAACACAGAGATAGGAAAATACATAGAAATTCGATTTTTTACTTCTGCTCATCAGTCACTTTCTGCCGTGATAACAAATATAATTGGACAACTATAATGACTAAATTAGATTTGCGGATTATTATGCACGCAATGTTGCAATTTTTATGCAAAACTCAGTGCTGCAAATTTAAGATAATTGTTTTTATAATTAAAGGGCATAAGAATTCACAATACAATTATTTGATGTCCTGTGCATGAGATTCTATATTCACACACATTAGACAACACATAGCCCTACCTTTTAGTCTAAAACGGGCATCCGATCAACTTCTTCCGACCAAACAGCCATCTGGTAGGATCATAGGGATGGATTGTTTGTATATCTGCTCATAGAGATCTCATCCATTCCACAGTCTGTGAGACGGACAAAGAGATTAGCTTTCCATTGAACTCAATTTAAATTCAAGTTTGAATTCTAATATTATATCTGTGGCTGACATCGGTCGCCACATTAATGGCAATGATTGCTTTTCATTCTAAATTTCTGAACTTTGATGAATTATAAAATCCGCACGTTTTCAAATCCATACAGTTGCCAAATTTTGATCATAATGATTCGATTGGTGGGAATGACGTTTTCCCTTGACGAATTAGTCACGGAACAAATTTAAGTTATTGGACCTTATATGCTGTAGCACTGGTTTTTAAGAAACAAACATTTGTTACTTGAAAGTATAATTTGTGCAAAATTAGAAACATGTTCATGAATCTTTCTACAAACATTTTGGAATTCACTTCTTCAGACCTGAAGTCCAAAGGACAAGTGATTAGCAGTTTCCAGCATCTACATGAAGGTATATCAACACAAAGTATTTGTTTAAATCACTTGCAATTTGTTCTGTCTTTTTGGGTCTTCACAGAATCTTTGCCGATAGATCGAACGATAAAATGAATCAGAAAGAAATCTGCATCATAATATGTCGAGCGCTGATTGGAATGATTAGGATTTAGATGCACTTCAGAGTGGACAGAAATAAAATATAATGACAGCCTCTCCGTGAAACGTTCTAGAAATCGAGAACAGTCTTCAAACAATCTTCAAGCTCAGCTGCAGCATTTGGAAGTTTGGAGCGCACAACAATATGGATTGTGTCAATTTTCCAATGGATCTTACTCCAACTCGCACACGCACACTTTCGTATTAGGCCTGTACATACGATATATTAAAGCAGTTAATTGATGAGATTTTTTAGGAAAACTTTGAAAGCACACAGAGGTCACGCTGTTTCTGCAACCTCACAGTAACCACCGTATATATCATTTAACTTACTACGTATTTATAATGCTCGTATTAAGAGATTGCACACTGCCCTCCACCAGTCTTCGTAAAACAGAAGCTTACAGACGCATTTACATTCTTAATGAATGGTCCAGTGGTCCTGTAGTCAGAGGGTATACCTCCTTGTTCTGTTGCTCCATTGTCGCCAGTTCAAACCTGCCGACTGCTGTTGAAACCTTTCATCTGGTGCAGGTTACATCCGTTGAGATTTGATTAAATTATCACACGTAAGACTACCTATGAAGATGTGAGAAGCAGAAACGTTATGTGCCTTCACAACATCCACACAGATCATATGAAAAATCTCGGATTTCATTTCTACAAACCACTTCACGTGTTACTTCGTCATTTTCGACTTTCGAGGAGTGCATGTTGCGAGAGCACATTTATCCAAACATGAGCTACACGCATATTTGAAGCTCAGTTTAGAACAGTAGAAATTATGTCAAGCTATGTACAAGATGTTTGTAAAAGAAACTTAAAGAGAATCTTTTATTGTTTCTGCGTTGGCCTCATTGGTCAACTATAACACGTTGATTTTTCCATTATGAAGTTGGCAAAATTTCTTCAACTTTTCATTGCGTAACGTTGTCTGCTATAATCCTGTAACCTACCGAAACAATTGTCTCATTTGTTGCTTGCTGGAAGAGATCACTTATTGCAAATAGAGCTCCATGAATTATTTCAATCAATTTAAACGGGTTAATCACGCCAAGCTAATCGTCGCAAATTCTCCATGAAATTTTATCGAAATGAAAGTACTTGAAAATAAGATTGCCCAATTTAGACTAAAGAAACAACCAATCACTTAGATTTCTAGACAGGGTGAAGTTAATAGATTTTTTTGAAAACCATTGGAGAGAAAACCTCAGTGGTTGTAGATGCTTGAATTTATTCCAACTTGAAGTCTTTGAAGCATTACCGTCTGTTTTTCATAACAATGCAATATGAAAACAGAATTATTTATGAATAATTTACGATTGCAAATGCAGTAATAGTGCACAATGATTACATGCTGACATGTGACAACTTAATTGCTATATTTGAATAATGGCGAGATACTGAAATAGGCATTCATTTCTCGTTGTTGCTGAAATAAATATGCCTAATTTTATTCAGTACTGATATAATGATATTCAAGCTAGTCTGGAATCTGGATTATTGCTTGAAATTAATTATCATGTCTCAATTAAGGTTGGACACGATTAATCGAATTTATTAGATTTTTTTGAAAATGCATTAAAATATGGTGCAAGTTTACTGTGACATGCTTGCATACAGGTTATTGCACTAACCGCAGGATCGCCGAAAGGGGTGCACCTGCACCGCAGAGATGCATAATAAATCTGCAAAAAGTGATAATCCGGAAATGCATGACTTTGTCGGGCAGTATACTTAAACATGATTACATAGGGAAGGATTTGATTGACTCTGCAAACCATTGCTTTTCAGATTGTAGGTCATCACAAGAAATAGGTATTTCGCCATGATATGCATCTGCATCCCTTCGTTTATAAGCGTTGTTATTTTGTAGACAGAGTCATTCTGTTTTTTCCTTCTCCTATAATTCTTGCTTCATTAGCCACTTCCATAATCCATTTATTTTGCACCTCTTCTCACGCCTTAACGAAGGGATGGCACCTGCTATTGGGTCATAGCCAGAGAGTAGATGACCAGTTGTCGCGACCAGGAGGGCAATGACGTCGCTCAATGGTGTCAGCTGAATGCATCATACAAACAGTCGTCAGGCGTCTGTGATTCATTAGAGAATTAATGTACGAGTGAATAGCGTTAGCATATTTTTAATTTATATAGTACAAATTATGAATTATATAATTTGTGTTAATTTGCAAATATCTCCTGACATCTAAGTAATTCCCAATAGCTATACATGTGGATATTGAATTATTTCACAGCATTGTTACAAGCGTTTTAGTAAGTACGTACCTCATCAGTGATCATTTTGGTGAATTAGCAACTACAAAGATATTTTAATGATCAGAATATGTTAATGGCATTTTCATTTTTAGTAGTTAACGTCCTGACATACTATTGCAAATGCACTACTTATG
Source organism: Prostheceraeus crozeri (assembly GCA_907163375.1). Lineage (NCBI taxonomy): Eukaryota > Metazoa > Platyhelminthes > Polycladida > Euryleptidae > Prostheceraeus > Prostheceraeus crozeri. Next base: position 321,710 of record CAJQUW010016451.1, on the reverse strand, counting down.
AATGCGCGAATTATCGAGGCTTATTAAGTCACTGCTGCAAATAAGTTATTTGCTAAAATTGTGATACTTAGCGGTCAATTTCAACAACAACAAACTCGTGTTCAGGAAGTAGAGGAGAAAAAAATTGCTTCTAAATGTCATTTAGTTTGTGTTCTCTTTGGTAGACTGTTGCAACTCTTTAGCTTTTTGAAGGAATTTAGCAATACTTTAAGATTATTTGGAATATTCGTGTTCATCAACTTGTAAAACTCAGCTGTACTTTCACAGTGGCGTAATATCGGTGCTAGTTCTTGTCGTAATTTCTGATATCTTGTCATTCCTATGTCTGAGTGAGGACATTTATTAGTAATTTTCTGTGATTCCCACACTTATCACCTATATATGCATGGATTATTTCCCATCTTCAATGACTCCTCGAGCAGTTGTACGAGTACAAAGCTAAATATCATGATCACATTCACTGATGTCGATATTTTGAAATCAATCTGTGGATAATCGAAATCCTTCCTTTTCTAAGACAGGTGGCAAAAATCATGTAACTTCAATGAGCTCCATGAATGACATTAGGCAATGCAATATTTATGCGCCTCTACTCTCCAACAGTGGTAATGACTGACCAAAGTGGATAACAATTTCACAACAGAACTCAATTCAAATGACGGGTTGAATTCCTGACGGCTTCGAAAAGGGATGTATATGCAACAAAGTAATCAATTATTCTCACAGAATTATTACCTCATATATCAAAATATGACAGGAAAATCTGCAGACACAATTTTCTCTCGAAACAAAATCAAGGCTGGGGATCATCATTGAAAATGATCTCACGGAAACTAGGCCATTAAACTTGCGATAACTAAATAGATCGTATGAGTGAAGTTTGGCTACTGGCGATGTTTGAATTGAAAATCATTCACAATTGAAATTATTGAGCAACTGTCCGTGCTTGAATTTAAGCAAATAATTCTCAACAGATGTAATCAACACAAGACAATTGGACCACAATTGTCGAGGCTAAGTTTAATCGCTGACTTTTTGAAGTCAAAATACATGCAAGCAAACTCTAGCCTCAATAGAAACCGAACAGACTGTCTGGAAAATAGCGGAGAGAAGCACAGTTAAATTTTATCTAAGTTCTTGGGCTGTACAAATTCACATTGCCTTTCGTCAAATGTACATGCGAGTTAACTTGTCATAAATGCAATCAATGTTATATAGGACAATCGGGTAACACATTCCGCAACCGCATTGTCCTCCACCGACAGCAGATTGATCCCAGTATGCTAAATTGAAAGTGAGCCATCATATTACAGCGTGTGGGGAAGGGAAGTTTACCATTGTACTTTTCTTTCAACTGCCGACCACAGCAACTCGCAGAGATGGAGAGCCGAAAGAAAGATATTTCATCAACTTATTTGGTTCTTCTTTGAATTCTATGCAATCTAATTATCCTATTTTTACCACATTGCATATTATGCACGTCTTCATTAGCTTTGATACAATTGATTTCAATATTTTTTTTAAATTCTGCTACAATATATCAGTTAGTCTTGAGAAGCCGACGTAGACGGCCCAAATGTGAGTTTTGATTCTCTGTAGATCTGTTTGATGTCATTATCACATGTTTGTCACCATGCACCACATATTATATTTTAGTCTATGATTTGATAAATATTATCATTCCTTTAATAAACGTCTTCAATTGAAGAAAATAAACTCCAATTCGAATAAAGCTTTTTTCAATCTTAAAAGTTTGTTTCAAGGATAAGTTCACGAGTACAGAATGAATGGAAATTGCAACTCCAGCCACTTACATGTGACTGAAAGTGACCACATCTTCTTAAACACTGAAAGCTAGCAAAGAAGTTATTTTTAAAAAGACAAATATGAAACCTCCTAAAAAGAACCTTTGAGAACATTTGACGATGCAACAAGTTTCCATCAGGAGTCCGTTTTAAACTACATCACGCTGGTCACGATAGCACAGACATTTCCAAAACCGAGAAGCACTTAGCGAGATCTTAAAGTAATCGGTTTTACTTGATCGGTCGATTTTCATAATTTACACATTTTGATTATTTTCTCGTCGAACACACTGATCACATAAGGTAATGTTTAGCTACCGGGTAACTTCTTTTTGCTCATACTTAAGTATAGCATGTCGTCTTAAAAAGAGAAGAATGAGAGATATTCAATTCAACTGTCTTCCTCGCTGTTACTTTTTCCAGTTTTTTGTTCAGTTTCACGATGTTATTTTGAAGACCTTAATTGTAATACCCGCTTTTGTTTTGAGCGTGTTTGGTCGACGAGCTTGATGGAGGCGTAATGTAAAAAATTAATCCTTTCACTAAGGATTGCTCGAAGGCCAATGTTGGTAATGACTTCAAAATCCTTCACTCAAGCTTTCTTAATTTGATCTTTTGTTTTTGCGGAGACTTTTCTACCTAATAGTTTCATATTCTTTTCTAAAGTTTGAATGAGATTTTGAAACAGTAGATCTCACTTGAAGTATGATACGAATAATGACGGATGCACAAGCATTTTCCGAAACAATTTTTCTCTTCATCAAATGTTAGCTAGGAGTTATTATCAGCAAAACATATCACCGTCTAAGCAAATATTATTAAACAATTGCTCAGTTTGACGAGTTAAATGCAAGGTTGTATATAACATATATTCTAAAAATCCTAAGCTTTAGCAAGTATGGCAATAATTTGTGCGAAATTTTTCGTGATTGACAACTCAAGCCGATTATTGCTGATCTAAATAGACGGAACAACTGCCATATTTCCTTTAATTTTTTAATCCCTTGCTCACTATTTGATGAATGATTTAGCCTAGACTATGCCGGTGCAAGGTCAGGGAGGTTATGCAATATTTCAAATGCCGTAAAACCTTTAACAGACAGTTTTAAAATGAATGTTTGGCATGGTAACCCTTCTGTTATTTTGTCAAATTTTCGCCGTAGACTTTATCAAGGTAATGATAATATTGCAAATTAATTAAGCATTGATAAAACCTACGGCGAAAATTTGACAAAATGACATCTTAATTTTGAGCTCTCGGAAGAAAGGCCAAACAATTACCTACATACTACAAAAATTGATTTCGTAGACAGCTATGGCGACGTTCTATAAGATGATGGGTCCATCTTTTCAACTTTCTGCCTTTTATCAAAGAGTTTCAAATTGCATTAGCCCTCGCTGTACTTCAGGTGTCTTTCCAAACGCGCCCCACTCAGGGAGAGTGAATTTCGCCCCCCTTCTGATCTCCCAAACTCACAGAATTAGACAGGTCGTCTTTTCTTCCGTTTCACTAGAAGGGAAACATTGGAACATGCATAGAAATTGACAACAATAAAACCTCTAGAATGGAAATTAAGCTTTGGAATGCACAATAACGGCACATAAATCGCACGCATTTTCACTTAGATGCACCTGCCAACGTCTGTATCATTGGGTTAGAATCAGTCACATGAGTAAATCGAAGGTTTTAATTGGTTCTTCATGCCCCAACTTAGTTCCCCCGGATGTGCCGCGACCATGAGTCAATTTCCATTCTAGCGAACTTCAGATAAACAGTTTATTTCTATGGGAACATGTAACGTAAATGAAATGGCACAATCTCCTGACTAAATACCATAGCAATCGAACAATGAGCAGCCAGTTCAACATTATTAAACACCCCAAATTGTGCGAACTTTCAGTGACTGTCATCAACCGGTTCACACAGCAAAGAGACACAGTCGATGTCAAGTTCTACAGAGAAGTTTGTGAACGTTTTTTCATGCGCCTGCTAACTTTTTTAAAAATGATCGGATGGCCCAACATTATCGAGAAAACTTTTGCGCAATGATCTGAATTCCTCGAATCTGAAGGAATCGTGGCGATCGAAGGATTTTGAAGGAATTCAGAGCAATCCGCAATCGACGCACGACTATTTTTCCTATCTCTGCAAGGTATTAGAAATTTCTTTTTGCCCACTTATTAAGTTCCTGCATGTGCCATCTGTTTGAATCAGTTTGCACTTCTAGCAAAGTGATATGATTAAACAATCTAATTCTGTGCCCAAACTATTAAACCATCAAACGAATAGGCATTGAAAAGGGACTCAGAAAAACAGTGTCACTTTATTTATAAGGTCATCCCTGGGCTGAGGTGAAGGTCTAAGGTCAATAACCGATAATTTTTAACGAGTTTTCATCAGATCACTATTTGAAATGGAAAATGACAACAAAAGATAATAAACCATACACTAATCGAAACATCCGGTTCAAGTGGTTGATAAAACGATGATTATTAATCGCTCTGAGATTACATCATTGCATTAGATGAGGTCAAAGGTCAAGGAATTCAAACATGTAGGTCAGCTCAAATTGCACTAAAATCGCACATTTTAGTATTTAGTTTCTGAAGGTGAAGAAACAACCGACTATTAGTGAGACACTGAGGCTAAAAGCAGTATGATTCTGAAAAATTTCAATAGTTGCTTATCAGATACAGAACTAAAAAGTTCAAAAATAATAATAAAATCATATTTGAAATTTGAATTTCAAATTTCAAATATGCATAGCCTACATGATACGCATGTAATTTCAAATTCAAAGATTTTGTGTTTGTGAAAATCTCTAAATTAATAGGAAGAATTCTTTATGGAATCTCAACTTATTTCATCGAGAATTGATGCCGCAATATACATTAGAAGTCAATCTATACCGAAATCAGCAAAAATATTCATCACATTCAAATTTTAAAATAGCTCTCACGCCAAAAGTATTGTGCCTCAAAAGTTATATAATACGTAGAAAGTAGGCTACTAGAAATTTGGTGGTCATAACTTGCTTTGTTTAAAAGATATTCAAAAAATTCTCCAGGGGAGCGAAAAACGCCCCCAAGTGCAGGTGAGGGTTAATATTCATTTAGGCCCTTCTAATCGGCCATCAAATGGAAGTACAAAGTGCCGCATGCAAGCAACTAATAAAATAAGCTAATGCCTTAGCGCGCATTCATAGTTGTGTCAATCGTTAGATGCATCCACAATGTGACAAGTATTGAGTTTCTATTTCCACCTATTTTTGAATACAAGCTGGAGGATTATTTCTCTTGAAAGTTCTTCTCAAAAGTTCAGTTGAGCAATTGCATATTTTGTGATAATGGTGATGGATCGGAGCATCTTTTTCTTTGTTCCATGCAGTTGTGCTACTTTTGCATGATTTAAAGCGCATACTAGAAAACGGCTTAATAGCTGAAGGCAGAAATTTATTGAAACTATCAAATTAGCTTTGTGGGTACTTCTATTCTTCCCCCCCCCCACATTTCTTTTGTTGACACCCGGAAGTGTTGCATCGTCAACGATCTTCTCTTGCTCCTACTTGTTCTCACTAACGTGTCATAGTGTTGAGTGTGTAAAACTCCTCTTATCTGACCTGTAGAACATTTGCAACCTCAGAATTAGACAACTGCTCGTCATTTGTCTGTAGACAGCAATCACACGAAGTTCATGATCACAGCTGTACCTTGTATTCTAACAGGGTTCAAGTAAGACCTCTCAGTCGTGCTGTAGTGTCACTCAGTGACAAATAAAGTCTATTCTAAACCCTATGTAACTAATTTCGGTGAAATTTGATGATTTTGGAAAACTTGAAAAATGTGGGGGGGGGAAAGAATAGAAGTACTGCTTTGTGTATTGGGCATTTCTCAATTCTTCAGTGCAGTTTGAATTACAAGATAAGCACAAAAATGTGAATCCGTGCATAGTTTTTAAGTCAATGTACATAGGAAGAAGTCATAGATAACTTATAGTCGTTATCAACAAGGGTTACTGCATCTGATATCAATGATGAATTGAATTGCTTGATAACAAGACTCCTTTTATCCGTTATGAAATATTTTGCGAGGACAGCCGACGGCAGATTGTCAATTTCATGCGCATGATTCAAGGGATGAAAACAAAGTTTGACATATCCGTGAGTAAGATCGAAAGTTTGTTACTAAGAGATAAAACACAAGGACCGAGGAGATTCATTGAAGCCTGCGGTTTCTGTGAGAATCCTTCATATTATTCAAATAGTGAAGCAGTCAGCCTGTAGCTGATTTATATTTTTTTATCATTAGACAAAAAATTATATAATTTCATTTCACAAATGGAATCAATAGCGAAGAGAACTCAGATAAATGAATGTCAGACAATGATTAAAAATTTCATATAATCGAAACCATTGGTAATTGAATCATGATCATAATCAAAAATGGCTGAAACTTACTCATACTTCTTCGTCTTTACATGTATTTCGGTCGCCGTGGTCGTTTCTGTGGCGAGCAAGATAATCGCAAACAATACTGATACAATAATAAGTCACATAGTTTAAGAATAAAGTAAAACGATCACAAACCAATCACAAGAGGAAAAATGTGGGTACGGATGTGTAAAAGTGGAGAAAGATGTGAGAATTTTCATTGTTTTCAGATGTCTCTTGAAATATTTTGCTGCAGTAATATGTTAAAACTGTTTGAAAATCTGGGAGGACATTGAAGATTACGGATGAATGTTGGAGGCATAGAGTCTTAATGAAAGAGGATGTCTTACAGGAGCTTTGGTGTAATGCAAAGGTACACTATATTTCTCAAAAGCAGTATACACGTACACCTCAAAAGCTAGGTATGACCATGTTATCAACCGACACTGGACAACATATATCCATGCAGACAGTAAAACAGCAGTTGATTTTGTAACATGTGATACCACTATCTGGAACGGCTTATTAAGAGTAGAATCAGCCAATATTGTGCGCAATTTAGCGATGGTATAATGTGAAAAAAAGATTATTATTATCATCTTATTAGATTATTCATTTTATTATTATTTTTCCGACATTTTTCTGGAAAGACTGCAAATAAAAAGCCAGAATACAAATAAATAATTTTAGCTTTTACTTTTAGCGTTCATACACTTTTACTCATTTCTCCTGCAGTTATGTTGAAACATATACATGAAGATTTTGATACACAGATTAACGTAGTATTACTTTGTAAAACATTTGATCTTGACAAGATCTAGGCTTACACCGATGCTCTGACGACAGATCATTGACACGCTTTATTTACGATTTGGCAAATTCGACAGACAGAAGAAACATCGTGTGCGAATATCAGAGCCATCTATTCAATAGTGCCATTCCTTATTGCATCATCTGTTCAGGAAGATGAAACAATTTTTAGGAAACAACAAGTTGCCGATACTGTTTGACAGTGTAATTTGTAAGATCGTAATCCCATGGTGACATGTCCAAATGGTGACTGTCAAACGGTAAATAAATGGATATGATTTCTGTCTTCGAAGGCAAACTGAAGGCGATAATTTGCAACCTATTATCCAACATGAAATCGAAATGAAAGTCAAGTCGAATTATTGAGTTATTGAAGTGAATGGGATATTCAGTTATCGGAATTAAGAAGCCGTTTTGTTCATTATCTAACATTATCCTTATTTCAATATTGAGCTATGTGGTCGATCTTTTTCAAAATGCTTTACCGCGATTTTCGTAGTTTCAATTGAATTGAGAAAATGTGTTTTTTATAAAACTCTCTCATTACTGTTTTCTCGCTAAAAATGAAACTTTTGTTTTTCATAATATTTTTATGACATGTCACGTATTCTTGCATACCCATTAGCCACTGATTGAAGATATGGACTCATATTCAATGCAAGTGACCGAAACAGTCATTGATTTTTGAGAGAAGGATTTACTCCAAAGACAATACAGGGCGTAGAACAAAATATTGTAGCATAAGCTGAAGAACAGCCCAACAGTTACGATGGATGTTTTATTTCAAAGTTTTCAACATAGAATAAGCACCGTTACATTTGTTAGAGTAGTAACTCAGCATGAATTACATCAACTGCAGCAGTTTCAATTTTGTTAAATGAACTCTCTTTGATATGCAGCTTGCGCAAGTGAGATGTTCTGTTTAGGGGAAATTGCCAAGGAATTGGTATTCATTATAGCAATACGGAAGAAAGAATAATATTTTACAAATCTTTCGAATATGTGATGATAACGGCAAGTGGTAATATATTTTTTTGATTACCTTGATACGAGTAGAATTGACATAAAGGTCAATAAGTGTATTTTCAATTTTTGAACTTATCATGTCACAAATTGTCTAATAGAAGGAGAAATAAATAACATAATCAAACACAATGATAATAAGTTTAAGATATGAATGGGTCTAAGATATGAATTCAATCCACGTATGTCAATAAGTTGATTCCAACCATAGAGCAAGTGATGATGCTAACTATACTATTATTTTATTATTACTCAAAAAACTTCATACCACTTAAACATTAAAACTCTTGTTTCGCATAGGTGCTATGTTGTACAAACATTCACCCTTTTAAAGATTGATCAAATACTTTTTTAGACTTCAGGAGAATTGTCTCCGCAAAAGAGCGAATCTTTTCGTGTGAAATTACGCATGATAATAGCATATATCGATGAGTTAGCACTCTACCTACTTGAGCCCTACTCTATGGTCGCGAAAAGTCGTCAGTCTTTTTCAGAAGGTGGGATCTCGACTTTTGGAATTCCCATCTTTTGATAGAAGACAGTCGAATTGGATTGGAGCAAAAGTTAGAAATGACTCCTTGAGGAAAAGGACATTAGTAAATGCTGATTTTTTAATGCAATCGTCAATTCATGACAAGAGCACACCTTTATCTGCAGTTGTCATGAACTCTTCGCACTAGGTCTTCTAGATAGAGTGCTTAACTCTTGTATAGTGTCTTCAGGACATTTGCTGATCAGTTCTATGTAAAGCACAATGTCTGGAAATTGATTCAGTTTATGAACATTCATTATGGACCAATAATCACTTGCTTCATCATTATTGAGTGCAATCGTAGACAGTAGCCTCTATTGCTTCTCCTCATATTTTGGGATTTCAATTATGAAGTTATACTGTTATACTGTTATGAAGTTACAATGTTATACCGCCACAAGATGATTGGCATATAACAAAGTAAGTATATAAAGTAGTAGCAATGATATTACTAAGGTAATGGTGATGCCAGCTCTTATAAGTAGTTACATTTGATATCGCAACTGTCAGCAGAATAGTATTGAAATATTGAACGGAAGGGACTAAATAGCTATGTCAAAACTATGAAACAGCGAAAAATTACATAACTATCCGTAGAAGTTTGGAAGACAAAATACAAATGAAGATCCATTTCTATGGCTAGAATGTTGATGTTGATTTGGCATAGAAATTAATTGATTATGAATGAACTAAATAGACGGCTGTAAACATAGAAATTAATAATACCATAGAAAGTCCTAGAATGGAAATTGCTTGAAAATTGTGGCACACTCCGGGGGAACTTAGTTGGGGCGAAAAGCAAATTTTGCGAACTGGTTTTCTTGTTTTCGGGTTGGCATTTTTAATTATCAAAACAATTTGTGATCTGGATTGTTGCCCCTAGTTCAAAGATCAGGTGCACAAAAGCAATAGTGAATTTTTAAAATAATGCAGCGACAGGATGACAAAGAAGGAAATCCTTTAAAACGTTCTGTACGTTCATCATTTTGAAAAATCGCTCCTGTAATCAATCAAGAGTGTAATCAGACACATACGCAACTTGTAATGTCGATTTACAAAGCATGCATTGCTCCAGCTTGAAATCAGAGGCCAAAAAATCTCAGAGTATTCATTTTACTTAAGATGGTTCCCCTGTTGAACAGTATCAATATTTGAGCAGTTTTCAAAACCTTTGCATGCTTTCGAATATGAGCTTCCAAAATGTCATCACACTATATTATATAAGTCATTTAGTGATTAATTGAAAGGATCCAGCGACATTTCATTTGTCTGAGAAATGACTGTCGGTAAAGAAGCTTTTAATGTGTTTATTCCAGAAAGCGCTAGGTTTCTTAACCGCTAGAAGGAGAAACTATCCAATAATTAGAATTTTTATCTTTGAATTCTTGAGATATTCTTACAGCCAGTACAGCAACCATTTTCAATTATGACTATGAACCAATTTTTGATTCGCAATCCAGTGTTGAAAAATTGGATGATAGCTGTCAGTGGCTGCTGCAAATAGACACAGTATATTAATCCATGGAATAGTAGGCTAATTCACATGAAACAATGCCGCCATCTCACTTAAAATTCTCTTCATGAAAATCCTGTAATTAGGTGTCAACAACTTCCACAACCAACTTGGCAAATAGTTTGACTATGATATAATGTTTTAGATCGAATATGATCTACAAACCATAGATTTTTCCATGTGCCATCACTGTACATAGGCAAGATATCAAACTTCCGTTCTAGTGTACTATTATCTACTTCTATGGCTGTAAACCACTCATTTATCTACACAATTGATGTAGGTGGTACATGAGTGTACTCCTAGTGTGCGTACTCCTCAGCGTGTTTACAAACTTTTGCCCACTGAACATATGATAATCTATGTATCAAATCTAGAAATGCTTCATTTTCTTGCTGATAACCAGTTGTACATACATTCATTGATCAGTTTTAGATTTCCAGTCATGAATGGATGTTGGAAATATGCTGGGCCCTACCTAAATTACAAGCTACAGATTGTTTCATAAAAAATGGATCACCCTTAAACATCGCCTTAACTTCAACTTTATCTAACTCCGCCAAACTTGAACGAATTTCTCTGAAATTTGGAAGATATGTCAGTTGTGCTTACTAATATCATTGTTGGAAATTTCAAGCATGAATATTGAGTTGTTTTCCTGTTATAGATAGAAAAGTAGTAGATAATTTGATCTTCATTTAGCAATGTTACACAAAATCATACCTCACTCTTATAAAATTACATTTGCTTCCTTTGTTATGTCATATGTTGTTCTACAAGCCAAAAGCTATCAAGCAAAACAAAATTAAAGAAAATCGGTCAATCAGAGCCAGTATAGCACCATTATTCATCAACAATAATGTAACTGCTACATGTGATTAACTGGACTTCATGTTCCATAGCCTCCTGACTTCGTTCCGGTGGTAGTTTGCAGCACTCCTGATTGCTTTCAGCTAGAAATCTATCTCATACCGGTTGAAAACAATACAAAGCACAAATGAACAATAACGAGATCGCATTCACAAAAGGCAAAGTGTCAGCCTTGCTAGAACTAGGGTTTTCTTTGCGAGCTACAAGCAAGCGACTAAATGTCCCTTACACAAATGTGCATCGATGGCATAATGATGATTTTCGACTCTGTCGTAAAGAGGGCTCTGGCCATCCACGCAAAACATCCAAACGTAGAGACCGCCTAATTTTGAGATTTGTTAAAGTTGATCCAAGTCTCTCGTTAACTTTGGCTGCACTAGACCCGTCTATTTCTAAGTCCACTATTCGTAGAAGACTTATTGAGTCGAATTTCAAGAGCTGTAAGAGGCCCTCTCAGATCGAATTATCAGATCAGCATACAAAAAGACGTCTCAGATGGGCAATGAGTCATTGTCACTGGCGAAATCAATGGGATCGGGTTGTCTGGTCTGATGAGGCATCAGTCCGTCTGAAGGATAGTGATGGTCGATTGAGATTATGGATAAAATCTGATCAGGAAATTCCGAGACATTTACATCGTCCCCGGGTACAAGGTGGTGCGACTCTACTGATTTGGGCTGGCATTTGGACCAATGGCCGCTCTGAACTTCACATACAGCAAGGAACCATGAATTCTGAACGCTATGTGAATGTTTTACGAATGAACATTGGCCAAATGACAGATCAACTTGGTGATCCATCGACTTGGTTATTTATGGATGATAATGCTACGTGTCACAGGAGTAGTAGAGTCAACTTATGCAAGTCTCAATTAGGGCTTAGGACATTATCTTGGCCAGCTCGTTCTCCTGATCTGAATCCCATAGAAGATGTATAGAGTATTCTAAAACGTAACGTTCGTCGTTCACTGCTACCTACAAATGGCGTATCACAACTTACGTCACTGTTAAAAAGAGACTGGAGAAAGTTAGATCAGTCAGAAATCAACGATATCATCGAATCAGTGCCTAGACGAATTGGTAATGTCATTGACAATAAGGGTAGGGCCACAAAATATTAGCTTCTTAAGAACCGTTACTGTATCATAGCTTATCAGATTATATAAGGACATTTAAATATATTAGGGACATGAAATAACATGAAAAATGCTTTCTGTATCATACTTATGTTTTATTTAGTCAAATTTTATGATGATCCACTTTTTATGAAACGGACTGTATTTTTGTCCTAATTTTTCCATCTGACTATGAAAGCATCCCATATGAAATTTGAAGATTTTTTTTATTCCGATAGGATTTCATCAACTTCTAAGAGACGTCATTCCTTCTTCAGATTAGTTTTACAACTTTTGATGATCACTTCCCCAGCATCAGAGGTTGCAATGACGAACCATTTTTAAAATACCGGTATTTCGGTACCAGCATTTGAGTAATGAGAAAGCAGGTATTAAACAATCTTTCCGGTTCCAAAATAAAAACACAGAATACAACTGAAGCATAATGTTTTCATCGAGCAAATCTTGTTAGCTAATGGTATGAAGGAATGTTATCTTTCGGGTGCAATATGTCAAAAATAGTCACAATCGTCAATTGCGAAGATTTTCCTCCTGATGAATGCTTGAGCTAATGAAGTACATGACATCTAGATCTCTGTCAGACAGACGGCTACAAAAATATCCAGTGAAGGTTAACGATTTCTCTGCTTCCACAGAAGTCGATGGAAGATTAACAGGTCAATCATAAATAAATTGTTGATGAAATCTGAACTTGCCATTTTGGTCTATTGATGAAATTTGCTGCAATTATTATTCTTTCCAGGCTTTCTTCCATTGTAATCTCCTTTACAGCCATCGGTCGGGATAGCAATATGCAAGTAAATATCCGCATTTTTCTTCGACCGTTAATTAAAAGTAAAGGCAAATAATATCAGCTTTTTCAGTCTTTACTTTCAAGACAGAGATAGATGGTTGAAGAAAAACATAAATCTTTTCCTACATGTTTCTTCCATTGTCTTGATCGCTTCATCCCAGATGATACATTTGCTTTCTTCATCTGAAGATTCGACATCAATCTTGTGGATCATTTTCGGTTAGGTGCAATTCTATCCTTCAATTATTCGCGATTCTTTAGTCAGCACAACAGATCTCTTTTCGAGCCTGGTTTGAGGGCTGCGAAGATAATGTGTACTACGTGAACGTGCAGTGATAGGAAACTATTCTGTGTTCGATTGTTTGCCTCATTTGCATTTTAATATCTCATCACAAAATTAAGCAATGAATCCTCAACAGAAAAATAAACCGAAATTTGGGAATCGTGAAACCGGTTTTCAGTGTTACTAAAAAATTGAAAATGCCGGTAAACCGGTACTGCGACCCCTACCCAGCATCTTAGCATATAAATGTACCTAAAGCGCTGTGCAAATGACCGCTATCTATAGGGCTAAAGACCCTTCCTACCTCAGAAATGGACGCGTCTTTATAAAGTCTGTATTGTGCTTTGATGTTGATATTTGAACCCACGGTAAAGATGAAAATGCAGTTGTTCGTCTAAAGTAGCAATTTTCTGAAATGAATGTCTTCAGCATCTGTAAAATATTCCTCTGGTGATAAATTTGAAGATCATTGCTTGTATCGTTTATCACGGACAGTTTTGATTTCCTTACAATCGGAATTTATCGGAAGGAAAGAAAATCTGTCAGAAAGTCGTGACAAACCGTTAAATATTGATTGATGTTTTATTTTTAAATGACGAAATTTGATCCAATTCAATGAGATACATTATCAACAATTTAGTTCGGCAGTATATGTTAGCATGTGAACTTAAACTTCAGCATATTAGAGCTTAGTAGCAAGCCACATCAATTCATATTATAATTAACTTATTGTCCTTTCAATCCAACGCAGTGTTGCTTAAGGAAGATTGCAAAAAATAGCATTGTGAAAAATTCTCGCATATTATTGTAAAACTTCGACATCTTATTCTAGCCCTATTTCACACGGAGAGTGTGATGAGGAATCCTAGAATCCCCTAGACACTTTTGATCATTCCAAGCCAATGATAGCTAGGACTCTAGTTTCTAAGTAGTTCTAATAATCAATCCCAATATCATGAAAGTTGGTTCATTGAAGCATAAAAAAATTCGACATTCTTTTAAAAAACACATGTACCTTTAGAAAACAATTTGTCACTTTCTTGTAAAATTATTTTTTATAGTCAATTCAAGCCAATTATACATGTACATGTAGACCGTTGAAAGGGTCAAAGGAAGTTGTAATCAATATGTTCATTCATCTACGAATGTATCTGTGTAATTATTATAATGGCAATAACCTTCAAGCACTACTCAAAATAGCTTTATAAGTAATGCTGTCAGTATTAAGCTGGAAATAGTATATCCCAAGTATAAAATAAACAGATTTTCATGCCTCACAATAATTTGATACATTTGTCTATGTAGATGTGCAGATAATGTACTTTCTATGCTTATTATATAACTGAGATTCTAGCAGACTATTACATATATTTTCAAAAATCTCTATTTGAGTTGTATTCAGAGCACGGCTTGACAATCTCAATGCATTTGAGCATGCTCCCAATATTGTCTTTAGATGTGCTCATGTGATAACAGATAAAAACGCATCGATTAGCAAATCTGTCAATATCCAGCTGATACTCAAAACATCAATTTTTTGAAATAAATGGAATCCAAATGTTGAATTATTATTTATAGTAGCAAGATTACTGAGATGGAAAAAATTGATACTTCCACTGGAACGAACATACATTAATTGTGTGGCTCCAGAACTTTGGAAATGATAGAATTATGAGAACGTCTGAGCTCAAAATAGGCGAGGTACAACGATATTGGCCTTGAGATATTTTGGTTGTGTGGACGAGTCCCAGGGGTGTCATCAAAGGTCTACGGGAAGGGTATCCGAACTAAAAGTTGCATAACAGTAGCAGAACAGCTACTAAGGCAACACAAACTTTGAAACCCAATGATTAGAGGTAGAAAATAGCGATAAAGTTTCATTGTTCCTATTGAAGTTACACCTTGGACTATTATCAATAGACAGCTATTTTGGAGAAGAATCAAGAAGTCCGATGTTTGATCTAATGTTTACACATTTAAACGTTATATAAAATATTATTTTATATAAATATAATATAATATAATATAATATAATTTAAAATTAGTTTAAAGTGCTTTTTTATGTCATGTTTTATATTGGAAAAATGATGGACTCATTTTTTAAAAAAATGACTCGAAGTCGTCTGTTCAATGAAAATCAACAACAAGAATTCTAAAATTTATTCTTTTCTTGTCTTCTGTTTATCCCTGTTGTCACTTTCTATAAAGCAACATCGTAAAAGAGAATTGAACTAGATTTGTCTTCTCTCCGCTATTTAGAAAAATCGCAGCAGAATTGAAAGTACCGACCACACATTCACACATTAATTATTTTATCTTTGCCATAGCTATCACTAATTAATCTTGATTGAATGTTTATCAGGACGAGCGCCTTTTCCTAACATCGTTTGCTCTAAATTTGAATGAAGTAGCAGTAAATTGGAAAAAAATAAATTTGAATAAATAAAGTTGAAAAGCATTAATTGCGAATGAGAAAGAACTAGTCCAATTGTTGTATCATTCTTATTTGATATTATTTCTTCCTGATTTGTAGCCATTTAATTCGCATTGGCTCTTGCGTGTACTTTTCCAATTTGTGTTAGAAAAAGGGAAACATTTAAAAGGGATTTTCTCTAGTAAAACGCACGAGGCTTTGATATTAGCCAGGATATCAGTATCGAATTTTTGGTACACAGTATAACGTTCCTGCTCACAAACCGCTCTAGTTTTCAACTGATGGCTTTCACATCAATGAGTTTTTCAAAAGATACAGCTAGCCATTGATTGTAACTGGTTTTTTATCATCCGCAAAAGTGATCATGCTAGTTTGTCGTTTCCTGACTAGATGAAGATCATTATCTCTGCATATAGAACTCTATCATTTGCTGCTGTTTTTGAAGTAAACTTTTAGCATCTTTTGTCATTTCATTTGTCTATCGATGAACTTATTGGTAAAGAGAACTTTCGACAACTCTCCAATATTGACAGAAAATCTGATGTTTATTTCTAAAGTTTTGAGGTATTTTTTCATGAATATTCATGTCAACGCATTCCGCGATTCTTTGTATTTTGTGAATACAATGTCAACATCAAGGCATAAGGACAAAACGACGTACGAATTCTTAGATATGAACTATCAACGTCCACAAATGTACTTCTAACAGTAAAATGTGCAAGAATGCACTGACTTGATTCAATTGAATTCCTCATTCTTTCATTTTTTTCTTTTATGCCAATATCATTTGTCTTTATTCTTGACATGAAATTCATAGCTTTTACTCTCATTTTATAAGCAGTTCACATTTATTGAGAAATCAATTCTCAGTGTCTTAATTTCCAACTGGTACTATTTATTTCATGATAAATTTTAAGTCAGAGGTTGTACGTCCTAGAGCAGGGCCATTTCGAATGGGTGTGGGCGCTACAGGAGATGCGGATCGAAAGCGCAGATCATATTTGAGTATTTTGCTGACGGTCTTGTGCACTATTAGCTGGTTCATGTGGAAGGTGCAACATTTAAGTTTCTGCTTCGCAGTTGGAGTCCAGACACTTTGGGTTGAACTCTCTGTTCAAGCGAGCTTTGTAAACGGGTTGTTGAAATAGGTTGAAACTATTTTTGCTCGTGGGAACAGTTTCCGCCTGTCCTGAATATTTGTCACTTTTTAACCTCATCTATTCCGCGGGGATGTGTGTAAGGAGAACGATCTGGTCCAGACCACATTTTTGCTGTGGTTCTCTTTTCGCTCAGATTGATATTGAATATGTCATCACCCATTTGAAATATGTAATTGACTACAATAGGCCTACTTGTTTATCTTCAAACGGTTATGATAAGTTCAGTTAGCGGTGAATGAGCCTATATTGCTGATGGTTAGGCTTATTGTAAAACAGAATGCCCGAACATATTTCAGTTTTTGCAGTAGCATTGATATCAGAAGCGTATATTTCCAATAAATGAAAAACACGTATAAATCAAGTTAGAACAGTAGTATGACAGGTTATATGATGACAAAATCATGAAGTTAGCAATACTTGATGCATTATTTTATGTTCTATAATCCTATATGACCTACTTTTGCACACAAATTTCACTAAAGTGATATCTGTCATGATTTGACAGATATTTTGTGTTGCAGCCATGCTTAATTTGTAGTTGAAGGTACGCAGTGCCTGGAAAGGAAAAACTTATCGCTCGCGATGTTAACTACATCACCTTTTCAATATGGAAAATTGTGCAGACACAATTTTTCATACTGCTTTTTGGTATTTAATTGATATTTTTCGACAATAATCGAATATATGATGGGTTGTTATAATTTTGCAAAACAACAATAAATTGCAATGTTTGTCCTATTAATACTTGCCTAATTAGCATAAATAGTTCTCATAAATTATATCTGAAAGACATTTTTTGCTTGAATAACAGTAACAATGTTGTTGCATGACACTGTTTGAATATCGTTTTGATACTTATTACTTCCCCAATCATTTTCAACTGCTACATGAAATAGTTTTCACTGGTGCATTTTAACCACAAAGAAAAACGTTGTGATTAATATATGCAGAAAATGACAACAACATCGTAACAATAAAAATTGAAAAAATTTACTGAAGCATGAAGTTTTCAGGAAACCAGGCAAATTTTTTCAGTCATTTTTGAATGATTTATTAATATTTTTGAGTATTGCCGAATTTTGGCAATTAAATTGATTGCCGCTCACAATGGCAAGTTGTCTTAATATACTAAGAATTTATTTAAGGATACAAAAAGAGATTGACAAGATTGATTTGTGCATGGAAAGCAACTTAAAGATACTTCTATGAAATGGGGAAAATTTGTCTTCAAAAGTGACTATTCCAATGTTAATGTGAGATTGCATTCTGCAGTTCCACGAAACTTCAAATGTGATTATAAAGACGAATAACGACTTGCAGATACCCAAACATTTCAAATGATTGTCCCTCACGAAAGTTTTTATGAGAATTCATAAAAGTTAATTCGGATTCATGAGATTTTAATGAGTCTCATGACGCACTCACAAAAAATATTGAACTCATAACAGTATCATGATGTTTTGATGAGAATACAACGGATAGTAATGAGATCATTCATGAGAATAACATCTCAAGAATGTGTTCATGGAAAAATCATGAGCATTCTTGACGTTGTAGTTATGTCATCATTTGTTTATGGGGAAGTCAATGGTGCTCATTATAGCATTCCAAGAATACAAATTGAGCAGGTCGAAGTTGCCCTTACGCCCCTTGTCATCTAATGCTTAATAGGCGAGCAACACGTTTCCAACACGTATGTCAAGCACCTCAAATAGGAGTGGATTTCAGTATACGGCCTTCTCGTTTGAGAGAGGCGCTTGAGATGGTTAAATAATTTGTAGATGATACAGACCGTTTACATCTGGAATATACGGAAGTCTTAAGCCTACTTGTAGTGAGTTAATAAGCGAATGTTAGCCGTGAAAAGAAAGAGGCCAGAAATATTCATTTAATCGATAAGAACCTATAGTTCAACCATGGTAACGTCTTCAAGTTCTCCTTTTATCTGATTTAAGTAGAGAACTAAGCTATCCTGCATTTTAGAGCTCGCATCAATCTACGCTTTATTATATATATCTGCTCAATCAACCCAATCATGCCTTTCGCTCCGGTTTCTTGCAACATGTTCTAAAAGGTAGGACAATGAAGGCTATTTCTGATAGCCGATATTCGTTATTTTTATATATTCACCGAAAACCATATCAGAGATTTCTGTCTCAACAGTATTCGCAGATCAATGCACTTCAGAATTTCAATCTTCATGCAAGCTTTCAATATGTGAAAACAATCACCAACGCAACAGTGATTATGTTAGTGAAGTGTCAATTGCTTTTCTTTTTATACATTTCATATAAGTCTCATAGATTTCTGGCATTGTTTAATATGACCATCAGAGAATTTGAGATTTTCTATTTCATCACGTTACAACATTGAGTTCTAAGTTCCAATAAATTGGATATTTCGCCCATACTGAGTAATTTCATGGAAGGATGCCGCCAATTGGCAAAGAATCAGTTAGACATGGAAACGAAGCCGACATTCTGGGAGCGTAATTGTGACTTCTCAATGATGCGACAGCTGCTACGTTTCGAAGCGCTGCAATTCGATACTTGAGCATACAGCACACTTTACAAGATAAAATCCGGGAAGAAGTCGAAATGTTGAAAATAAACATCTTCGTTGAAATCTGGAAAATCAACAAAATTGCATGGTCTAAAAAATTTCTTTTGTTAAAACAATCGACTGTTCGTGCTCTGAATGAGTGAATTGGATTTCATAGAAGGTTTTTAACCAAAACATGTTTGTTCTCTCTCAAATATATTGCATCAATTCTTTTCGTTTCATATTCCACTCGAAACGAAGGCTTGACATTATCTACATGATAATTGTCCATCTTGAATCATCATATTGTCAGAAGATGAAAAGCAAAGAACAGTGTGTCTGCATGACATGAGGAGGTAATATTTGTCAAGAAAAGACCCTGCACCTTGTTCTTATTATGCATGTTTTTATGCTCAAGAAAGTGGGAAATTGCAATTAAAGTAGGAAAATAAGACATGTAATATTTGATGCAAACGTAAAAACGCTCTAATGAAATTTTACTCGATCGGAAAATATAACCGAGGGGAACTGAAATTCACACTAAAAACATGTGGTTTTATTTTCCGGTCAGAAAATATCATCAAAATTACATTTTCCGCTCGGAAAATGGAATACAGGGAGAGCAAGAACTGTAACACCGGAATTACAACTTTGGTCTCACTTGTGCAATAAATGAGATGTTAAACTGTAAACCGCAAAGCACGAAAGTCGGCTGATTTTGATATACGAAGGCGATGTGCAAATCTAGAATAACAGAATGTATGAAATTATCCAAAAGGAAAGTAACTCGTCTTTGTAGCGAGTGAACAAGAGCAACTGTGTTTTTGCACATTTTGTTATCCACGTTCTTTGCGTCGTTTTCGCAAGTAGCTTCGATCTCGTACAGTTAACAATGTAGTTTTGTTTTGCTCTACTGCATTGGTTACTGCATATTCTTCAGCGCTTGCACTTCCTGTAAAGTTATCCTTATAATTCACAGATTCGAGGATTTATATCCAAACCATCTTCAGCATTCAAATCCGATTTCATTTTCTCCTTAGACATCAGATGTACATTATAGAGATGCAAAGAAATCAAGTTTAGTAATCAATATTTTTCTGCAAATAACCAAATATGATAGTTGCATACGTATTTTAGTGAGCATTTAGATTGAAGCTTATTTTAGACTTCATCAGTTTGTAATTTAGTTGCCATCAATCAGAACATTTTCGCATTCAATTAAAAATCGAGTTGATGCTTTAATTCAGAGAACTGAAATGAACTGAGATCTCTATCTGTTTGTTGGGGATTGTTAAATTCCATTCGGATACGAAGCACATGAATATTTGTAGCTGGATGGGAAACATTATGGAATAAATCATTTGTTACAACTTACCATTAATTTCGCTAACCTTCAGTAGACAAAATGTTATGAACCATTCACACCGGGATTTAGAGCACCTCGTGATCCTAAGCGGGGGATGGACGAATCGGTTCTTGTTAAATGTAAATATTGCTCAGAATTCATTCAAACTCCTTCCCTGCACACAACAGTTGGCAAATGAACTTTCTAATAGCATTTCTTCGAATAGCACGTCCATTTAAGAAAGGGCATTTTGATGTGCAGAGTTTATTTAAGGGTACAACTTATCATAAAGATGTGAATGCAATATCTTTACCGAAAGTGAGCTAAGTGGCAATTTGCTTAGTTTAGCTCAACTTTAGGCTGAAAGTGCATGCGACCTTTCAGCGATTTGATTTCATTTGATTCAATGATTTGAGCCTAAAGCTCCGAATGCCATCAATATGCTATGATCATGTCTTTGATGCCATTATGAAGTCTTGTCTATCTGTCTTTACTTCGCATTTCTCTCAAAGCAGTTTCTTTCACCTCACATAGCTCATGCTATGCAACACCTGTGCATTTTATGAATTTCCTCTAGATTGCAGCTGCAGTATAAATTCATCAGACAAAGATTGCGGCAGTTCTCTGACCTCTCCGTTGGAGAAAACTGTAAAAACGTAAATACCAGGGGATCATGTGACGCACGTCGAACAGTATGTAGCAACTACACTGTAAATCGCTCAATACCAATCACATACGAAGGATGCATGCCAAAATATTGTTTGTTATATTTCTGCATGTATTTGTATGCCTTTCGTAAGTTATTTCAACTGTGGTATGCTTTACATACTAAAGCCATACCAGCACATTATTAAAGGAAGTATCAATGATGTCCAAAATATGTTGATTTTAGGCCTTTTGTCAATAAAGATCACACTAATGTCGCATGGTACTTACTACTGTTTTGTAAGTAGTGAGATAATGACATTTACCAGTCAAACTTACAATACTGAATTCGATTTTAATACATGTAAGTCTAAGGCATTTCATAAATAATCAGTAAGTATTCAACCATCAACAATTATGCATTACGTAATTTGAAATTAGGCATATTACCAATCCGAAATAAAAACACATTATAATTCATAAACGCAGAAATAGTTATGATTAAGATTTATTGGTCATCATGGTTGCATAAAAGATATCGTGTGAATGAATTGATGTTAACAAACTTGGTTCATTAAGTAGAGATTACCAAGCGTCCAGTTAAATCAATTAGCAACGATGACATACAGCATAAAATTCACAATAAATATAATCCAGTTAAATACCACACTATCAAAAAGAAATATTCACAACTGGTATTGCTGAAAAAAGTTATTTGACAGTAGTATGTAATATATATTTTTTGCTATGTAACTTAAAGCTCTACATACGAAAAACATACGAATGACGACGAATTTGCATCGGGCCTCGTATACCAACAACTCGTATTTCATCATAAAACAGCCAATCACAGGTAGAATAGTTCGTATCGCTGCATACCAATCACATACGAAAGTAAGTGAGATTTCGCATGAAAAACATACCAGATCTCTGTAAATATACGAGAATCTCGCATCAAATATTAGTTTCAAATTATATGTGAATTCGTTATATGTTTGTATGTAATGTTCGTATTCAGCGATTTAGAGTGTAGACATAAATGATTCAGTATAAGATGGATAGAATGTTACATGGTGTTCTGCAAGCAACTAAGAAACCTTTGCATAATAAATCTACAGGCATTACTTTAGTCAAAACACAGATGCGATTCAATAAAGCTTTATAACACGAAGCCGGTCATTGCTACTGAACGTGTTTTGAACTCTGCGGCGTATTGCCATATAGAGTGCGCTGCAACCGTTAGTCCTCATCTAATCTATCGTCGCGATTTTCAAAAATTTTGAAGATCTGGGATAATGAATCTACATGTACAAAATTGTACATAGATTGAGTGAGAGCGGAGGGAGGAGATGTGATATGTAAACCATCAACTGCATGAACCAGATGTGGGTGTTATTCTAGGACGGAGATAATTTAAGAGTACGTCAATCCATGCGGGGCTTATTCGAAGGGAGAGGGTTGATGTGATAGAGGAAGGCTTCTATTCGAAGAAATATTTGTATGTTTTCTACCTCCACCGTTCGATCAGGCGAGATACGGTCGGGGAGTAAGGGTGTTAGTGCACTTTAGTTGTCATTCTCTTTAAGATATTACAGCAAAAGTGTCTATTTGATAATTTTATTTCATTGAAATTCCTGAAGAAAACTAACTATCGTTTGATTTATATGATGAACTAAAACCAAAGATTTTGAGATTTTTCTATCTCTCAATATTGATCAATGCTTGGCGCATGTGATGTGCGGTTTTTTCACGACCTCCTCAGCATTCCTTGAGTTTAACGATGTCGGCTAATCGTCAAAAGGATTCGAAGCTATCGAGTGTTATCGTGAAGCACACGAAAAAAGCAAACTTCACAGTAAATTGATCTAGCAAAGCATTTAAGTAGCTCTCAGCTTGTATTTGATAGTGATAAGGGAATACTCAAATTGTAAACAACGAGTCGTCGAATTTATCGCCCAAATCGACAATTTTGTCATAATTCTCTAATCAAATGAAAAACTTTTATCATCAATCTTCCATGTGGCGTACCAAGGGAACTGAATATTTGGCTTGGATCGGCTCGAATCACGCTTTTGGGGAATTCCAATTTTGAAGTTCAGATATCAGTCATGAACAGCTGGTGAGTGACACTGAGTTCGCTGATACAAGATGACGCTTGTTTGAGTTCGTTTATTTTTCGATTCTTGTACGTGTCTTAACACTTCTCAAATGCAATAGAAGAAAATTGCTGGAGAAGCTCATGTTGTACATCCCTTCAAATCAAGTAATGTGAAGGTGACTTTCAATTGAGTGTCAAGAAAATGGCAATAATGTACACAGTCAGGATTGTTGGAGATGAAAATGAAAATAACATAAGTGAGATGTGGGATTTAACAGAGGAGTGCCAAGATAATGGGATGAGAGCTCGGATTAAGTTTGAAGTCTGAATGCAATGAATGTACATCGATGCAAAAAGTGCGCAATTTCTACGGGCATAATCCACAATCCATATGTATACACAAGCCCTTAGTTAGACAACTGGAGAGCTCGACCCTAGATGAATTAATGCGTAATGGACAACAGACAAAAAGTACCATTTTGACTGTTTTTGACAAACGTGTCAGAGCTGAAACGTGTTGTCTATTTGGGTAAGACAAGGGGTATTCGGTAATCCAGTAGAGGCAATCCTTGAGACGCCTTATGTCGAGGTTACAAAATGCTGTTTTGAGCGTTGTAAAAGGCTGGGGTACAGGACATCCACCTGGACATCCCACACATGAAATGAAAACCTTATCTCCTTCGTAATTCATATCAGTCGATGATAAGCAATAAATTATCATGCGGGGCGTGTTTCAATTCTTGCTATTTCGTAAGTGAAGACTAACCATACACTATTACACTTAAGACTTTACCTTACACTATTATGCCTTTATATTCAGTGTATGCACTCATATCATTTTCTAATAATATAACAAGCACGTAATTACGTATATTTGCATATCATGTTCCTTCCCCACATAGTCAGAAGAATTCATTGAATGTGTCCTTGAAATATTCTCTGCTCCTTGAAATATCATGTGGTGTTCCGCTGTAGATAATGTAACTTAATAATGTCAAAAGTCAAAAGGTTCCAGTTCAGGTGAGTAAACGAGATTTTTCAAGAGCATCGTTAGAACATCGTTGTTCACACAGCGGTCAGAACTCAGAGGAGAGTGGTCCCATTTTGTGTTTCTAGGGGCAATGTCTTCAGGGAGCATTTTTCTGACTTACGTCTGAATATAGTTCAACGGTGTTTCATGTCACGATGCTGTCATGAAATCTGTTTCATTGTGTGAAAAAACTTTTAGCTTGAGCGACAACATGAAAAGCGAGTGTTCGCCATTTTGGTTGCAATGAACTTCGCCGAAATCGAGTACACAGCTTCCCAAGTCGCTTAGAATATTGCAAACATTTGCATGACTGACGGCCAGATCATCAAGTCAAATGCATCGATTATAAGCATAAAAATGCAGCCCTCTCTTTCTGCTTCACAGACGAAAGATTTGCTGATCGTCAATTTTTCTGTGTACATTTGTATGGATTTCTAAGCACAAAGTTGACCATAGAAAACGGACCATCTAAATAATTTCAAAATTCAATCGATTTTCGTTTCTCGAGCGCTGCAATTCCCTATTAATTACCTCAGCATTTGTTATTCAAGGTTAGGGTTAATACATTTTGTTTAGCACTTTTTCACAACAAATAATATGCCACACGAATCTGTAGCTTCAAAAGCTGTTGTGATGTGTGAGATAGAAAATGTCGAGAGCATGCTATTCGTAAGTCTACTTGGACTATGTCGTACAGTATTTCAATTTCATACATCTTTGGCGGTATCGACTTTATTTCTTGGCAGCATTGTTGGCGGCCTAAGCATTTGCATTGGCCTCTCATAACAAGCCATGGATTGACAGCAGAATTTTTTGTTCGCTTGGATTTATCTGCTGTCCCTGTGACTTTACAAGGCCCCGATCAACAGGTGTACACCATACTCATCAATGACTATGTCTAAATTGAGGTATTTTAAAAGCATGATTTATATAAATATAATAGAAAATCAGGATTTACGACCAAGTCTATAATACTATGTAGGAACTATAGTTTAAAAGCACGGCTTTGAAATGATCCTTGAAAACAGAAATGTACTAAACACGATGGCTAAACATGCTAAAAAGGCCAAGTTTTGGAAGGAGTTCACGAATGTGCTTTGAATCTGTTATATGTGTCCCCTTGACAAAATGCAGCTATTGAATTGATATCAGAAACTTTTTCTTGTTTAGAATATATAACGTGCGTTTCCTTGAAGATCGTACCAGAGATCAGAAACCTGAGATGACATTCAAGTTCATCATAGATATCTTCTGTGTTGTACACTATCAGATATCAGTATACATGACACTATAAAATACCCAAGATTTCATCTATTAAACACCTTGCCACAAGGATGCGGAGTCCTATCATTTTGATGGGACTCCGACTCCGACTCCGGGTAGAAAGTTATTAGCCTAGTTTTTTTGTTAAAAAAACAATTAACCTACATCATAGATCATTATAGGCTTACCTGATCCTATCTTCAGAGATCATTGTTGCATCAATTATCAATCATTTTCGATGAAAGTTTATCAAATGTCGCCTTAAGTTGGATGCATGCGAATCGGCTCCTCCCCTCTTGCTGATATGTGTTTCGCACGGTTTTCTCCAGTCTCTACCAGACAGGAAAATCCCCCATCCTTCTTCAAAAAATATGAGTGCACTTTCGATTTTAATATGCGCTTTGGAGGAGACATCACACACGATTAACGTGAGGGCAAGAGGCCATGTTCTCAAACAAACTAGGATTTCATTTTTGTCTCTGATGTGACCCTTGGTGCGTATGTGTGATCGAGGCTAGGAAGTTCTGTCTTCTCTACTAAATCATCAAGTGAAAAGACAATCCTTTTTTTCACTATCACGGTTCGTTCCCTGAACTATTACAAGCTCTGCATTCAGCAGTATCTCTGTACTTTTGGTTGACGGAGAAAGTTGACATCTAGACAGTGACAGCTATGCACGAGAATAAATAATTTGTTTGTATTATATTTCGGGTCTAGTTAAAGGCCGGAGTCCGGAGTCCTATCATTTGATAGGACTCCGACTCCAGCAAAAATGATAGGACTCCGACTCCGACTCCGCATCCCTGCCTTGCCGTGAATGTGATGCGTCCAAAGTGGATAAGTTATCTTTAGGATAGGCCGGAACAGTGTTTGGTGCGCGTCTAAAGCAGGATAAATCAGCTCTTCAAGTCCTACACCCGAGGAAATCAGCTGTAGCCGAACATTTACTTAACGAAACCATATAGTCCGGCAGCCAGAACAAGTTTGTGCAGGGAACGAGGCCGAAAATGAGTCTTTCACAGAATAATATACACCCAATGCTTACTACGAATCTGCACGTCTGCCAAGTTCTAGTGAGTTCCTCTTGTCAGATGGAATCAAAGAAAACTACATGTAAATCCAATGGGACCCAGATTGCAGTTTTGGGCAAACATGAGATTTTGTATGTTTTCTCTCATTTAGCGAAAAGTACTAAGCCTAGAGTCATAATTTTTGGCATGGAATGTTTTCAGGTCATTTCCTTTCATCTTCATGCACCCCTGTCTATAAAGCTAAGCACATTTAGATTTGGCGAGCCTCTTAATGTCGGCAAACACGAACATTTTGAACAACTTTATCCACAGTCAACCACATTCTCACATACATTGCCGATTAGATGCAATGTTTTCTCTTTGTTCTTTGTTTTCTCTTATCAACTGAAAAGTATTAAGTCTAGAGCCACAATTTTTGGCATGGAATGTCTTCAGGTCATTTCCTATGATGTGCATGCGCTATTATCATGCTTCTGATCGGCAAAGTATGGGAGAATGTGGTTGAATGTGGATAAAGTAGCTCAAAATGTTTGTGCTTGCAGACATTAGAAGGCTCGCCAAATCTAAATGTGTTTAACTTTATAGGCAGGGGTGCATGAACATAAAAGAAATGATCTGAAGACATTCCATACCAAAAATTATGACTCTGGGGTTAGTACTTTTCGTTTTATCAGAGAAAACGCAGAACATTTCATTTTAGACAAAAACTGCAATCTGCGTCCCATTGGATTTGCATGCGTTTTTCTTTGATCCTGTCTGACATGAAGAGGAACTCACTAGAACTCGGCAGACGCGTGGATTCGTAGTAGACATAGGGTGTACATCATTCTGTTAAAGTCTCATTTTCGGCATCGTTCCCTGCACAAACTTGTTGTGGCTGCCAAACTATAATGTTTACTGGGATGCGTTGAAAATCATTGAACGTGAGACAGACTACAAGAAGTGCATATTTATTACTACGTTTTGATTTCTTGAATCGTTGTGCACAGACTATTCCGCCCATTTTTGCCGACTTATGACTTTGTTCTCAATGACTAGATCGATGCTCGATAATTTCTTCATTTCATTACTTTGACTATGCTCGTACTGATTTTAAATTGCACTATCTTGCTATTTTAAAATGACATGCATGTTGATATCTAATAGAAAGTTATGGAGAATTTTGATGTCTCCACAGTGTCTGGTTTGTTGTTCCAGCATCTACTCTGGTGTAGTCGACGTGCAAATGTTCTTTCACCTGATGATGCGCGCTGGTTTCCATCACGAAATATTGTGACTTAAAATTCTACAATAGATCTCCTGGATTGTTTGCTTGTTTGCTTCGAATTATTCTGCGACGTACGTTTACCTATGCTTCCATTATCAAAATTAAACTAATTGTCATCAAATATTGTCCAAATTTGGCATGAAGCTTTGAAAGATGTTAAAACTCACACAAAATCAGTTTCTTAGTCATCACATCAAAAGATGATGATCTGTCACCTTAATCGACATTTGCAGTTTTCGTCATTTTGTTTTTTATATTTCGAAAAATAAGTAAATCTGTCTTTTTGGGCACCATTTATCTCATGTCGTGATTGTAACCTTTATTTAAACGAAATTCACAATATTTCGTGAACTTGATCCCTTCAGACAGCTGAGATAATTTACCGATAATTTGCAGTATATCCAAGATTGTCTGTAAATTTTTAATAGCGATTTGTCATTCGGTGTGAGGTGTGAGACAGATTTATTGATCGGTAAATCATTCCATGGCGAACGTCACAAGCAGTTATCTCTGTTTACCATCTCCGAGAAAGCAGCCAAAATTGTCATCGTGAGGCGTTGTCATCAGTCAAATTCGTTAATTGATTTTCAAGTTCATTTTCATTTCATGATAAAACTGATTTTCAATTAAAGGTGGTGTAAAGAAGATTTTGTCAAAACTTTAATTACTTCTTTAAGACTTTCTCCGAAAGAATGTATTCATATAAATAGTCCGCTCTCGCTATGACGGGAGGGGATGAACACAACAGTCAGTGCAATTAGGTCAATTTGTCAGTCGTTGTTCTATTCATTGCTCGCCACTTCTTGATTCAGCTATCTACTCTGACAGTCTCGCCAACGCTTCAACTGCGTCTTGTTCGATTATGCACTTCTTCCGCTTTCTTGCGATTCAATCTCAATTTATTCGGACAAAGAGGGATATTTCAATAGAAAATTGTTATATGGCAACGTTAATATCTGACTCAAGCCCTGCAAACAGAAAAAGCTGAGAGAAATTGTTCACAAAACGATTCAGAATATATCAAAGTTTCAAAAAGATTCAAAAAGTTTAAAATGAATAAGCGCATGCGAAATAATAGGGTGGAGTTTAGCGAATTCTTGAATCGACTGCAAGGTTCGCACATTGGATAAGCGGATTCTTTACACATTTCAGTAACTAGAAAACTTTCTCCATCAGAATATTAACTTAGAAAATGTCAAAATGAAACCAAAATCACTTCATAGGTAATATATTAACTTGTTTATTCAAAGTGAGCAGGTATTTTTGAATAAAATTTGATGATGCAGAATTTAAGTTCTTTTAAGTTAGTAATTTAGGAAGAACATTTTAAAGTCAATGTTTGAAAACAATTAACGATAAATCACACGATTTATTAGGACAATGATGAAGAAAACAACATTCTGGGACAATGAATAGTTCAATAGCAATATCTGAATAAACCATGGATGCATTTTACTTTAAAAATAATTTCCTCAAATAGAGAAGAATTTCAGAATCTTATTTCGTTGATGCTTTGATGGAAAAATTTGAGGCGCTTGGGAGCAAAGTTTCTAAAATTCTTTAACAATGTGTTGTGACAACAATACTAACCAATACGATCTACCTACTTTCAAATTAATCAATCCATTAATACCATAGAAATGCATTAAAATTTATTATCAATTAAGAGTTTATTCAACTTTCAGCGGTATTGTCACACTAGCTTTGAATGAAGGCTGTTCCAATACCTCCAATGCATTTGGATAAAAACATCCACTCTCTATGGAAACATCATTCACAAATGATTAGGATGTACCACAGAATTAGATTGTTTAATCGCATCACTTTGCTAGAAGTGCAAACTGATTCTAACAGATGGCACATGCAGGAACTTAATAAGTGGGCAAAAAGAAATTTTTAATACCTCGCAGAGATAGGAAAAATAGTCGTGCGTCGCTTGCGGATTGCTCTGAATTCCTTCAAAATGCTTGCAAGCAGTGACTTCTAGGCGAGTGTCTTCTATGTGAGTGTCTCACAGAATTAAGCAGGTCGTTTCTTCTTCTGCATGACTAGAAGGGAAGTATTGGAGCATGTAACGTTAATGAAATGACACAATCTGCTAACATAATACCATAGCAATCGAACAATGAGAAGCCAGTTCAACATTTAACACTCCAAATTGTGTGAAGTTTCAGTGACTGCTATCAACCGGATCACACAACAAAGAGACAGTCGATGTCAAGTTCTACAGAGAAATTTGTGAACGTTTTTTCGTGCGCCTGCTAACGTTTTTAAATAATAATCGCAGGGCCCAACATTATCGAGAAAACTTTTGCGCAATGATCTGAATTCCTCAAATCTGAAGGAACCGTGACGATTGGACCATTTTGCAGGAATTCACAGAAATCCGCAATCGACGCACGACTATTTTTCCTATCTCTGCAAGGTATTAAAAATTTCTTTTTGCCCACTTGATAAGGTTCTGGATGTGCCATCGTTTTGAATCAGTTTGCACATCTAGCAAAGTGACACGATTAAACAATCTAATTCTGTGGAGTGTCTATTTATGAAGACCATGTTTTTTATCAAAACCTCCGGTGACAGGTATTGTTTATATCGAGTGTGAGGCAAAAAGAAATGTGTGAATAACAGATATTACATATTACACAGAGTCATCCAAAGTGTTAGAAGCTCGAAAGCCTGGACTGTTCTTGAGACAAGTGAGTTATCTAGGTCAACCTGTTTTGACTTTATCTTGTTTGACGTTACTGATTTTCTTCTGCTAAGTAAATAAGTAATGGTTGGAATGAAAGCACCTTCTTCATTTATTCATTAGTTATGGCAGGAATATTGAAGAGCAGGAATCCCATAATACTACCAATGAATTCTTGCGTAGTATTTTCATCAGAAATTTTCCATCATTTCTGGAGAAAAAAACAATAATCTGTTGATGAATGCGATTGAGTCTGCATTATGTCATCGTACATGTTCTTATTTTTCTACGAACAAATGTTGCTTCGACTTGTTGACGTGTTGATGCGCAATTAAATGTCCGTGACAATTTGTGTCTGGAATATCAGATTGGAAAGCTGTTCCTATGTTACATGTCTCCGTAGAAGGCCCACAGTTACATTTTGCCTAAAATCAAATCCAACATTTCAAAAATAGGTGCGTTGCGTGTATGTTGATAAACTATTTTCTGCCAGAATATGCTAGTAATATATTAAGGTTATCATGAGCTAATGAGATTTTCAATGATCGCATCTATACATTTTCCGATTTTCCAAGACGTCTTTTTGTAAGCTGCCGACATATTTGAATAATTAAGTATAAAAATTGTAAGACAGATTATTTAATCTCTCTTGCGTTTAGCAAGCCCAGACTTGTCATACGACAATTTTTTAGTGCTGTTGTACGCTTTAGGCATTCACATCGAATGTTAAGTTAATAATTGCCTCCTCTTGCTGAGTGTAGACTGCTTTACATGCAAAATATGGGCGGTGAAAAGTACAAGTTTATCAACAAAAATTAAGAGGTAGAAATGAACAGGCAGTATTCCTGAATCTTCTGCATTGGAATCATCTTCATAATCTCATGATGATTCCGAGCATTATTGATACTACTTTTAGAGGGATGATGACGGTGTCTGCTTACAAATGCATTTGTGATTTTTCTGACCTGAGATGGAATGGATATATTTCGAATTACATGTATATTGACAGCTTTCCTTTTTTGTGGGGCTTTCTGTCTAACGATGCAACATACATGTACACACATCAATCAAAGAATCAAAGAACACAGTCGCTCTCTGATTGATAATAAAGTTGGGAATCCTCATTCAGTTAGAATATAAATTCTACAAAAGTCAGGAAAGATGAGCTGCTTACAATTCCTTGGCTATCACGTTTCGTCACGATGACTTGCAATTTAGCGTCAGTCTCGTCACCTCTCAAGGGTGTTAAGCAAATGGAGAGGTTTCCACAACATTGATTCCGTCAGTGAGCTGTGTAAGATCCATAAGATCCAATCTTTTGCTTTCATAGCTGTGAGCTTATTTTTGTCCAAATAAAGCGATGCTTCATAATATTTGTATTTCACCTTAGGCAACAAATCTTATGAAGCATACATAATTGAGTCAAATATTTTGGGAACTGCACAAGTCGATACCGTCACCACAAACACCACAGAGCCTCTGCAAGTTCATGCAGTCCAGAAAAGCAGAGAAGTCAAAGTGATCAATGACTGAAAGTCAATTCTTGGTCAAGTGAGAACGCCATCAGACAGATATCGATCACTCAAAGTTGTGTGTTTAAGAATTAAAAAAATTCAGTCTTGTTTTGTTTCGGCAGTTTTTCAAAAGCATT
Source organism: Prostheceraeus crozeri (assembly GCA_907163375.1). Classification (NCBI taxonomy): domain Eukaryota; kingdom Metazoa; phylum Platyhelminthes; order Polycladida; family Euryleptidae; genus Prostheceraeus; species Prostheceraeus crozeri. The sequence goes on along the minus strand of CAJQUW010016451.1, from coordinate 289,359 downwards.
TTTCATGAAATCAGAAAGTATTTGTCTTTAACCAGTCTGCGTAGCTTTGGTGTGCACACCGTTGATAAAAGTAGAAGAGTTCATGACCAAAAGCAGCAAGCAGCTTATTCAACTTACTAGTTTGCACATGATTGCCAAACGGCAACTATGCTGAACAAACCTCTGTAGCCCTCTGTAGATCCTTGGTGATGGCATGCGTTGCCACGGCGTTTATTGGAGGAAATACGGTAATATTATGTTAATCTACAATGTATATAACTGATAGTATAGCAACTTGAAACACCGCACTTAAACAATTCACAGAACATAAGTGTTTGTAAATGTAATAAAATCAGGTATTAATCAATTTTCACCTCATTCTGGAATTATCTATGGTCAATTCTAGATGAACTGTTTTCCCACTTTAACTGAAATATAGAGCCCTAATTGCTGTGCCTTATTAGAAAAATAAATGTTTTATGACAAAATCTGAAAATGACGGTAATTGTTTGACATTGTATCAGGGATGCGGAGTCCTGTCATTTTGATAGAACTGCGACTCCGGGGGTTGATAGCACTCCGGCTTTTGATAGAACTCCGACTCCGGGCGGCAAGTATATAAAGCCTAGTTTTTTAAAATAACCTACATCATAGATCATTATAGGCTTACTTGAACCTATCTTTAGCGATCATCGCTGCATCAAGTATCAATCATTTTCGATGAAAGTTTATCAAATTTGGCTTTAAGTTGGATGCATACAACTCTGCTCCTCGCCATTTTGTTTGCATCATATTTCGGGTCTTGTTATAGGCCGGAGTCCTATCACTTGATAGGACTCCGACTCCAGCAAAAATGATGGGATTCCGGGACTCCGCATCCCTGCATTGCATAGCAACAACTATTCGCATTATGGTTCCCGTCATCTTTTCATTGCAAATATCACAACATCAAAGGTTTATTCGCGTTTCGACTTCGGTAGTCTCTTACCTTGCCGATTGCTCATATTGAATTAAAAGATTTTTTTATGTTTTACCGGAATAAGAGTGACTTGCAAAATTTGATACAAAACATTATCATACGTTCATTTTGAAGAACAAATATAAGTAAAATTTCCTAACCTAGCAGATAAATATCGATGGTTTGATTCAAATATGCATGTGGCTTTTAGCCAACATCCATTCAATTAGGAAATTATAAGGATTGAGTTTGTACTTTATTGTGTGTAGTTTTCATTAAACAAATTCATCCCTTCTTATCTAACCATGAATAATGCTGTGTCAGTGAACATTAAAGAGTTTATCAAATTTTTTGATAGATTATTTGCAAGTTTTCATGTGGTCATTGTTTCATTGCTGAAATGATTAATTCTCATGCACACAAGCGACAATAACTTGACTCTGTAACAGCAGTTGACATATTGTCAGAATGTGACTCCAATTCTTCATTTTCCATTAAACTTCACATTCAGTTTTTAGTCAAATTTCACGTGGTTGCAGTGTGATTGGGATTTTTTTCATTCTAGCTTTATGTGAAAATTTTATCCCAAGAAACACGTTCACTGGTGAATCAAATGTATCAACTTTAGGACAGATGAAGTTCTCAATATTAGTACATCAAGCTTGCCATAAATATTTTCTAGATGATTCTTTCGTGTATCTTTCATATGATTAAGATTCTAAATAAAAAAAATATCAATATTAGGCTTTGATCTACGGAAATCAACCAAAACCGCTTATTTTCATTACTGCGCAGAATTTTCTTGTGAATTTTTGTTTGTATAAGAAAGTTGTCTCTTTCGCATGAGAAATACAACAACGGCGAATCTTGAAATGAATCTCACCTGCTGTTATTAATGAAAATTGTTCTCATTCTCAAGCAGCACCATTTTTGAAAAATTAGGAATAGACCAGCCTGCAGAATAAATTTATTATTCAAAGTTTCAGCGATGAGTATGCAGACCTGTAAACCTCGTCAATATCATAAACATAAAATTTATAAAATCATTTGTTGTTACCTATGATCTTGAAGGATCTCACTGTTAAAATACCAATCAGTAAAAGCTTGCGGCATAGTGTTGAAAAATTACCTGATATTTTTGTTTCATTGATTTAACTTTCCACAACTTGCTTTATGTTGTTTTAGTTTTAAACACATATTCACCATAATAACTTTCTCATAGCCATAAATGATTATATACCAAAATAATTTCTTCATATAACAGTGAAAGTTATTTCATATTGCGTGAGGAGATGGTAAAATATTTCATATGATGGCATTGCTACTGTTCAGTAATTATTTAAGCAAAAAAGTTGAACACCCTTGCTTTAAGTGACATTTTTTAAGGAATTAATTAACTTAATGAGTATTCAAAGGATTCTATTTAGTATTGTTTTGCAAAATTATGACAGCATATATTCGATTACTGTCGAAAAGCATGAAATGTATGTCAAAAACAATATAAGAAATTGTGTTTGTACAATTATTGTGTTGAATGGATGCATGCTTGCTATAACGAGCCATAAACATAGAATAGCGCGTTACAACTTTAAACACAGTTGGGACACACTTGTAGCGCAAAATGATTGTCAAATGCAGATATTGCTCAATGAAATTATGAGCAAATAATGCCAGAAAAATTGTGTAGCACTAAATACAAATTATAGCTACAGTAATCATTTCTATATTAGGCATATTACAAATGACATATATTCGGGCATAATGCTCTATAACAAGCCCAACCATCTGTAGAACAAGCTTACATACAGGTAGCAGACTGTACAACAAGTAGGCCAACAATAGATAATTATTTCAAGCGGATGATGGTTCAATTTCGATCCGACAATTTTCCCAATCTTGAACAATCACGTGTTTGATGCTCTCCACATTCTTCACGATTGCTCGATGCAGGCTGCATAGATCTTGTGTGCAAGATTTCTCTAAATCTGAGATTTGTGATATCATTATCACAGTCAGACGACGGCAGCTCCAATTGGAAATTCGTCAAGTGCTAACCTTTTTGTGCTGATGAATTCCACTTTGCTTGAGAGGCTAACTTTAATGGATCGCATGATCATGTATTTACTTTCATACTTGGGTTCCTTTCAATTAATATTTTATACACTTTTTCCTATGATTTTGGAGTTTCTACAATTTCAATTCTCTTTCCTTCAGTGAATCAAAATCTCGGGAATCCACATGCCAAAAGACTATATGATGATCTGCTAATTCAGAATGGCTACAGCAAATTAATCCGTCCAGTTGATAACAACAGTGACACACTGACGGTATTTCTTGGTCTTCGTCTTTCACAGCTGATTGATGTGGTAAGTTTAAAGAATTTCACCATTTTAAGTGTTATCTCCTTTGCGGATGTTAAATGCATAGAAAATGTTCCGATTTTAACTCACAACAATCATTGATGATTATGACTTTTAATTGCGACTAAGCGACATCGAATGGAATAAAAGACGCTGATGCAATAGTTTAGTGGCTAACAGCATGGACTATTGTTCGAATACAATCACAAGCGAAAACGTCATTTTGGGAGCATGGAAATAGATTGTTTATCTGAACAATCTGACTAATGGAAATTGTCTCAAGGTCACGGCACAGCCGGGGAAAGTAAGTTGGGGCATGAGGAGCCAATGAAAAACTCAGAGTTGCACATGTGACTGATTCTAACCCAATGATTCAGTCATTGACAAGAGTATCTGAGTGAAAATCCGTGCGATTTTTGTGCCACTATTGCACGAAGCTTTGCTTCAATTCTAGAGATTTTATTGTTATCAATTTATATGTTGGGGAGGAAGAACAGGGACGCCACATCTCGCATACAAAACAACTCCAAGAAAGTAGACATCATCACGACAACTTTTTGACAACGGAAATCGAATCAAGTGTGGGACAAAAAAAGCAGCGGCAATGTTGCTGAAAAATTTTATATTTTCTGTGTTTATATCCATGAATAATCGATCGACATTTACAATTACCTGTAGATTCCATTGGCAATACATTGGTGATAACTGTGGCAAACAGAGAGATCACATGGATGTATTTTGTCGCATTCTACAATTTTCCCGACCAAAGATGTAGGCTACATGCCGGACTTGGGCCGAAAAATTAATCCATGTGTCTCTTTGGGGCATTTTATGTTTGTATTGTCTTAAATATGCATTGTAACATAAACAATCTCTTGTTTTCTGCAGAGCTATCCGTCAGAAGTTCTTTTAAACAAGCTATAGGTAAAAGACAGAATATTTACTCAAAAATGTTTTAGAATATATTTATCTCTATCTATTATCATTAGGAAATATACTTGACAGTGGCAATCGAGAAATATTGTATTTCTAGTTAAATGTTAATAAAAAATCTCACTCGCTGATGATACAACTTTATTACTCGACGTTTGAAACGAATCCTGCGTTCAGTATGAAGACAAGGCAGATAGATTTCAAATCGCTCTATCGAATGATAATGATGCAGATTTCGTTTGAACCTCTCAGCAATAGAGCTATATTTCAGCGAGTGTGGCTATTTTACCTATATTTGATAATTTTGTTTAGTGATTTGATATTTTTTGATTATCCGCTTCGATATTTTGAATTTATTATGCTCGTCCAACTAATGTTTCAACTGTTCAACGTAGATTCAATATCTTGCCAATATCTACGAAAATGCTGCATAAATTCAAATATATTTTGTAATGCAGTTTCATGATACTAATTGTTATATTACTATTATTTCATGCTGTAATGCTTTTCATGTTATTTCTCAGGAAGATTAATTAACAGCACTGATAATTTTTATCTATTTCAAAAATCCACTTTCAGGATGAAAAGAATCAAATCATGACAACAAACGTGTGGCTTCGACAGGTAAATATTTGCAATCTCTGTTAGCAGTCCTATTTCACGCATTTGATGTAAAACATTACCCGGATTAAGACATCATCATATTGCACTCGATCTCAGGTATGGTACGACTATAAGCTCACTTGGGAGGCCAATCGATACCATGGTGTAAAAAAGTTATACGTTCCATCTGAAAAACTTTGGCTACCAGATATTGTGCTCTACAATAAGTGAGTTAGTTAGTCAATGTACGTGTACGTGTAGGCTAGAGATTTCTTGTCTTGATTTTATTATTTTTTGATGTTGAGATTTTATAGTGTTCATGCACATTTAATTGTGTAGCCACACAAAGTTGTTCATTCATTTTTCGTGGCATGTTGTTCTATATAATTAAGCTTATTTTACACTATTTCGATTTCTGGATAAAAACTTAAAAACCTTAAGGTTCAGTAGATCAGTGTTCATTGCTCAATAATGGGAATGACTATAAAGTCAGATTACACGGGTTCACATAATGACCAGACAATAGGAGCAAACTGCTACACAAACATGCTTGTCCAATTGCGCACTCGCCGACTTAACGGTCTGTATACAATAGGTCAACCAAAATCAGTGGTTGGAAAAAAGTTTAGAATTCCAGAGATATCTTGCATTGCTCCTTCATTGAATTAGACTGGAATGCATGAAGTACAGCTTTTCCTTCAGAAATGTTGTCATCAAGTGGAAACTTCCAGTGGTTGAACAACAGTCGGTACAGGCGCCTTATCAGTGTACTTAGTAAAGATTCACGATTGATATCATTTCTCTTTAATACAAAGGCATTCTGATAAAATACCTTCGAGTTTGAGTCTTAAGATCCATCAACATTGACTTAGATCAGCGTCTAGCCGATCAGCAGAGATATCCATCACCAAATAACTGTCATCCACTATAGTCTTACTAACTGAAAACGAAAAGTCAAATTTCTGTGATTGATAGCATTGACTAGCGACAATTCACGCCGGGCTTAATGGCAGTTCAAGATTATCCAGTGTACAGACTTCTGGATCTGTATCTTTGGGTGTCACATTGATATATCAAGAAGTCCATGGTCCCGTACAAGCGCACATTCAACAATTTAACAGTCAAATGACTTACCTTGAACTTTTGGGATGACTAGTTAATAGATGCTATTATTAAGCGTTTACACACTATAGTGCTTTGATTTAATCTCTTTTGAACAGGAATGGGAGGACGCAAATCTGAAGTGGGATCCAGTAACCTATGGTGGGGTGGAACATCTCTACGTTCCCTCTTTGAAACTATGGTTACCTGATATTGTTCTGTACAATAAGTAAGAGTTTGATGAATGAAATAACAGGAAGAATATTCCAGGGTTATGTGCTCAAATGAGAGCAGTTATGTCATGGTTTTTTTTCATTACAAAATTATATATTATTTCAGGTTATAATAAGAAACGTTCGATTTTTATTGAAACACTTTTTCCATGCGATTTGTAATTTTATCAAGAATTCATCGATATAAACGCTATCAATTAACAAAGAAATTTTAGTCAATTTACCCAATTCAATCCTAAATATTCACAAAAAGATTCTTCAGTGAATTTCTTCCGCCTAAAGCCACCTAAATGTTACACATTGTCATATGAGACCCTGGAATATTTGATGTAGAATTATATCTAATTTCTCTTTGAATTGTAAGTCGTGGGACAGTACAACTAAAAGCATAACAACATTAAACAGATACTAACGTTGCCATGTAGTGATTTTCACACTGTGACTAATAAGTATTATGCGTCTTTGTCTTGCAGGAAAGCACGCTGCCTGTAAACCCTTTATCATATTAAAAATAATGTAGTTTAATTAGCAATTCTATGAATGTCTGTTGGTTGTCATGACTACAGATGAGATAGCACTCTCTATCAACCAAAAATACGATGAATATTCTGGCAGCAATAACCATAGCCAAACTGCTTATTGATTATCTACCAATTTTAATACTTAATAAGTAAGCTATTCATTTCCTTGAGTGTGTGAAAATGATTTGAAAAGCATAAACAGATATTACTATTTGGCATACATGGCCGCTTGCAATCCTTTTTCAATTTCCGTTTGAGTAACAATGATTCATTAATGTTTACCTTATTTACTTTTATTTATACTTTTGTGATTTAGATTTCTTTTTTTACTTAGCATGAATTCTGAAGTTTCGCTTCCATTTGGTTTTCTTGGTTTCTAAGGTGCATTAATGACATTAATCTGTCTCCATGCAAGAAATGTAGATATCCTATCACTAGCCTTGATTGACCTGTAAAGCAGACTATTGTCCGCTCAGGAGATAGATAGCCATAATCAGTATTATTATAGAAGCCATTCCATGTCAAAGTAATAGCTCTAGACTTATGTCTTTTCAGTTGATAAGAGAAATCATAGAAAATTTCATTTTTGCCAAAAACTGCAATCACCGTCCCATTGTATTAACATGTGCTTTTCTTTGATTCCATCTGACATGAAGAGGTACCAGGTAGAGCTGGGCAGACGCGCAGATTCGTAGTAGACATTATGTGTACATCATTCTGTGAAAGTCTGATTTTCGGCCTCGTTCCCTGCTGAAACTCGTTCTGGCTGCCGGACCAGTAGGCGTGCTTTCATGGTCGTTGACATAAGTTAATTAACAAGCACGCATCTTGAACTTGAGACTCATTATAATTTATTTCGCATGTCGGCTGTGGTAAATAGTGAAAATAGCATTCTTTTGCGCCTATGCACTACTGTGTTAGGCTGACATGCCGTACATGGATGGCATTCTGACCTACTATCCATGGTCCTTGAAGGCCCATCCCATGGACAACCTTGACATAAGGATTTACCAACACAACTTTTATCCTAAAGAAAAATATTTCAAGTATAGCTGTTTTCAGTTAGAATTAGAGATTCTCCTACAAAGCCGTAAAACTTTTCAGTTTATTTCATCTTTACGAAGTTTTTTTGAGAAAGTATCTAAAAGCAATGAATAAATTGAATAAATATCTAAATTATTCAGCAATTACTTTGCAATGAAAGGTTTGATGATCGCTCATGATTACTGCTAATATAAAACAAAAGTGTTTCTGATATCATCCTAGAATTAATTAAAGAATTGTATTCAAAAGATTGGCAAAGGAATAAATTGGCACAATTCCCGAGTGTCTTGCGATCGATGACTCTCACTACCGTTTCTCAATCTTCATTTATTTGCTCATTTCGTATGGCAGTTGTTGCGGAAATATTTTGTACTGTTAATGTGTCGTAAAAGATAATGGAACACGTTCTGCTTGAACTGTCAATTTTTGAGCATCATTCACTCGAGTTCATTCGAAAGCTGCTCCGCGCTCGACTCCTTAGACCGAAAACACTTGAAAGAATGATAAGAATGATAATTATTCTATCTGAATAACAACTTTGGTTGATTTATTCCATCAAAAACACATCTGCGCAAGACATTACAATATCAAATGAGGCGTTCAAAGAAGAAGGCCTACTTAATCAATATGCGTTTTCTGTAATTATATTTCGGAAACCGATATTCGCGTGTGATCAGCAAGACTAGACCTACATGCATTTATGAGTCTTGCGATGACTTTCAAAAATGGCACGTTAGGTAATATTCACGATAAAGATGAGAGACAATTTGACAATTGAGAGCATGATGAAACCGATATATATATTATGAATAGGTAGCTGTACGGAGCAAATTGACATGCATAACGGGAAAAAGGAATTTTTCTTCTGAAAATAACTGATCAAAACTTAAATTGGATTTGACTTTAAGTGAGAAAGTCAAAAGTCTTCAAATGTTGTTGAGCCTCAGTGTACGCATTGATATGAGCGATGACTATATGATATAGCCTAGCTTATAAGTAGACTACTTCATGAATAAATGAATTCCGCGATGAAAATGAGCTGACAAATAAGATAATTGAGATAGGTCATAACAGACATCCACAATTCTATCATTTAAAAGCTGAGGAATCTAAAGATATCACAAAACTCAATCATCTGATAATAGAAAAATTATATATGTGTAGTACCGGGTATTGCTTAAATTGGAATAGTTTGTTTCAAAATACATGAAGTCTTTCAGAAACATAGGCAAGTATGTACTTAGTTTTCCGCTATGGTTCATGGGAATTTCAAGCTCAATGTAAGCATTCAACCTCCGAAATTAACATTTTCATGTGTTGCTTAGAGGACTGCATTCAAATCTTGAAACTATTAAGAGATTTGTTCAAGTAATCTAAATGCTGATACCTGATACCTAAAGGATTTCTGCAGACAAAATACAATTAATTCGCTTGGCATGTGTTGGTAGCTATATTTGCTTTGTGTAGTGATTGTGTAATATTTTGTTTAACACTTCTTTAATCCATTTCATCACTAAATATTTTGGTTTTGCTTTACATTGTGTCTGTCTTTTTATCGAAGTGCTGACGGTAATTATGAAGTTACCTTGATGACCAAAGCGACGTTGCATCACGACGGAAAGGTGCTATGGGAGCCACCCGCCATTTACAAAAGCTCCTGTACCATAGATGTTGAATTCTTCCCTTTTGATGAACAAGAATGCACGATGAAGTTTGGATCCTGGACATACGATGGCTACCAGGTAAGAAACACTTCAGGAATGTTTTCTGATCTTTTCTGTACAACCAATCAAGTAGTCGAACGTTTGACTGATGAGTTTTTAAACACTAATGGTTCCTTTATTTCCCGAAGTCTATGTATAGTTAGTTAAGCATGGTTATGTCGATATAGAGACAGCATTATATAGGGGACAACATTGAGAGGAGGGCGAGAAAGAAAATTGTAGGTTTCCGAATTGCTATTGGTCCGTGAGATAGGGGGAAATCAAGCCGGTTACCACGATTTACTGAGGGCACCAAAATCGTGATGAATTATGGATCCATCGATAGTCACGTCGGATTGAAGAGTTGGCTTCTGTGGGCGTATGGGTTCAGAAGTCAATAATTTTACGGAGGCAGAAATCCAACCGGCATCTAAGATTCACTACGATTAGAATTGAAAATCATGTCTGTAGTTTTGCAGTGTCCTCTATAATTGTTCTTCAATTGATGTTCTATCAGGACATGGAATTTGGTACTTGTATTTTTTTTAATTGAAAGTTAAAATCATATGTGTAGGAGTTGAAGCTGAGGAATTAGAAGTATTTGCTTTCATTGTCTAGAAAATGGCTTGAATTTCCATGCAACTTTGCTTCTAGCTTCAATGACTTCTTCCCAAGAAACTACTTTCTCAAAACTTGTTGCTTATAAAATGGAAGAAAATATCAAGGATCGAATTCTATTGTAATAGACATTGACTTCACCTATTGCGACTATCGCAAGATCTTAGAAGAGATAATCGAAATTCTCTGATGGGTACTTAGTGTGAGTTCAATCGGTTGTGGAATGTCTATGGTTGAGAAAAACTAGGCTTGCAAAGTTTTTATGGTTACTAGATAGTGGCTTTGATTGGCCTTTCTAACATATTTCATCAGTTGTTCAATTGAAAGGAAACAATGTAAAACGATGGAATGAAGAACGAAAAAGTCGGATAAACATCCGTTTTTGCTTTAAGACATTCCAGAAGACACACTCTCTTCTCTCTCTCTCTCTCTCTTTCAAATACGTAAGATAGACATATCTCTCTGCTTTCTATTTCGTAAATCAATTTTTCTGAATTAAACTTACCTGCTGACGCTGTAACATTGTAAACTGTGATTATTTGACATTATCTGTCTTGGACCGCTGCGCACATTAACAGTAGATCAAACGCCAAGATTCGCAGAGCATTAATGATAATAGATATTATTTCGCGTTTAACCTAAATTGATTACAGCAGTAAATTAAAAGAATGTTCACAAAATTTCTCTTCGTATCTGATGTAGTACTTGTCTTTGTCGAAAATTTGTCATTACTACATTGGCAATCTTCAATTTTTGCCTTTAGAAAGCACAAGCACCACCTCATTTTATGAACGAGTATATGATTGCTTATCTGAAGAACTCCTGAATGATGAATGTGCGACATGAACGAAATGAAATGTACAGGAGTCGTTTGAAAATTCACAAATTTTAATCCTATAATTTCTACTTTACTAGTGTGACATTGACAAAAGGAGGACTATTTAAGCCGAATCATGACGCCTTTTACACAAACTTTTGAACAAGCTTTCCATTATTTTTTGAAGTTTAATTCGGAAAATACCGGATAATTCTCTTAATATCGTCAATTCTAAATTTCAAAATCCGTTTAGAGTATGTTACCGCATGATGTTTGTGATTTTAGCTTTGGCAACTAATATACTTTATGACATCATTTATTTCTTATTTGCTTCAGTATTGATGTAACATAGACAAGACTTAATCAATAAGAGACGCAAATTGTTTCAGAATATATTATTGTGAAAACACTTTGTTAAGAATAAAATTGCAAATCACAAATATCGTGTTTTGAGATTTAGAGTGAACAATATTTCAAACATCGTACGTGACATTGATAATATTAAACATTAGGCATTCCTCGGAACCTCAAGTGGCTTATGTGTATGCAAAACCCTCACGAAAATTTTTCATGAGAACTCATGAGATTATGATGACTCTCATGATATTCTCATAAGAAAATATTTAACTCATGATGTTCTCATGATGCTTTGATGAGAATAGAATGAGTGGTTAAGAAAACATTCATGAGGATAATATCTCATGATGCGTTCATGGGATAATCATGAGCATTCAGGTTTTTGTGAAAATAAGTTTATAAGTAGTGAGGTATGCATGCTAGCCGCAAAAAGGAGAGAGTCATAAGAGATCTTATTCAATCGATAAGAATCTTCAAGTTTAGTAAATAAAGGATAAAAAGCAACAATATAAAATATATTATAGCCATCTGCAACATCCTTCTCGAGATGATGCATATACGTATGATATGACTTTGCAATTGGATGTTGAATGCAGGATGTTGAAAATAGAGATATATACAATTACAGTCCAGTATCCTATCGTAAAAATGATAATGGTTCATTTTTGCGAATACTGAAATAAATGTCATTGTGGACATGGCGAGGGAATGCTCAGTGTCAACGCGGTTTATGTGAAAACGTTCAAAATCCGCATGAAATTTCATGAGACATATATGAGAAAAAATCTCATGAAAGATCATGAGGAAGTTTCGTGAGGGAATGCCTCATCTCTCGGGTTAGTAAGCACTTGTCGAGTTCAGATATACTGATAGAAAGAAACAACCTTCAGAAGGTTCGATTTTTGTCGATTATTATAGAACCTTACAATTCTTAGTTTGTTGATTTCTAATGACATAAAAGTTCGATGACAATTAAAAAAAATGCTTTCGTAATTCTATATTTTCAACTATCAAGAAAAAACAGAAATGTGTTGATCATTTCTCTCTGTGTATGTGTTTGTAGTACAAATTATAATGAGCTTAGTTCCTCTTCATCAAAACGTCTACCGTCAACTTAATTGATAATGCAATACTCTATTAGGTGGTAGAGGCCGATTATGAAAATGTTTTCCTGATCAGCGGTAAGATCCTCTCATCATGAATATACGGGAGAAGTTCTCATCTCAGACAATAACACAGCTTTGAATAGAATAAGAAATAATCACTTTCTCTGTACTGTGTTGGCGACTTATGACGGATTACGACAAGGTGTCAGAAAATAAAGACAGACTTTGATAAACATAAATCGACGGAAGTACAATTGGTCATTCATAGAAGCAATATATACTTCGGTAGTCAAGAAGATAAATTCAATTCAAAGTACAAGTTCTTGACTCATCCACTTCACAATCTCCGACATTTCCCGCTTGCTTTCTGAATATGGTTACAGAGTGAAACATAAAGAGAAAAGAGCGAAAAAGTAGTGAAAATATTTATTACCAAATTAATGCGATATGTATGTTTAAGGCTAAATGATTTAATCAGCATAAGCACAGTATTAGGGTCAAAACCCAAGTTTTCCATTAGAATCTCAAGGTCGACCAACGCAATCAGACGTCTGACCTTGATGGATGGATATATCAGTGCCAAAACGGCAATACCTTTCAGTAATTGCACATGACACAAGTAGAGGCCGAAACTGCTGATTGATGATAATGAAGGGAAAAATACAACTTAATTTCAGAATTCGCTCTCTTGAAGGCTGGCCTCTGGAATGTATCATTCGTACAACAAAGTGAATCAAACTTGAACTTTGTGATTGTTGCCGACTTCGACACAGAAAGAAAATTTGAATTTGAATGATTGCCGAAATGTATGGACACGATTGTTTTAATATGCGTGATGGCATTCGACAACGATCTATGAGTATGTTTCAGCGCTGACGATGTGCATCACACGATTTTGTAGCTGCCTCAGATTGTTGTCGAATATGTTTATGAGTCTGGCATTCTACTTCTTCAAATTCAAATTTGATCGAATTAGTCAATGTAAATTTGGAGTAATTCGATGTAAATGAAGTACAGTACTTTATTGGAGCCAGAATAACTATTGCGGAATTATTTGTAGGTTGATCTCAAACACATTCTTCAAATCAATAGCTCACAGAAGGGTCCAGTGATGATTGACTATGGAATTGATTTGGAAAATCTATACGAAAGCGTTGAATGGGACATTCTGAAGGTGAGTCACTTGACCTCAACTAACAGTTATAATAATATAAAACATTAGAAATTATTTCAAAGCACGATATGATTAAAAAACTGAGAAGATGCGGATATGAAAGAGTTACTAGAAGAAAATTGTTCTGGACACAAGCAAAATTAATACGAGAAACTTTGGGATCCAAACCCTCACTAAGGGCAAGACAAGATGCATAATAGGTCAGTGTATTGGATAGGCAATCTCAAGCGATGAAACAACACCCGTGGCACAGATTATGCACCGGGATCGGTTTCACAGCTATCAAGTCAAAGCACATCCCCATGATGAGTTATCCCATCAAGAAGGTTTAATCATATCTTCATATGCTTCTTTAATTTCTGAATTCAATCAAATCCGATCTATAACTTCTTGTCAACAGAAGTTATAACAGTTGTTAACAGACTCTTGTCAAGTTAAGTTGTGAAGTATAAAGTCATCCTCGTCTAAGGTCTTGGATTTATTCGTTATACCAATTTCGTCAACCGCCTTCGTCGTCTCATGACGCAGATCCACCAGCGAAACCAAGAAACCGTCCGTGCTCCGCGCAAGATTCGGTCGTCGATACATCAGTTTTAGACTCAGAAGGATCTGTATCGCGCGAAGTGTTGCGAGGTGCTAAACTGCGCAGCTCTGGAGAGGCGGGTCAACTCAAAATTCACAACAGCGCTGACAGTAGTCTGATCAACTGTGGCCGGGCTGGAGAGGAGCAGAAGGAGGACGACATTGGATTGGTGAAGGAGCAGCACGGAAAGGACCTAGACTTTGTCCCGTTGGAGACTCAATTGAAATCCTGAGATATTCTGCACGATGAGAAGTCAACATGTACCACACATGCATTTTAGATATTCTCTCGGAGGTTGGAAAATTTGAGTTCAAAATTGTGATCCCTGAGGTGGTACGACTGATGAAGTTATACCCGGCTAACCATGTATGCACTGTCTTAAAGGAAAGATCCTTCTCGACTCCCCGAAGGTTTAGGAATTACCTGAATTCTGCAATGACCGAAACTCGTCTAAATCACTTCTTTCTCCTGGAAATTTTTAAGGACGAGGTGGTTGATAATGTCTGAGAGGTTGTGAATGTTTTTTTAAAAGTGACGGCAACAAAAGAGAAAATAGATTTTCATTGCTGTGTATTTGTGGCATAATTCTAATGCATGCATAGTGCCTGAAAGTGCATGCAACTTATCATGTTAGAGCATGTTTTGTACCTATAGTGATGCTGGTAAAAAAATTTGCATGAATATCGATGATCATTATATAGAATATCAGGCGCTTATGCAATTCCCCCTCCCCTTGCTGTATGAGAAAACCATCATCAGTCTTTCAAGACCTAAAGACTAAAGACCTATTCCTACATTCTAGACCTGACTCTCACTAAAGAGTTAGAAATGCTATCAGTTATACATACAAACATACTTTCGGGTTAGATGAGTTAAGATATAGAGGGGAACCGCATTATTTGCATTGCAGGTATTCCTAATTCAAAATTTATGTCGATGATTAACACTGTACCACATTCCAGAATGCATAAAGAAAGTATATTAGATAGCAAATAGGTAGGCCTGTACGCTTACAGTCCTATATATGTGCAGTTTTTTGTCATACCAATGAGAAATTGCTTCCGCGCCCATAGTTCAGCGTTAAATAATTTTGCAGCATTCGCCAAAATTAAAGGCATTTGTAATGATATCATTCGCTTGATGGAAATTCACAAGCACACTATATTTTTCATGCAATTGTTCCTCACACAGATTTGCCTCTTTAACTTTATCGTATTGTAAATAATGCTAATGGCAATTTAAGCAATATGACAAAGAGAGTTAATGTTCACAAATAATTACGTAATTTTTCTATTCTGCTTTTACTTGATGATCTGAATTTTAAGGGATTTGAAAGATAGCTTGAAATTTATTATCATTTCATTTTATAATGTTGAAATATTAGCAAATCAAAGATCCATTTCCGTTAAGTGAATTCTGTTTGATAGAATATTTGAAATCAAATAACATTTTAATGGATGGCCATTATTGAAATTTTATGTTAAATTTGTGAGACGGCAGTTTTGTGATACAATATGAGTTGCGATATTAATCTAGCGATGGATTTCTGCCACCATTTGTAGTAAACCCCTAAGCAACTAAGTATGAGCATCTCATATTTATTCAGTATCCACACATCTTGTTCACACCTTGCTTGCTCACCTTGGCCGGGCTCGATCCAGTTTTAGCCCCTCCCGGATGCTTCCACATGTCTCTGTCGGAGGCCATGTCTTCTGCTAGCGATCTGACTTTCATCCCACTCTTAAGCACAGTTCTCCAACTTATTCTCAGTCTTCCCTTTCTTCTGTCGACAGGTTCTTGTTTCTATGCTGTTTTGCAGATGTTATCCTCTGGTCTTCTGAGCAGATGTCTACATCGGCGAGTCTCAATTTCTTTGCTCATTGGGGTACTTTAAGCATGCGACGGATCTTATCGTTTCTCATTCTATCCTTCTTTGTCTTCCCTATTGACCAGCTCAGCATCCTCATCTCTGATACCTCCATCGCCGTAAGGTCAGCTTTCTTCGGGACCCAGAGCTCAGCATGGTACAGCATTGAAGGTCGGACCACTGTAAAAAATCTTACGCAGAGGCATCTTTTTGTCACACAGGACACCAGACATAGCTATACAGTTCTGCCCACCTGCTCCAGTCAGTATCCACACATCGAAGCAAATTAATCAAATCTAAACACAATAAGAAAAAGAATATCAATTTTTGTCAATTGTAGATGATGCTAAAACTTGCATTTTTCTAAATTAGAATTAATACAAACAGTTTATAGGAATAAGGCATGTCATGAAGATCGATAGATTCATCAAATGTAATCACCATAAGACTTTGGTCTGTCGGACTTTGGACTTAGAGTCTAATCGCATTGAAAAACTGCAAAATCGATTTCATCGGTTAATATGTGATGAAAGCATGTTGGGCACAGTTTTTGCCTCCCCTGGCTCTTCGACGTTATCTATTAAATTCTTAAAGAAGTCAAGTTTTCTACTCACTGCATTTTGGTTAAGAAGATACCTGTTACCAGAGCGGGGAGTTGTGAGGAGAGACAGATACTTTTCCAATCTACTTACTTAACACATAATAGTGAAGTTATTCATTAGCGCAGGTTACCTCTTGCGATTGATCATATGTCAAATATATCTGATCATTTTGAGGCCATTGTAAATTATATTAAAGCTAAATTTGCTTAGAGTCTAAGAATTTTGTCGAGACTACGGCCTCCAGTAGACTCAAACTAGCCTCCATCAAACAAAACTACAGTCAACAGTGCAAACCCATAGCCAAAGGAATTAGAAGTGAAGAAGGGATCATCCTCTCAGGCAAGTAAATAAATAGTGATTTCTTGAAGTAACTAATAAGTGATGGTTGTATTATCGAAGCGAAAGGCATCATCTTATCTGATTACTACAGTCTCTTGCAAAAGTTTAAGAACACTTATCTTTTCTGATCATTTTATGTATCTCAACGTATATATATTGCAGAATCTTTCAAAGCGGGTTTCTCATGTAGCATGGTTATTGGAGACGTTTCACAATAGAAATGTTTACAGAGAAATTCTTTACTATTAATATCGTGGGAATCCTAGAGTCTATTTTTAGTAACATTATCCGCACATACTAATGCAGTGGAAAGACTCGTTCATTCGAAAGATAATCTGCACGATGGGTCGAAGAAAATCCATTCTGCCTACAGTGAGAGTTCAAGCAGCAATATTAGCAGAAACTGTTATGAGTCAGCGTCGAATAGCAGCACAGCTGGGAATTTCTCTATGTTCAGTAAACTTGGCGATTCGGAAATCTGCGACTGGCTCATTTAATGATTCTCCCCGAATTTGTCGTCCAGAAGCTCCAACAAGGAGGGATGAACGGATACTGAAGAGAATGGTAATGAAGAAACCTTCAATGTCGCTGCGAGAAATCAAAGCTGAGTTGCATTTAGCTGGAATCAAAGCCTCATCATCGACTCTTTCCAGAAGACTCTGTAATAATCTTGGTCCTAAGAGTTACAGACCTGCGAAAAAGCCAAAGCACACTCCGAAAATGGCGAAAGATAGCTTAGTTTGCTCGGCGCTATCTTCACTACACAACAGAAGATTGGGAAAAAGTCTTATGGACAGATGAGTCAACATTCGAACAATTTGGTAGTCGCATCAAGCATGTCCGAAGACCTCCGAAGAAAAGGCACCATCCACGTTGTGTGATCCAGACTATGAAGCATCCTTTGAAGCAGATGGTCTGGGGCTCAATGTCTGCAAAAGGTCGCGCCGGCATATTTTTCCTTCCTACAGGAATGACAATGAACGGCAAAATGTACCTCAACGTTCTAAAAGACAAACTTCGTTTCCATATGGATATCCACAATACAGAAACACTGATGCATGATAGCGCTCCATGTCAGCGCGCCAAAATCGTATCTGATTGGTTGCGCTCAAAATCCGTCAATGTCCTCAAATGGCCCGGAAATTCTCCGGACTGTAATCCCATCGAGAATTTATGGTCTGTGATGAAGGACAATGTGGCAGGTATGCGACCGAAGAGTGCAATTGACTTGAGAAATTGCATCAAGGCAGTTTGGACAACGAAATTATCTACAAAATACTGTACGGAGTTAGTTAAGTCAAACCCCGAAGTCGGAGTCATGTCAAACCCCGAAGTCGGAGTCCTGTCAAACCCTGAAGTCGGAGTCCTGTCAAACCCCGAAGTCACAGTCCTGTCAAACCCCGAAGTCACAGTCCTGTCAAACCCCGAAGTCGGAGTCCTGTCAAACCCCGAAGTCGGAGTCATGTCAAACCCCGAAGTCGGAGTCCTGTCAAACCCTGAAGTCGGAGTCCTGTCAAACCCCGAAGTCGGAGTCCTGTCAAACCCCGAAGTCGGAGTCCTGTCAAACCCCGAAGTCGGAGTCCTGTCAAACCCCGAAGTCGGAGTCCTGTAAAACTCCGAAGTCGCAGTCTTGTCAAACCCCGAAGTCGGAGTCCTGTCAAACCCCGAAGTCGGAGTCCTGTCAAACCCCGAAGTCGGAGTCCTGTCAAACTCCGAAGTCGCAGTCCTGTCAAACCCCGAAGTCGGAGTCCTGTCAAACCCCGAAGTCGCAGTCCTGTCAAACCCAAAAGTCGGAGTCCTGTCAAAATGATGAGACTCCGTATCCCTGTCGCATGATGACATGAAGCAATGACAACAAGGGATTAGATAAAGATTAATCAAAGATATGGAATGTCTGAAATATTGTTTGAAGTGTGGTAAATTACCGATACACAATTGTTCATTTTTGGGGGTTTCCTCATTATATTTTGCTATGACAAAAATTCCAATACATTCACAATTCTCAGGTAGCCTAAAGAATTTAGAGTTTCTTAAAATTACTAAATCATAGCTTATGTATCTAACCTATAAATGTATTCAACCAGGTGTGCATGAATAATTCGATGTTAATAGTTATACCCACAGAATTACACCGGTCGTCTTTTCTTCTGTTTGACTAGAAAGGAAACATAGGAACATGTAGCGCTAATAAAATGGCACAATCTGCTGACATATTACCAAAGCAATCGAACAATAAGCAGCGGGTTCGATATTAAATACGCTAAATTGTGCGAAGCTTCATTGACTGTTATCAACCGGATCACACAAGAAAGAGACACAGTCGATGTCAAGTTCTACAGAGAAGTTTGTGAGCGTTTTTCGTGCGCCTGCTAATTTCTTCTAATAATGATCGGAGGTCCCAACATTATCGGGAAAACTTTTGCACAATGATCTGAATTCTTCGAATCTGAAGGAATCGTGACGATCGGAGCATTTTGCAGGAATTCACAGCATGTTCCTGCATATGCCATTGCTTTGAATCAGTTTGCACTTCTAGCAAAGTGATGCGCTTAAATAATCTAATTATGTGATTATACCTTTCACTTTGCCATCACCAACCCCTAGCAGTACTAAAGAATGCCTGAATTTATCAAATTCCACACTAGGTTGCTATCTCTTCAACACGCATTTAAAATCATCTAATTCTGGTCTCTCATTGGTTGAGACGATCACTATTGGTCTCTTATCAATGCCTTTAAGCACCTTTATGATGATTGTAGCCTGCGCGCGTATTGTCCAATTTTACCAGGTGGCTAGGGACGATATCTGCATATTCTTTCCATTGATGATCTCTCTCTCATGTTATAGTAATATATGTTACTAATTATAGTTATCAAAATACATTTCTTGAAACAATATTGTCTCCATGTATCTAAAGTTACTACGCATCTAACACTGACAACTAGTTTTGATTATATTTATAGAAAAGCTAAGGATCTGCAGTGCATAATTTGCATAATATTATAGAGCGTGTGGCCTTTCCCTAGAACAATGTTTATTTGCCGTCAAACTTTTGATTATTATGGTCCATTTGGATGAAATACCAGCAAACTTCTTAAAAAAGTCAATTTTTCATTTCTTAATTGCAATATCTATGACAAAGAATCAGACGTTGAGCAAAAATCAAACCTTCATCAGAATCAGATTAAGCCAATTGTGTATTTAGTTGAAATCAAAGCATTTTGTTGCGCTCGATTTGAAGTTATACGGACTTGAATATAAATTACCGGTAATTTACCGATAAATTACCAGTAAATTACCGGAAAGGTAACTTAAAATAAATTACCGGTAATTTTTAAACACTAGTCTGAAACAATACAAGAATTTTTATTTACTTTTCTATGATATTCTTCATCAAACATTATGCACAAACTATATTTAGTCAGGTCAAGCTCATTCTTGCTATTAGTGAGATGCAACCCAATACCACTTGACGCGCTGTCATTTCTATTTTTCAATGTGTTATGCGTGAATTTTAGAATTTTTTTGCATTTATGATAGAAAAATTTTGTTGTTTCCTTCCTAGCCCGAAGATTTAGCTACGGATAGTGGCTGAAATATATCGCTACTGAAAACTAAATTAATCTATAACACTTAATCGAAACGACTCTTGCCACTTTCAATAAATAATCCAATGTCTAAAATGGATATTGATTAATTAATGGCCCGTTTCACATGCGAGGTGCTTGATTAATTCTATTTATAAAAAATATTGTAAAGTTTACTACTAATTATATAATGCATAGTAATATGCAGTACATGAATATTTGAATGAGAGGTGTTGAAATGATGATTATATTGCGGCAAAGGATTCTGTGAAATTGCTTGAAGAATTTCACTAACACCAATAATCGATTAATCCACGGCTAATCGTCATCTTTCTACTTGATTTGGAGCTTCTAACTGCTGATGGCGAGGGAGAGACACCAATAGTTACTTGTATATCATAAATAGACATCCTACACCAATGAATTGAATGATACTTCTGGTTTTCATGTCCTCAGGCTAATTTCACTCACTTTTCAGGTACCTACTCGTCGCAATGAAAAATATTATCCCTGCTGCCAGGAGCCATATCCCGACATCACCTTTAACATCAAGCTACGACGGAAGACATTATTCTACACAGTCAATCTCATCATCCCTTGTGTTGCCATCTCATTTCTTACCGTCCTCGTCTTCTACTTGCCATCAGACTCCGGTGAAAAAATCACTCTGTGCATCTCCATTTTGCTCTCCCTGACGGTGTTCTTTCTCCTGCTCGCCGAGATCATTCCA
This sequence comes from Prostheceraeus crozeri, assembly GCA_907163375.1. Taxonomy (NCBI): domain Eukaryota; kingdom Metazoa; phylum Platyhelminthes; order Polycladida; family Euryleptidae; genus Prostheceraeus; species Prostheceraeus crozeri. Next base: position 268,144 of record CAJQUW010016451.1, on the reverse strand, counting down.
CCGACTTCATTAGTAGTTCCCTTGATTGGAAAATACCTTCTCTTTACCATGATTCTTGTGACTTTGTCAATTATTGTGACTGTTGTTGTCTTGAATGTTCATTTCCGATCCCCGTCGACCCACACCATGTCTCCGTGGGTAAGAAAAGTGTTTTTGAACATATTGCCGCGATTGCTCATGATGCGCCGACCAAATAATGATGAAAGTCGTGGAACCAGGGTGAGTGTGTTTCTCAAACTAAAATTATCTGCATTTGACAAGTACATTGCAAAAATAAATCTGCTAAAGCATTTTAAATATAAAGTATCCATAAACTTCTCTGCCATTGCTTTGGAAGATTCAGTGAATGACAATGTAATGCACACATCTAAACAGAAGTGAGACACAAACAGGTATTGATAACACAGTCACAAAAGAAAGACTCTTTCATGTTAGCAAACCGCTATATGCAACACAAGTTAAAAAGAAAAAGTAAAAGTGACTGCCATATTTTAAATGGTTATATTAATTATCAATTTTAATTCGTTGCCACGAGAAAGCTCCATTGAGTTCTTTTAAGAGCTGATTAATCCAATGGCTACAGTAGCATTTCATCTGTACACTTGTGGGTTGGAGAACGCCATCAGTCCTCATTAGGACTACTTCAATTAATAATTTGAATTAGTAAGCATTATATTCCATTATAAATGGCTGTTGGGATGATCTTCATCATCGTGTGATAATATTATAATTATTTACGATTGCTTCATTACACTAATCCACCAGTTAGGTATCTTAAAGGCTGTTGTTGCTGTTGTTTTACCCGACTCCGCACGGCGGATAGGAGGCTTCGCATCAAGACAATACGGAGTGACACACCCAGTAAGCAAATGCATGCCTACTGCTAGAAAGGAGTGCCCGAGGAGGAGATGGCCATTCCGATAGGCACACATAAGGCTAATCTGTTCACACAGGGTGAACAGCATTGACCGCGGGAGGTAGCAACCCCAATGGGCCCACCACACATCTTATTTCCGAAGAGGGGCGGTGGCCATCACTGGGGAGACTTTGGACATGGCCAGATATGCCACAGGGAAAAGGCTCAAAGAGCTTTGTTACATATCCCAACAGCTAAGATTCGGAAGTCAGGATCCGCGCAAAATCAGTTTAGTATAGCCACTGAGGAATGGCAATGAGAATATGTCATCAAACTGCAAACACCAAAGTAGTAGTGGCAAAAGGTCCCTTTCAGTCGCCTCGACACGCAGAGGAACGTCGGTCCTATTCTACTCAGTTAAAGATCCCTTAGGGAGAGTTAATTAAGTTCAACGAGTTCGATTGCTATGATTGAGATTTTATGACGAAAGCTTTTATATAACTAACACATGAGGTGAAATCTGAAGTAAATACAAAGTTGCAAATTAGAGATGACCATATAGTACGTTCGAAGGTGGCATAAGGCTGCATTTCCTCGCCATAATATTATAGAGCGGCGCTGGAGGAAGTCACGAGAGGAGGTGTAGGGTCCCCGAGACACTGAGCAGTGGATTGGTTTAATGACTTCGGATTGTCGACGCAGTGTCATACCAGCCTCCGATCTATCTGTATAATATAAATTAAATTGTGCGTTGTCATGCTCTTTATGCGATGTACAGTATGCAAAAATTTATGTCAGTCTCCAGTCATTTCTGTTGTATACATGTGAACAAATCTATCTCTTCGTATTAAAAACAGTATTGGTTTGCATTTATAAAGAAATCCAGAGGAATTTTTGCCAGCGTTTTGCAAATGTCAATACTGTAGAGCCTTTGTGCACTTGTGTAAAAGTCCAACTTTGTCTGATTATGTAATTTCGATGCATGCCATGTTTAATGTCTTTCAGGTGACCGTGTCAGGACCTCGAGGAACTGAGATACGCTCAGTGGGGACGGATTTGCCTCGATATGATCCATACAACACATACGTGGGACCTTACACAGTTCGTCAGAACCCAACTGCGGCGTTAGAAAGTTTAGCCTCCCTCTCTGAATGTGTTGGAGAACAGCTCAAAGAAAACAATTTTAAGGTTGAGATTGAAAGTGCTCTGGATGGTGTGCGATTCATTGCCCAACATTTGCGCAACGAAGATCATCAGCGAAACGTGAGTGAGCAAATTTATGACTTTTACTTAACAATTTATATCATTGTGACATTTTGGGCACTCGTGCTGCTTATGATCAACAAGAAAAATGAAAATAATTTGTCACACTTTTCATAATATTCTCAAACATTCAGTTGATATCACGATCACGCTCTTTACATACATGCAGACCATATGGACTGATGTATAACTGCCTTTTATAGTTTATAGCGAAGTTTCGGATACAGCAAACATTTTCATTGGTGTCAGATAGCAGAACACAGGTATATGTATGCTTATAACGAACTGTCACTCGTAATGAGCTTAAAATTTGGTCAATAGAATTTGTTGAAGGAAAATAATTCATTAGACGATTATGGTGGTCGGTGACCATTTGAAAACGCTCGTCTTATTAAAAACTATTTTTTTTGCTATTACGTCTACCATCAAGGTTTACGGGATCTCTACAAAAAATGTCTATTTGTGACGATTTTGGACTCACTACATTGGACTTCAGTTTACTTTTGAAAATAGTTGATGATCAACTGCCTACATCAAAATGATTTTCCAGTTATGCCTCGACCTCAGAAGTTTCACCCTACCAATTGTGTTGCTGTTTCTCTCTCTAAATCATTTGTGTGTCTATGAGTTAACTTCATCACAGTTGGTTTAGCATTTGATGAGTTATATGTTTCTTAACTGCATTTTTTCTTGATCGCTTGTTTTGGAATGAACATACATGCCATTTTTGTCTGATAGATTTCGAATTAGGAGTCAATAAGCATCATTTATTATTATGCCTGAGGCCAATAAAATATTTAATCAAATGCATATAACTAGAGAATTCTTTATTCTCGTGCACTCTATTTTTCTACTTTAATATTATGTCTGATCAACGAGTCTAAATCAATAAGTCAGCTTCAAAATAGGTCACTAGAGCACATAGGTTTTAATATGAAGTCGACCATTATTAGAGTCGAATATTTGTAATTTTTAAAAGAATGATGATTTTCAATAATTTTCAAAATGACACCTTGAAAAACGCATACAGTGAGGAGCAACAAATGAATTCCAAAATTATACCTCAAATTGCACGGACTCATTTACTGTAACTACCCCTATTTTGATGTTGTTGGGCGAACTTTACCAACAAATACATGCAAGAAAGAATCCACTCACTTCAAGGAAATCTCATGATCAATGAATCTGAGCTTTTCTAAACCACTAAATGATTTGATGAATGAATTTTGCATGTTATTCAGACGTGAGTGAGATGGATTGAGTTCAACTAATGAATTATTTTCTGTAAATCTGTGATGACTTCCATCATCTACTGAGCATGAGGTGTAATCAATGGCGTGAATTTAGTTTCAAACTGGGGGATGGGGTCTTTCAGCTTGATTCATCATCTGAGAAAGGAACAGTAATACTAATTCGGCTGATCTCTTTGTTTATTTCTTTCTTTCATAGATCATGGAAGACTGGAAGTTTGTGGCTATGGTGTTGGACCGCTTGTTCCTTTGGGTTTTCACAACAGCTTGCATTGTCGGTGAGTTGGTAGGCGTTGAATGACTAGTACCGCATACAAAAATAATCATGGAAATTGTATGAAGCAATAAATCAATAAAAAATCATCAGAAAGAGTCTCAATCTCCGATCTGAGAGATGAACAAAAGGGAGTTAGGGCTCCTTAATGGGTGTTGGGATTTCCAAGTAATCAATCAGAAAAATCCAATCACAATACATTTTGTGTAATATTTTTGATGTCAATGGAGGCATTTCCCTGTTTCCTGTCATATACGTCGCAACCTCAGCCTCGCCCTGCAAAGGGCTCGGCAGTACGGCTCAGAATAGCCTAAACTAACTTAAAATGCTTATAATGGCTGAACGTGCTGAACGACTGCACTGGCCACTCTGCGTTTGTTTATCCAAGCTTTGCAGTGCAGTTGATAATCACAATGATAGAGTGACAATACTGCGTTTGCCCTTGTAGGACGCAACCCACCGTCTTCTGCTCCCAAGGAGTTTCAGTGCTTAAATTGTTCAAGTCTGAGGACATCATTCTATTCAATGCCCAGGCGAATTGGCACTCTGCAATCATCACGATTGTCAGCCGCATTCATTATATTATATGAAATGTTTCAATAGTAACAATGATGCTTTTCTTTAAATCTTTTAGAATCACACGGACGCTGAATATTTCACTTATATATGTCGCTCATACTCAATAGTTGCTTTATCTGAAGTTTCTACGTCGATGTTAATTTCGCAATGTCTTGTTATTCCTGATAAAGACTATTTTTTAATTACTGATGCTGTCCGGTGTTTAAGTGATCTAAATGAGTTAGGAGAGTCCATAGTTCAGCTTCGACGTCAATGATGCAATTAATTCTAATGTTATGGTCAATTGTAAGGTGAAATGTTTTGCAAAGCTGACGTTTTTAGTGATAAACTTATCATATGATCATGGGGGTTTTCGAGTTGTGTTTCTTCGAGGTCATGCGCGCATGCAAATAATCGCAAATTCTAAATTATGCTCGCTTAATAGATAAAGTCCTGCTACTTTTATCAATACCTCTAAAAATGCGCACATGAAATAATTAATCAGCGCCTTGTTTGACAAATAAACTGATGAATAATTATGCACTCCGTTTAGACCAGGACACTGAATTTGCATGATTAATCGGTTGAATTTTATTTATAAAAATGCTTACTTTTTACAAATAATTAAGATTTCTTGAATAATACATATGCAAATTCGGGCTGTGCGCGGTACACCGGTTCTTCTGCCTGCACGGATCTCGGGTATAGATGCACTGTCGCCACAGGGGCTGAATACCGCCGACCGGCGTATTCAAAGCCGGCCAGTCGGCGGCCGTTGTATTCAAAGCCGGCTGGTCGTCAACCGGATTGTAAAAAAACAGGCGGTCGGGGCTGGGACTGCTGCTGGCATCTCTGCACCGATTGGTTGCGGCTTTAGTCGTCAGACAGTATATTTGGTCAACTTATGCCGTAGACATTGTTCAATTATCTCATAGCATACATGAAATAATTTAATGGTAGGACATTACTTACTTCACTTACATCACATTACATCACTTACTTGTACATCTTATCCGCCATCCATCATTCATTGTATATGGACATTTTTATCATTTCATGACTCATCACATCAATGTTATGTATATTTGTACTACGTTTTCCAAGTTGGAAATAAACGTTTTGACTTTTGACATATTATAGAGTTGACTATTGTAATACAATATTATGCAAGGTACATATTGTCAACTGGATAGCAAATTTTGTATGATTCGCAGTAATATGCATAATTGCTTATTTTCTGATCTAATGAGTTGTATGCCTACTTTATAATTTATTAAATTGTTATCTGCATTTTCAAAGTCAATCAAACACAAGCAAAGTGAAAACAGATAATCAAAATAATGACCCACGCGGCGTATAAGAGTCTGACGTATAATAGTGTGGAACAATGACCTCGCCAAACATGTCATCAACTTTTATTTCAGTGAGTGTCCAAAGTACAACGTTAATCAAAATTTGTCAAAATTATATTGCTCTTTGATGCACTTTGTGTCACATACTGTGCATGTTGATGTAATTAAAAAGTTATGTATAGAAAAAACGATGTCGTATTTTACATTTTCCCACTCATGGAAAAATTTCCTGAAATCATACCTCAATTAAATACAGCATTTTGTCCGTCAGTTATACTTCATTTATAAAAACGTTTCAAAAGTATACCATTTTCCAGTTTCTTCTTGATCTTTTGAGACACCTCGCCTCTAAGTCTGTAGGTATTCCTACCGTGTTCTGCTTCTATGATGAACACTACGTTGCTCCAAGCTGACTCGATTTTTTTTTCGTTTCCGATCTTCTCTTTTTGTATTTCAAACAAGCACCTTCTCCCCAACACAGTATTATGTTGTGAGTTATCAGCACCGCGCGGAAAATCTATAATGCATCCATTCCTTGATATATTTTCCTCCGGAAAATGTATAAGGCAGGAAAAAATGCAAACAATGACACCGGCATCTCTCCTTGTGTTTGACCAGAAAGGAAGCATTGGAACATGTAACGTAAATGAAATGGCACAATCTGCTGACATAATGCCACAGAAATCGAACAATGAGCAGCCAGTTCTGCATCAAACACGCCAAATTGTGCGAAGTTTCAGTGACTGTTATTAACCGGATCACACAGCAAAGTGACACAGACGATGTCAAGCTCTACAGGGAAGTTTGTGAACGTTTTTTCGTGCGCCTGCTCACTATTTCAATAATGATCGGAAGAGCCAGCATTACGAGAAAACTCTTGCGCAATGATTTGAATTCTTCGAATCTGAAGGAATCGTGGCGATCGGAGCATTTCAAAGGAATTCACAGCAATCCGCAGATTATTTTCCTATCTCTGTAAGGCATTAAAAATTTCTTTTGTCCACTTAATAAGTTCCTGCATGTGCCATCGTTTTGAATCAGTTTGCACTTCTAGCAAAGTGATGCGCTTAAACAATCTAATTCTGTGCATGCACCCAATGATGTATTCTTTTAGACGGGATCGCATTGTTCACTTGGATTCCACGAAGCAGAATGAACTGAACCTTCGACATTGGATGAGATAGACTCACAGGGATAGATGCCGTGTCTGCGTGTTTCGGTCATTTACTTTCACTGCAAACGAATTTTCGATTTTTTATTGTGAAAAGGCACGACGCCTATTCAATGAAAAATTTGACAAAGATCCACTCCAGCCCGTACACTTTTGGGCTGCAAGAAGCGTTTTTTTTTAGAAATGTTGACGGTTCTGCCTGTACTGTGACCTGTAGCTGAAGTGGTCCAAGCATTTGTTGATGATCCACATGCCTCGCACAGAAAAGTTCCTCAGGAATGTACCGTGTCGTTAACAGAATTCTGAAGGACGAAGGATTGCGTCCTTGGAAAGTGAAGTAGGTGCAGGAATTGTACGATCATCATCAAATTTGCAGGAAAGAATTCTGTTCCACCATTCTCAGAAAGAACGATGAGGACAATGAATTCGTACGCAACATCTGCTTTAGAGACGAAGCCTAGCGAAGCTAGCGATTTGGTACCTCGATATCAGTAGTATGAAACTCACTGATATCAAAGGGAGTGAACATTTGCAAACAGGTGCCATAATTAAGCGGAAATTAAGTTGATTATCAAGGGAAATTTCATGAACCACATATAATGCAATTCTCGACGTTGAGATCTTTCTGAATTTAGAAAGATGAGATCTCACTGTGATTCTTGGCTGAAATTTCAGGTTTTAAATTCAATTTTCATCGGCACATTTTTATGATTCACTAAATTTGTGTTTCATTTCTTGAATCTGAAAAGCAATGTGGACCCGTTCACATCATTAAAAGTTAGTTATGATCATTGTCTTTGATTATCATAGTTTACTCTTTCAGTGACGGTAGTTTGTGATATGATCACGCGTAAGAAAATACTACTATGAATAAGGCTGAGCATGAAAGTAATTCGAATCGCTAATTTAACAAAGATTACCTCTCCAAGGTTGTCATGATAAGGAGGATTTGTAAAATACTATTATTCTTTCCGTATTGAGAGAAAACTTCAGTATCACTATTTACCTTCATTGATAAGTAACTAGATTGTACATGAATTTTTTCATTTTAGAGTTCCGACAAGACGCATATTTTTCATATCTATGACTTTACTGTCTCTTAATGATTTGTGCTAACTTCCTTTATAACGCATGTCCCGTTGATCTACTTCACATTCTTGGTGTATTCTGCTTAGAGAACAAGCGTGGCCACAGATAACCGAAGTTTTCTCTTATTTCGATTTATTTTCAGTATTGCACCAATGAAAGGAATCTTTCCGTATTGCTATCATGATCGGTCGATTCCGTGGTAATTTCCCCTAAACTGCAAAACTTTGCTTATCTCACATTTGTCACCGGGTCACAACTCGAGTTCATTAAATATAATCGAAACTGCGTGACAATTGAGGACTTCATTAATACTCAGTTGTTACTGTACCTAATATGCTTACTCTATGATCCTCACTTGATGAGACACTCACTTCGTGTTTCAGGCACCCTGGGAATTATTCTCCAAGCCCCAACGCTCTACGATGATCGACAGCCGCTCACACAAAACAATTTGCCAAAATCAGCCACGGTAGTCAGCGTGAAGCAGACGTAGGGCTTGTGTCCTTGTTTCGTGTTATTTTCTCGTTCTCATGAAGGAATGAACTTTTAGACAAATGCTCAGCTACCGTCTACCTACAGATCTCTGAAAGTGTTTCCTTAGATAACGATTTTTGATATTTAATAAAGTTGTATTGATTTACAGTGTTGTAGTTTTGCTCAACTGGACGTGCATGACAAATGGATGCGATATATTGATGAACATGAACACTGAACAGTAGTGACGTAATTCTCAGAGACCTGAACTTTTTTGTGCCTTCTGAGACCTGAGGAGTCTACTTGACCTTTCTATACATGATCAGCTTACCTTTTTTTAAATCGATATCAACGAATTGGAAATGTTTCTGTTAAATAAAACAATACATATATAAATTTTAATGAAACAACAGACATTCTAGCAGCCCTAAATTTGAAACATGTACAGTGTTGTTCGTTGAAACTGAATCACTTCTAAATTTCCAAAAAAGTGATGAAAGATAAAGTTCTACTTCTCACTTCTACTCTATTGATAAGCCTACAATCTCGAATGATTTTCTACAGTCTGGATTTTCTTTGGAAAGTCTCATCAAAATTCTATCTCCTATTTTATCAGTTTTCCTTTCTGATCCGCAAAGAAAACGGGAACTTTCATACGAGTTTGTACTTCGATATCGATTGACGATGCGATTGACCGATGCTTGGCTTACACCGACAGCGCCTGCAATCTCGCGTGTTGTTTGACCTGCATGTTCATGCAAAGCGACGATCTGAGCTCTGGGGCCTATTTCAATTTGAGGTACCTAACCTTAGGATTCTTAGAAATGACGTGAGTGCATTTCAAAGTTAAGGCTAGGTTCATTAAGATGACGCTAGGTCCCCTAAAGTATCTGAGGTGATGACTCAGCATCAAGAGAAACTTATATACGTCATTCGCTTATATTTGTGTTCGTGATATTCGTAGATTTTCGTTTCCGACACTCATTTTGCAGAAAATGAAATCTTCTACAAGGGGCTATTTCAATGAAAATTCGCAACCCTGCTACCTAAAGGTTAGGTACCTAACGTCATGGTCCCTTAAGGTGGATAAGCGTATTTCAATCTTAAGGGAGCATTATCTTACGGTACCTAGCGAGCTCCCTTAACGAGCCACCAAATATCAAACAATTCAATGCCTCTGTCTGTCACCAGGTCACATAGATATTTTACCTTACGTAATGAAACACATCATTAAAAGTAAGCCTCGAATTCATGAATGAATCTGGAGACGAATGACGTTCATTTACTGCAGGATGTGTATTGGAAACAATAAGATTCATGTAAATAAACAAAAACGGATGTTGATCTCAAAATTGGTGATAAAGATCGAAAGATCGTCGTTGGTTCTCAAGATGGGTGGCATAAAGTTCTCGATGACAGACAGTGCATTGGCCACATTTGCAGAAGAGAATAAACTGTAGTTAAAGAGGCGTTTTAAGATAGTTAAATTATCGATGTTTATGAAATCCCACATACAAAAGGCCATGAAACGAAATGAAGGACACTTTCTTTTTACTTCTAGTTGATGTAGTATATGTAAATTGCGTCATAGATTGCTTTCATGTGTGGTCTCGACTGACCACAACTAACCACTTGAGAAACTGAAATATTTGCCGAAATTATCTGTGAAACATAAGTTTTATACGGTATAAGGTTTATCAAAATTGAACCACAACTTCAACTCGAGAACTTCATTCGAGAATGAATTTTCTTTGTGCAATTATTTTTGAAACGGTCTGCATATTCTTAATTGCCGCATTGTTTTCCTATATCACAAAGAAACCTACCTTGTACCATATAAAGACAATATAGAGGTTAGGTAGCTTATTAGGTAGGTCTAGAGCTACCTTACTCTTTACCTTAAGTTTTGCCACCTAACATAAGATTGAAAGAGGCTAAGATGCAAGTACTTTAATATTTTCCGCTCTTTTCATGATGTGTTAGGTAAGATATCTAATCCACGTGACAGCCAGAGACAATGAATTGTTTGTTATTTGAATAGGTGCTTCAAAGGTGCTGCTTTGAAGTTGTAATACGTTTATGTGCGCTTATTCATAGAAATCCGACTTTTCGCTTCGTTTACTGACTAGAATAGACAACAGCTGTTTGCTGATGGAAATTTCAGCCGCTCGGCTGGGTGCCAATTGCTAGATCTTTGAAAGAGTCAAATCACTGAAACATGCAACAGTTGTAAATTCTTGCCGCATGGCGATTTATTGTAAGTTAATTCTGTCAGAATGCTTTAATATCTGAAGAGAAATGATAGAAATGGTCGTGAATATTTACGAAGTTCACAGAGAAGCTGCCGGTGCCTTCCAATTGTCAACCACTAGAAGCCGCCATCGTATAGGTACCGTTGTCATGATAGCGGATGTCCGTCCACGACGTACTACTGTTTTCATTGTCCATGGCCGTTCTAGTCATTTATTATTACAGAGTATCGTATTTCTATGTGCTTATCCACCTTAAGGGAGCATGACATTAGGTACAGGTAGTAAGGTTAGGGACCTTGAATTGAAATAGGCCCCTGACTTCGTTGTTTATGTCACCCATCTGTATAATTTTCTCATGACAAATGAAGTCTACAAGGGTGAAAGCTACGATTTGATTCTCTCTGTGACACTTGTTGTAGTAATCAGACGGCTTCAGTCATAAATATGGAGTACTAGATGGTCTCCATGGTCATAAATAGAATTCATTAGAATGCAAGAAATATCTCTGATCGAGCATTAGGCCTCAGCCACACCGCGAGCTTTTCCAAGCGTTTCCGATCAAAGCGTTTTGCAGCAAATATAAAGTCATCATTACAGCAGTTGCAGACTGCCACACTGCGAGCAAAGCAAACCAGAGCGATTAATAGCTTGCGGACATGCGTTTGCTTTGCTTTCAGTGTGGCTAAGGCCTTAGTCATCAACCATAGTTGCAAAGTGGACAAAGACTAACGATGACTATGACAATAGCGATAGACAATGACGCAGGTGCGTGGTTTCTGATATGACCAGCACACAGCTATAAACGAATGGCCTATTGAAAGATTCAATCGTCCATTTATCGGAGATTCCTAATGACACGGAATGAAGATGTGACTGTTGAATGCTCAAATGCCATGTAAATTGTTCTGAGAAATGTTGATCATAAAATGTGCAACAATGTAAAATAAACCTGCATTTAACCAAAGTTTGATTTTTACTACTAATTCCAGTTAGCTGGCTCAAAGCTCAGTTAGTACATTGAATAGATTATTGAAATAAAGGGATGCCTTCAATAATTGTGCTTCGTGCGTCACCAGACAAAAGCAATCTAGCGAATGGTGATAAGAGAAATGCATTGATTCATCAGCTTAGTGTCAATAAAAAGTTGTAGATGAAGTTCAATACGGCTGAACTTTAGTTGACACTAGGGTTTACAATCTCGAGCCGTTTTCTCAATCCCGGGATTTTCGAGACTGGCTAATCGCAATCCCGGGATCCCGGGATCTCGATCGAGATTTATATATACTGTATATGTTTTTAATCATTAAGTTTCAAGAAATATTTCAAAAGACGATGCGTACTTGTAAAATGTATATCTTTCAACGTGAACTAAACAAACATCTACAGTAGTTAAAACTAGTCAACTCGTAAAAAATATTGGCGAAGTAAGGTAAGACACTGAATTGTGTTATCACTCATTCTCGACCGTATTTTCGTTTAGAACAAACCGGCCGCCGAGAATGCCCTTTCGGATTCTACCGATGTTGGAGGTATCGATTCCAGGACTTGTTTCACCCGCTTGAGGATCATTCCTGTGTCTCGAGATAGACTGAATTGTTGCAGTTCCATTTGTTGCAGACCGCAAACCGCAAACCTAGCTCTGTCTGAACGAGCCTTGAACGGGCCTTTAGTCGTTATTTTAAATCGTTGTGATTTGTCTTTCAGCTATCAATTTATGAAGTATTTTCAGTTTACAGAAGCAATACTAGTAGCAGTGTCACAACACTATTTATTAAGCGTCTGAACGGTTTGTGTCACGGAATTGATTTAGCCCAGATTTCGCGCTGCTCCTCGGCACTAATGTCACGACACTAGTGTCATCGTGTGAACGAGGCTTAACCAGCTGGCTCGGCAAATACAGCACATTGGCAATTTATCAAACTTGGAACATAAAAAATTTAGATGCATATTCAAAAAAGCCATTGACTCTCTTAACTATGTCACTTAGAAGGAACTCAGGGCCAATCTTTCAAATATCTCGAAATACCTCGAGATCTCGAAGACGTAATCCCGGGATTTTTAATCTCGGAAATAGGGTCGAGATCCCGGGATTGTAAACCCTAGTTGACACTCAGAGGATGATAAGCTGATGAATCAATGCATTTCTCTTTATCAACATTCGCTAGATTGCTTTTGTCTGGTGACGCACGAAGCACAATTATTGAAGACATGCATTTACTTCAATTGTTTGTCCATTCTTTTCTGACTCATCATGGATCGAAAAGTGTCGGCAATCAAGTTGAACGTGTAACCGCAGCCTAATGCAGTTTTGTTAAAGGTCGATGCTATTTCTTTCAGCTTCATTCATTTGTATTCAATTCGTCAAGTGACTGATTCATCGACCAATGACGCCAATGTGTGGCATTGATTTTACAATCGTATTCACAGCTCGGATGCACTCGTGCGATGAGAAAATGAGAACAATGGAGAAGTTAGCGCTGATTGAGGTCATTCCATCGAGTTTGTTCGTTTTGCACCGTTCTCAGAACAGCTAATCTAAGAACGGTGCAAAACGAACAAACTCGATGGAATATCTAACACTGGATTGTTATCTGCCATACATGTAATTCTCAACTACCTAATTTAAAATTTTAAATAGAACTTGCTTTTTTTAATTAGAACTTGACTTATTTTAAATAGAGTTTGGCTTATTTTAAATAGAAGTTAAAAAGGTGTAGAAAATGGAAAAAATTCAGTTATGCCCTTATCCAAAATCTCTGCGTTCAATTCGATACAAAGCTAATTTTGGATCATTTATTTTCCCTGAAATATACGACTGCATACTACTATCAAAACTTACCATCATAGAAAGTTCAGAGATGCTATATGGGGTTAGAAATCGCACTTATTCAATAATATTTGGATAATTGTATAATATAATCTATCTATTCTGAGGATGTAACTCAATATTAATTGCTCTGATTCAAAAGGCAGCACCTGCTGAATATCACTGGTACATTAGCCTTGACAAAATGTCGGTAGTTATAGTTTTATGAAAAGCAGGTAACCTGGTACTAAATGGGCAACTGAGAAATTCATTTAATGTGTGAATTGCGAATCTCAAAAGTCAGATTAAGATGGATCATGGAAAGTTGAAATCAGCGCCGAAGGTGTCGAATTCCATGTCTCTGTAATTTGGAGCCATGCATAGGTACACAAGCACACATAACAATGCCTAACAACCCTTGAAATCAAGATACATTTGTTTGATCGCACTAAACTCTATCCCTCAGGAATTGTTATGTTGTCAGAGAATCCAAACTTCGCAATCTTGCAAAGTTTCATTGCCTATCTTTGCGATGCCTTACAAGAAATTCATTGACAATTTGGATTTCATGTGAGCGTACGCACTGGCCTAGTTCCGCATAGACTAAAGTGCGGTATCAGAGCCATACGTGAGCACCAGGGTTGGAACCGGTCAGAAGTTTTCCATTTCCTCTGGGAAAGTTATTTCTTCTCAGAAAACTCCTGACCCAACCTAACCGATCGACCGGGCCGGTCATCCGGTGCCGGTTTCAACCATGATGCTCACGTATGGCTCTGATACCGCACCGTAGTCTATCCGGAACTAGGCCAGCTGATGATGCTCGGTGAAATGACAACTATTCAGTTCTGTTCCCATTTTCCAAATGAGGACACACCTCAGTGTTCAATTGTTGCCAGCAATAATATTTGATAATATAATTATCACAAGCACACTAACTTCAAAGACATGTTCGTAGTGTGTTCAAAATAGCAGTTAATGAATGACAGTCGAAATTTCACTTAATATGAAGATTACGTATCTCAAAGCAATCATTTTTCAGTATTGTTTGTCATGTGCGAGTATTCTGGTTCAATTTGCGTTTTGATTTCTTAACAATGTTAGTCAATATGTCCCTGTCTGGTGTAGTCAGAAGATGCTACTCATACTACTTCAATTAATTACCTTATTCCGTCTCAGTACGAGAGGTGACGCTTAATTTTGTGAAACGTCAGAGATTGTTGAACCGCGCTCAGACGGCATCAGTCTGTTGTTGTTGTCTTGTCTGTTTACACGAACAACATAGTACGCGAGATGCATGAATGTCATGAACAACAAACAAATTGTATCTTTAATGGAGTTGTACAGTCCATTCCATAAATAGTTAGAAATTAGCTAAAACAGCAACATTTTATAGTAAACAGTAAGTCTTTAATTATAATTGAATGAATTTGTTTCCTAAATCAAATTAAATATTTTTCTTTGTTATATGTTGGCCCAGTTGATGGGTGCGGTCTCTAGTAGCGAGATTCGTCTCCTCTAAGTTCTATTACGTTTCGAATGCAATTAGGAATACTGATGATCAAATTTCTGATCATCTGTTGATCAATCGGTTTCCACTCCTGCCTCACTAAAGACTACAACCGAATCAAATCATTGCCCGGATAAATTCGATGATGAACTCGCCGTTTGAAGACAGACCAGATATGCTCGATTGGATTCAAGTCAGGAGACATTGCCGGCCAGTCAAAGGTTCGTATTCCTGCCTGTCTTTTATACAATTGAGTTGCCCTGGCACGATGACATGGAGCATTATCATCCATGAGAATCCAATCAGATGATGGATCACCTAAACTGAATGCTAAAGGATGAGCATTTTCTTCGAGCACTCGAACATGATTGGAGTTCATGTTTTCCCTCATAACATGCAGTGAACTGAGACCATCACTCTAAATGGCTCCCCAGATGAGCAATTTCCTGCAATCGTCCAGACTCCTTGATGTAAAAAACGATCAGACTTCAGCCAAATGCGCAGACGTCCATCTTTGAATTTTAATCGGCCAACTGCCACATCCAACCAAACAACACGTGATCACTGATTCCACCAGTGGCAACGTTTCATTGACCACTGTAGTCTCAGTTTCTTGTGTCGCTCGGACGGATTCAGCTTCGATAGTCTCTAACAACTGGAGTAGTTCAACTCCTTAAGTCGTCTCTAAGCAGTTGTCCTGGAAAGATTTGAAGCTACTGAAAGCTCAGATAAAGAGGTAGAGGGATCACTATCGACCACACTGTTGATGCAGCGTTTTGACGGGCAAGAAGTCAGTCTTGGTCGGCCAGAAGACCTTCCATCAGGCCGCTGACAGCCTCCTCGCAACCAAAAGTAAATAATACATTTGGGGACCTTTACTTGTTGCGTCACAGTGGCAACTGGCTGGCCACTTCGGATCTCAGCTTGACCTAGGATAGCCTTTCTGGTAAGCTTTCAGTACAGCAGTTCGCATGCTACTGAGAGACACAAAACAAGTGAAATGAATGAATTCGATGTCTTTCGATTACACAGCATTGTTCTCGTCTGCCTAGACGAGCATTCTAGACATTGTACAGACACCGATCAACAGCCTCATAGTAAAGAAATCCATCTGTGTGAGACAATGTGTGACCTGTGAGTTATGCATGCGTGAGAATGGTGAGTCAGCTTTCTGGTTAGTGATGAAAATGAGAATTGAATTCCTAAGAAATTATAAAAGATTGAAACATTATTTATATTAGTCACTGTTATATTTAGAGTTAAGTCATGAAATTTTCACAGGAGCAATTTCAGAGCATAAACTTTCTAAAAATATAAAGTTTGTTGAATTTGGAAACGACTATCTATACGCAATTTACGTTTACCCGTTTCAATTCTTTATAAAACAATCTGTGCAAGCCAATTAAAGCTTGAAGCACTAAAACTGAAAATTGGATCAGAATACATGAAAGACTGACATAAAGAATGAAACTTGAATATATGTTGTCGAACAAAGGTGATGTCGAGCACAGAGACGCGTCGCGCAGAGGTGATGTTGAGTAAAGAGGTGTGTCGAGCTAAAGTGCTGCCAAGCAAAAGTGATGTCGAGCACAGAGACGTGTCGCGCAGAGGTGATGTTGAGTGAAGAGATGTGTCGTGCTGCCAAGCAAAGGTGATGTCGAGTAAAGAGACATGTCGGGCAAAAGTAATGTCGAGCGAAGGTGATGTCGGGCAAAGGTGATGCCGAGTAAAGAGACATGTCGGGCAGAAGTGATGTTGAGTGAAGAGATGTGTCGAGCTAAAGTACTGCCGAGAGAAGGTGATGTCCAGCAAAAGTACTGCCGAGAGAAGGTGATGTCGGGCAAAAGTACTGCCGAGAGAAGGTGATGTCGGGCAAAGGTACTGCCGAGAGAAGGTGATGTCGGGCAAAAGTACTGCCGAGAGAAGGTGATGTCGGGCAAAGGTGATGCCGAGAGAAGGTGATGTCGGGCAAAAGTACTGCCGAGAGAAGGTGATGTCGGGCAAAGGTGATGCCGAGAGAAGGTGATGTCGAGCAAAAGTACTGCCGAGAGAAGGTGATGTCGGGCAAAAGTACTGCCGAGAGAAGGTGATGTCGAGCAAAAGTACTGCCTAAAGAAGGTGATGTCGGGCAAAAGTACTGCCGAGAGAAGGTGATGTCGGGCAAAGGTGATGTCGAGCTAAAGTACTGCCGAGCGAAGGTGATGTCCAGCAAAAGTACTGCCGAGAGAAGGTGATGTCGGGCAAAAGTACTGCCGAGAGAAGGTGATGTCGGGCAAAGGTACTGCCGAGAGAAGGTGATGTCGGGCAAAAGTACTGCCGAGAGAAGGTGATGTCGGGCAAAGGTGATGCCGAGAGAAGGTGATGTCGAGCAAAAGTACTGCCGAGAGAAGGTGATGTCGGGCAAAAGTACTGCCGAGAGAAGGTGATGTCGAGCAAAAGTACTGCCTAAAGAAGGTGATGTCGGGCAAAAGTACTGCCGAGAGAAGGTGATGTCGGGCAAAGGTGATGTCGAGCTAAAGTACTGCCGAGCGAAGGTGATGTCGGGCAAAGGTGATGTCGAGCAAAAGTACTGCCGAACGAAGGTGATGTCGGGCAAAGGTGATGCCGAGTAAAGAGACATGTCGGGCAAAAGTAATGTCGAGCGAAGGGGATGTCGGGCAAAGGTGATGCCAAGTAAAGAGACATGTCGGGCAAAAGTAATGTCGAGCGAAGGTGATGTCGGGCAAAGGTGATGCCGAGTAAAGAGACATGTCGGGCAAAAGTATTGTCGAGCAAAGGTGTTGTGCTAGGAGACATATGCAGAGGTCTACGTTCGTGACACGATCATGCTTCATTTGTTTTTAACCCTGTTGACAACTGGTGTTCGTAGTTTAAGCAAGAGTCGAGTTTACTTTCGTGCTGACAATGAATCATTCTAGATTTTGTAATTGTCAAATTGGCCACAAGTCTACACTCCATTGACATCACTGAATTTTTTATCCAAATCTTAATATTTTGTTGTTACAGTCACCTCCTCAATTTCACTTGCATTTTTGTATCGAATTATATGTTTTGGTTTAGTCACTAGCAAGATGCATTGTTCACGGAAAGAATACTCGTGTTTCTTTCATGCAAAAGTAGGCGAATTGAGCTTCGTGTCCGTTTAATGTTCCGCAGTACAGTTTCGACTGACAATCTTCGTCTCGTGTTTCCGACGACCGCAGACTTCTGATACAAAGAAGATTTCAAAGCTTTCTCCCTAGCATAACAGCAAAAGTTCGCCAGTCTGAGTGCAAGAGGCTCATTGAAGCTTGAACTGCTACCTCTACTTTTTGAAAGCTTTATATGACAGAAGAAGCAAAATACTTTTAGGTAATAGACTATGCGGCTACGAGTAGACACAGCATAAAGCGTGGTTTATACTTGCTCCGTTTTTTTGACCCCGCCGGTAATAATTTAACAAAATACGGACATCTCCGGGAGATTTTGTGCGAAAACGGAGACGTTTCCGTATTTTCCTGACGGAGGGGAATTGTGACAGTTGAGCTTCAGCTGAGAGAAGCGAAACTAACTTTTGAATTTAATGAAAATATTCAGGTTTTATTTTACCTCTTCATCACGCCCAAAAAATTTGTTATATTTTTTAGTGCACGTTAGTATATTCGATTTTGATAAATGATGCCACACTAAAGTTGAGTGACGTTATTATTGCTATTATTTTCTTGCAAATGTTTTAATGCCATCATAAGTTGTGTTCACTAAATTCTCGTATAAAAGCAGCTGCTTGACAGCACAATCTGTCAATCTGCTTGGATCGCTCCCAGGCAATCTCCGAGGCCGTAATTAAAGCAAATGCGCATACTTATGTCACAAACATTCAGCATTCAGCACACACAGCACTAGTTAGACTAGCAAGTTGAATGTCAGCTACTGTTTAAGGGCATTATTAATTCAACAGTTTTAATGACCTACATGTAAGGTCAAGGCTTTAGAATTAAATCATAACTAAAGGAGCATACCTCTACACTTCTTAACGCCTATTAATTCTTTAAGGAACTGGAGAATTAGGGATTTAAGGAATTAAGGAGCCGAAAAAAATTCAAGCAGCATGGACAGAGTCCTCGAACCACTGAATATCAACGGCATAAAAAATTGGCATATACGACTTACGCAATACACCCTAACCAACGGCAAGGTCACTTCTACGAATGAAACTTCGTTCTACATTACACTCATTGGCAAAGCAGCTTTTAATCTTTTGATCGATCTAGCCCATTCCAATGATCCTACTACAATGACTGTTGCAGCCTTGCAGACATTATTGACTGATCACATGACCCCAGTAAACATCCATCTCGCAGAGAGGGAGAAGTTCAATGATAATCGCAAAACTCCAGAAGAGTCACACAGAAATTTTATTTTGAGAGTGGAAAGGCAAGCTGATAATTGTACATTCGGAGCAATGCTTGAAGAGCAGATAACTGCGTGACCGATCGCTCGACTATTAATAATAGTCTCCTAAATATTTCAATATACATGTAAGCCTCAATGTATGTGGAATCTGTGATGACATTATTCATGTGGAAATATACTAAGTGTGAAGCATATAGGCCTACCTACAGGATAACGGGATATTAGGCATTCGTCAGTCACGTTCACTAGTCAGTCGATACCACTAGTGTGTCATCTACGTAGCGTCTACAAAATAACGGAGAAAAATGTTCATTGAACCAGTTCTATGCTTACTCCATCTATTTGACTGGATAATTGATTATTGAAAGAGAAACAACCACCAGCGGAAAGCATTAATAGTTTTTTAAAGTCATCCTTGCTAAATTCAGGCTTGGTATTTTGATCACGATACATTACGTCAGCTGCTAGTTCAAAAGTCTCTTTTTCTAGTACATTTGTAAACAGTGATTCTACATCATAACTACATAAGCAATTTTTGTCATTAAATAAGATTTTTTATTTTTCTAGTTCTTCAACGAAGTGTTTAGTTGAATCTAACATGTATGTTTTGTTAATTTGTTTTTTATTATTTCATCGAGGTATTTTCCTAAGTTATATGCTGAGGTGCCTATAGTGCTAACTATAGGGCCAGCACCTTTTTTTTGTTTGCGAACTTTAATGGTATACCGTTTATTACCGGTATGACTACCATTTGGAAAGATTTTTCTGGATACATTATCCGGTACTTTTGACTTTAAATTAAAAATGTTGCAATCGATCTTTCATCTTTGCATATAGGGAGACTGTTAACATTAGTTGGTACTTGTACTATAGAATTTTGACGAATGACTCAGGAGGGTCTGCATTTTATTGCGTTTCTAAAATGACAACACCATTTCCTTTATCAAATTTACATACTTTTAAGTCCTTATTTTGCGATAAGCGCTTGAGGACATCATGGAACATTCTGCTTGATTTTTCTTAACATGCAGTATTTACGTCTCGTTCAAATTCTTTAACTATTGTTACGAATTTTTATTTTATTTCTTTACTTATATTTTCAGTATACACTGTGAATACAGTGACCTTTCAATCTCGTATTTTAACTCATTGCAATAAAACGTTTTTGGCAATATATGGTGCCTTAGACCAAATCTAAGGGGTTCGGCATCACACTTTGACAATTCATATTTACGTTAATGATGGCATCCGGCACATCTATACGATTATCGATCCAAAGGTTTTTAATTTGTTTTGTTATGCCTACTAATTACAGGTACCAAAGTATGATCTACAATTTCATAGATACATATTTACAGAGTTGCGCACCGTATTGTACTTAGTTTTTGTTAAATAGCTACGTTAAGTATTTTGAGTTTATTCTGTTTACGTTTTATTGATTTGACGCTGTATCGTTTTTATTTGATCATCAATTATTTATCTTTCTATATTGTGTCTAGATGCAGTCGTTATTCTAATTATGAAACATTTGGTTAGGAGGAATTTTGGGCAGATTTTCAGATATCTGCATTTTTCAAAATACTCTACATGTACATCCAGATTTAATTTTTTGATTTTAAAGGTTCATTTCTCAATACGTCTTAATTGGGGAATTGAAATGTTGAATTTATTGTTGTATTCAATATAAATGTTACTTATCGTTTTACTCTTGTATAGCCACAGTAATACATATACCATCAGGTTTTGCATTGTACAGGTACATGTAATAACACAAAACATGAAATACTAGTAATACTGTACACTAGGTTATATTCTGGGAACCGATACGTGGCAATTTTCACGTATCAGTGAGTATTTACTTTATGTTCAAATTGGAATATATTTCATGAAGAAGTAAATTACATAGTAACTATTTAAAGAAAAACATGCCTACCCACCTGAATTTGTGTACACCATGGTAAAAAATTTCGCAAATAATAAATTTAACGATAAATATCAAAAAATACCTCGGATGATACAATAGATGAACAAAATTGCTTTTTCCGATTAACGTATTTGAGTACTATATCGACAAAATATAGACACAAAATTAAAAAAAACCTTTTTCAAATGTTGGATTTGAACGCAAATGTCGTCTTTCAAACTACAAAAGTCAGTAGTTACTTTATTTAATCTAAAAGATAAAACGCTAAAGTTGTTGAAATCATGTTTTGTCCAATGATTCACATGTCAGGTTGATCCTGATACCCAATACTTTGGTGAAACAAAAAGACGATTTTACGTGAACGAATAAGTGAACACATAAAAGGTAACTTGGTGGTACTCACTTAAGTAGATATACATGTAGCAATAAAATACATGACTGCTTTAAAGTTGAATATCAAGGCAGAACTTAGAAACTAGAATAATTAATCGAAGCAATTAAAATAAATAAAAAATTACCTACATTGAATAGAACATTAGGATGTAACGGAAAATTAGTATTTCTAAAAATCTTTTACTAAAACTACAGTATAATACACTTACTACATATCACAGCAATGCACACATCAAAATGCATCAGTCTATTGCAACAGCATTAAACATGCTCGTAAGTGCAGAATTTACACGAATCATTTATGTTCTGTTATCGTGTATAAGGAAATCCCTTTAATATTATTTCTCCGCATTGAAAGCATGTTAAGTTATTGAGAAGAATACTGGTGCCTCATTATTAATCTCACATAGCCTAAGATTTACTTGGCTAATGCTTTGTTAACTACTCGAAAGGTTTGAATTTATTGACGCATAATAAGGCTCACTACAAGATTGATGGGCGAAACGGTAAATTCCTATATTCGATAAAATATGGTTGATGAAGCCCAAAAGAATGACAATTGGGAAATGCAAGCATTAGTCGACGCATGTCGCACACCCTGTCCCCGTCTTAGTAACCATGTACTCGAGTAGCCTGCACAAAAGGCAGATTAAAAGCACTGGACATGTTGCGCCACTAAGGCTTCTTCAGTGGCGTGACGTACAATAGGAGAGCAACTCTGTGAGTAGTACTTCATAGCAGATTTCCTGTAGATTCTCAATAATAGATTCCAAAGACTTATTATGCCTCCTGGCATTGCGAATGCGTCGATTTTTTGCCCTTATCATACCGTCGACGGATCCTTGGTTATCGCTTATTTCTATCCATTGTGAACGACGATCATGATCCTCTGCAACATCTTTTAATCCCTGTAATGAGACACTCCGGGCATTTTCGTCTGCCACCTTCGACGACATCACTTCGTGACAGATCCTTCATCATATGCATGTCGAGACTGTATAACTCCGGATTCACCATTTGAGTATTGTTCCGTATTTCTTTTTACTTGTTCTGATTTTTCTTGAATACTTATTCTGTACTTTTAACTTGGGGTCCCACGATTGCCATTATTGGGACTTTCGTAACCTTTTCAAATAAACATCCTTGTCATTATTATTATTATGCCTTGTTTAGGACTTTTTCAGTAGTCGGATGTGCTCTCAACCACATACAAATAAAGCGTGGTATTAATTGATCGGGTAGAAATATTTTTGATGTCTGAATAGGCTAAATGTGAGATAGCTTCAATTGAATAGAAATTGTCGAATTGATAATCAAACTATTTATCTAGAAATTATAGAATATATGTCAGCCAGACAAGCTGTAAACTTCTTATCACTGAGTTTGAGAAATTCTCAAAATATTCAGAGTCACGCGATTTTTGATTAAGTGATTCGGAATCGCGGCCGCCACTGGTCGTGAGTTGAATTGTGTATCAGTCACATTGACGATGAAAGGCATATTTGCGCAAGAAGCTGAACACATTTTCACAATTTTTTAAAAAAATTAAGAAAAATTAAAGATCTTGAATCAAATTCATAGATGAAAGCAATCACATTTTTTTGCCAAATGACTGTGTACTCATATTGATTTATTGAGTCAAAGAATCTCAGAAATTCACTAAGTATCAAAAAATATCCTGTGTAGTGTGTGTGTTCCTTTGAATGTGAGGATAGAACATATTACTCATAGGTGAAATTTGGCCCATTTTCATCGAAATTCCTCCGAATCGCAGCATTCATCATGCGGTTCTGCTCTTCTGTGAAAAAGTCTTTCCAACCTCCTATTTTACCCTTTCGTATGAAATTAAATCCTGTTTTTTGATCTACACGACTCACTGACGAGTTTTGTTTCATCGTATCAAAGCGGGTTGCTTCTAGAATGAAATCTTCGTCTTCTGGTGTCAAAGGGTCTAATCCCAAATGTGAAGCGATTCGCCGAAGTTGCTGTCTTGGTTCTTGCACTAAATCTTCATAGAAGAGGATGAGTACATTCGGTTTGTTTCTAAGCTCCCATCGTTCACGTGTGACTTCGAAATAGTCTCCCGTTGAAGTTTGACCAGACATGAATATGTTGAAAAACTCATTCCAATCATAATTCCACTCGTACATTGATATTCCGCGATATAAATGAAACAATCCGACGGCTGTGTCTTTTGGATTTCTTAAGTTGAAGATCACTTTTGTTGAAGGAGAGATGAAAGTCTCATTCAAAAGGCTGGGACTGAAGTGAGTTTTAATCAACCTCGGACCACTTGCATCGCTCCAATTATTCAACAAGTCTATGCCACATGGGAGACCTGCATAATACCCT
Source organism: Prostheceraeus crozeri (assembly GCA_907163375.1). NCBI lineage: Eukaryota > Metazoa > Platyhelminthes > Polycladida > Euryleptidae > Prostheceraeus > Prostheceraeus crozeri. The sequence goes on along the minus strand of CAJQUW010016451.1, from coordinate 244,231 downwards.
GTATTCAGCTCCAATTGAGGGAATCGATAATGTATCGATGTTTTTGCTTCTTTAGGATGATTTTGTCCGTTCAGAAGGAACCACACCATTTCCTGTGTAATGATGGTACCGGTTCGAGGGAAGGTGCTTACAACAATATCCGTTGGCCTAAAATTAAAGTTGTGAGCATCTTCAAGTGTTTTCGTATTTGTGTAATTCAACCATTTGCGTCCAAAAGCAGTCAGTTCACCTTTTGGAGGATGATAATTAGTCGACATTTTTGTAGGAGACCTGAGGTTAAAGAATCTTGCATGAAATAACTGCTGAGCGTATGCGATGCGTCAATTTGTATTTACTAATCCAGCCACAAGAAGAAGAATATCATACATCTGATTGGTTACGCGTCATCGTTTCATAATTGTGTTATGTTCAATTGGGTTCAAATGTTAAATCGGCTTGCATGAACGCGAAATTATGAATGTTTAGCAAAAGTCGAAATCTTATTGGTTACATGTACATACACTTATTGCTACATACACGTAATTGTCAGAAGTTCAAAAGTTGATTCTCACTTGTCATAATAATAATATTTTCTAACACTCTCGCCTCACCTCCAGAAATGACCTTGAAAATCATGTTCTACATCACTCCAGTGACCTTCATCAACCAAGTTTTGCTCAGATATGATAAATATGGACACTTAGCCTCTATTTGGTACTAAGCTTGTTTGGATTTGAGAGGCGTACTGGCAAAAAAAGAAAAAAACGCTATATTACAAATTCAGGGCTTGACATTCAGGGCGCAGTGATCAATTTTTATGAAAATCAGTTTTCTGAGGTAGTTTTGTGCGTATTTTTCGAAAATGTTGTGGAAAAGATTCAAATTGGCCAGGAAGTAGTCTCATCAGTAGTCTGACACACTGTAGAAAATTATTATTATGTAACACCCTCGCCTCATTTATGATTCATCAGAGTTTTTACTTTACCTGTTCTCTACCATGGGTCTACTTGGCTAAGAATAATTTCCCTAACTATTTTTGAATATTTTAATCCATATTTAAAAAGTAACAGACATCTGTAAAAACTGTTCATGATAGAACAAAACTAGTTCTCGTTGACATTTGACGTCTTTTTCTGTGACATTTATTGAACTATATGAACTCTTTCTCTTTTGCAATTTTTTCTAAGATCAGCTGATTGTTAAAGCTAACTTAACTTTGAGAAACCAGAATATCTAGCCAATATCCTGTGATCACAGTAAAAATAATACTTACTAGGTTCAACAAATTAAATTTAACAGACGCAATAACTATTAGTCGGATTATTTGATTAAGCCTTTCCAGGCCACATAGCCTCGACGCGTATACGCGTCTTTTGCTTATATTCAAATGTGTTCGAGTCTTCTATCAACTGGAAGATATCCATACGTCTTGAAGATCTGCCTGGCTGTCAGACAGGCTGATTAAAATTCTTCCGATCGACTGTTGCAGACACACACACGCGCGCGCACCTAATGATGCAGCGCCAACACATGCATTTCAAGGTCAGTCAGGTTGGAAGCATGATCTAGCACCATCAACCATTGAAGACTACATCCGAATATTTCTGCCAGATCAATTGATAGAAGAAATTAGCGATTGGACAAATAAGCGAGTTAGTATCTTTGCAGCAAGGAACGACACATCGTGGACTTGTGTGGACACTACTACCGAAGAGATGAAGGTGTTCATTGGTTTATCTTTGGGAATGGGAATAATCAGGAAGCCCACAGTGGAATCCTACTGGACCACTGAGCATTTGATGAAGACGCCGTAAATTTATAGATGACATTTGCACGTCATCAGCACGATTTTATAATCAGAATATATGTTTTGTTGACTACATAAATATGCATAAATGTAGTAAAATACTAGCAATGTAAAGCATGAAAATTCGCCTTTTTTCGGCTGCATAGGTGGAATTAGAGTAAAGGCTGCGCATGGGGAAGGGTTAAGATGGTTGTGTATTGTGATTTTACATAAATCGTTTGCATCAATAATTAATTTGCATCAACCTACTAACCTTCTCATAATTAAGTAAAAACTATTTATAGGATATATTTGGTCTATATGACACATTAGCGATAGGTCTATTACTCCTAAACCATGCCGTATCCGCAGCAGTAGATTAGGAGAAAATGTATATTCTGATATGTGACCTATTAGCATCAAAATTACTCACGTTGAAGTCATGTGGATAGCGAAAAGCATAGGCGTACGGGGCGGGGGGGGCGTGGGGCTGCATCCCCCCCACAAGGACTCGGGCAAAAACATTCGGGCAGTTACCAAATTTTTGGCAGCGGCGAATAAACTTAAAAAATCGCGTTTTATGGTCAAAGCAAACAAAAATACGATTTTATTCCGATTAGGCGAGACGATGTGCCCGAAATCCGGGCAGTCCACCGGTCATAATTGAGGGACAGAGGGAGTGCCAATGAATTCCAAAAGAATCTGAAATTCGGGCGATAAATGCCACACGTGTCGGTTACTAATAGTGCTACAGACACTGGCCATTCGCTTATTCGGTCAGGTAAGTAGCGATGACAGAGTCGGCAGATTCAGCAGAATCGGTAAAGCAGCCGATTGAAGCAGTCGGTCGGCTGAGCGGTCGTTTAGTGCCCTCAGAAGAATAAAGACTTATCTTCGAAGCACGATGGGACAAGATCGGCTCAGTCACCTGGCACTCATAAATATTGAGCGATCGTATGCAAACGCAGTGATTGAAACCGACATTTCCAGAATCATTGATACATTTGCCAGTCGCAAAAATCGGAGCTGTCAGTTCTTTTGATAATATCGCTCGATATTTCTGTTATATTAGAGAACAATTAAAACTTACCTATGTTACTTGAAGTCGTTTTGTATCATCTGCATCTGTATTTATATCCCACCCTCAATATCAGTCTTCCATTTAAGACAAATTCATGACTGGTTGGTTACTTTGATTGACAGTTTCCTCGTTGAAAATCCCCAGTATCATCCATTAGTATTTGGAGATTTCAATCAATTTGATACCATGCACCTTTGTAGAGACGTCTCACTTACAGATATTGTGAAGATGCCAACGAGACTCGAGAACGTTCTCGACCATGTTTTAGTATCAGACAGTTTATCAACCGTTTACAAATCAGAAAATGTTACCTACGATGCTCCGATTGGTAATGGTGACCACAAACTGATCATGTGCTACGCTGAGCAAAGCAGTACGCATTCAAAGATCATGAGCTGGCATGCTCTATACAATATGAGACAATCTCACCTTGAGACGCTGTATTATAATGTTGGCCTCGTCTTGGTTGATGTAATTCTTGGCTGATGTAATCTCAGAACCTTTCACATACATATTTCAAAAGTCAATTGAAACGAAAGTTGTTCCCATGAAATGGAAGAATGGGTCAATTGCTGCTATTCCAAAGTGTTCGCCTCCAACCATTGACAAGATGCGTTTTATCACGCTACTTCAACTATCTGCCAAACTTCTGGAAACGATTGTACTTGACAACCTGCGTCCTTCGTTTTATAGTTCATTTGGCCCAGAGCAACATGGTTTCCGTAGAAATGCTTCAACGACAACAGCACTGCTAAGCATCCTTCATTCTGCTGCCTCAGCTATAATTCTCTCGCTGAGAGAATTAAGCTGAGAGAATTTCCTGAGAGGCTTAAGCGAGCGAGTCAGGAAAGTGATGAAGAGATTTGAATATCGGGTAGTGGATCGGAGCGGCAGAAAATTAGGGGGTTTATTGAGGAAGGATGAGGAGCAGGACGCGAAGGAGGTTGTTTATTGTTTAAAGTGTGGGATCTGCAACGCTAAGTATGTGGGGGAGACAAAACGCGGCATGGAACAAAGAATGAAAGAACACAAGAAGAAAGTGAGAGAGGCAGAAGTGCAGTCATCGGAGGTGGCCAGACACGTGTGGGAGCTTGGTCATCGGATGCAGTGGGATAGGGCAGAGGTGATAGCGAGAGAGAGAGAGAGAGAGAGAGAGAGAGAGAGAGAGAGAGAGAGAGAGAGATCTTCCAATTTCGGAACAGAGCTTTCCATCTCTCTTGCATGTCTATCGATATCACAGTGAACAAACCAAAATCAAGACTATAAGAATACGTAGCAAAACTGTAAGTCAGAGAAATAGGAAGTAACAAAGAACAATGCAACTTCTAACCACCGCTTCAATAGTAAATGCAGCAAGATTTGATTAATACTCATCAGCTACTGTCAAGTCGAGATAGCAATGAAATCCAGTCAAAGCGTTGTCGTCCAACTATTAACTGCTCGCGGAGATCGGTCCAAATCATATATTTTCAACATCTTCATAATCATTTCCAATTTGAATTACAGGTGAGATATACTTCATGTAATTATCATAATATAGAAAGATTAAAACAGCATCAATGATGTTGTTGTAATCATATAATACAATTAGGACATCACTGAACTGCTATGATTATTATTACGGTTTAGAGACTTATGATATGTGTATAATATGCTTGACCGATCTCCGTCATTAAATAATTAATAAGTGCGATGCGTAGTGAAGTTGCTGATTGAAGAAAAATTATGAAAATTAATAACTTTAACGTTGATGTCAAACATTGATTTACAATATTTTTGTATTTGACCTGATATATATCAGTCCAAAATGATGCATGAAGTCTCCTCTCCTTCGTTATGCTTACTATGCTATAATGCATGCTATGTATAGCAAGATTCCATGTTGACATTATCTCACTTACGCATCATCATTATGTGCCATTTCCCGACATCATCCATCATATGTTCCTGCGTTCCAGATAGACATTTCATTATGACATTAGAACTTTGGTGATGATCACTCCACTTTCATATACATGTACTTCCTGCATTTTCCATATTACGGGTAATTTCATTCATGAAATATAAACCCTTGAATTTTGAATTTTGAATTTTGAATTTTGAGAGAGAGAGAGAGAGAGAGAGAGACAGGGAAGAGACGATTGAAAGAGGCAATTTGGACGCACAGATTAGGGGGCCACAACAGGTGCCATGACATCGGCCAAGCATGGAATGAATTGATCAAATGACTCATTGATGCATTATGTATTCCCATTTCTAAATTGAATGTTACGACATGAATAAATCATACGCCTGATGATGTCCGAGCGATTCGGTCGAAAGGCGCCTCGCGTACTGTTATAGTTTTGATTTTTGCGGTGGTACTGTCCAGGATTCGTTATAATGGTATCGGGCTATTACTAAAAGACACCAAAGCCAAAATTCCAAATTACTAAAGGACACAAAAGCCAAAATAGTCCACTTCCAGACCATTCTAAAGAAAAATAGAGGTGTCCATGGATAAAAGCAGCTGGAAAAACCCCTCAAAACAGGCTATTTTATCGAAAAATGAAAAGAAATACTCAAAAACGCTAATTCAACTTTAATGTAAATTTTCGAAAGAACACATTTCCACCATTAACCGTAACTTTGCCAATTGTTAATATTTATCAATCAAACTTGACACACACATTCTCTGGACCACTATCTAGGTGGCAGCATAACACCCGAACCCCAGCTGGTCACAGACCAAAGATATCGGAATTTTAAAACACGTGTATTTTCATGTAAATGTTCGAAAATCGGCATTTACACCTATAACCATAACTTTGCCAATTCCTAATACATTTTAGGCTACTCACGATATAACGCCACTCGATGAAACGTCAAATTCATTTAACGCCCATCTTTTTACAGAACAAAAAGATTTTAGCATGAAACATTCGGTTTAACGCCAGATTTCATATGCCGCCATCCACCCATGACATTATGGGATAAAACGTTTAATTTAGCAGTACATTCTCGATATAACACCAATCCCAGATCTCAATAGCGTGTTGATGAATTACTTTTCGATAGGTAGAATTGTGAAACTTTTGATGATGATTGGAGGTGATGCTAACACCCCAATATGACATCTCACTTCCAACCTTGTGACGCAGGTATAATAAAGGCTTTTAAGACGTGTCATTACATCAAATTATATACTGCATATTTATACTGATAATGAGAACCACATCTCCATCACAGTGGCTAGTGCAATTCGATTCTGTCATTCCAAAAAAATCATTTAAAATTCCGACATCTTCAGGGTGTGACTAGCTAGGATTCGGGTGTTGTGCTGCCACCTAGATAGTGATCCAGAGAATGTGTGTGTCAAGTTTGATTGATAAATATTAACAATTGGCAAAGTTATGGTTAGTGGTGTAAATGTGTTTTTTCGAAAATTTACATTAAAGTTGAATTAGCGTTTTTGAGTATTTTCTTTCATTTTTCGATAAAATAGCCTGTTTTAAGGGGGTTTTCGAGCTGCCTTTATCCATGGACATCTTTACTTTTCTTTAAAATGGTCTGGAAGTGGACTATTTTGGCTTTTGTGTCCTTTAGTAATTTGGAATTTTGGCTTTGATTTCTTTTAGTAATAGCCCTGATATCGCAATTCAAATTTCTAAAATCACAATAAAATAAATTTCTTAAGCTTCATCTAAAAGTGGATTAGTCGACCTCTATTTGGGCTAACTCAAACCACTATCCGTATTCAATAGACCATTTTATTGTAAAATGGTATTTTGTTAAATCTTTTTCTGTTGAAATCTAGAGGACGAAGGTGAAGACGAAATTGAAGAAGATAAAGAAGACGAAGAAAGGAAAGAAGACGAGGAAAACGATCTTGAGGAATACACAGGACTAAGAAATAAGAAACGTAGAAGATCCAAAGTGATTGACTTTAGAGCATACCGTATAAACTGAAAAAGAATGTAAGGAGTGAAAATAGATTCAATTGTTTTATGAATGATTTTTTCATTGTAAAGCTGACTTATACGGTAGGCTATATATGTCAGACTGATAATTTTCATGAAATTTACTGCGTTGTAACTCGGTTGTTGAAGGAGAAATCGAAAGAAGAATAGAAATTTTAACGTGATGTTCTATAACAAAATTATCAAAATTTACGTAAATGCACGTCTTGAGCGATATTGCACCAATTTATTGGTGCAATGCGAGCAAATGGCTTTTCAATACGTATGACCGGTCAACCAGCATAAATACCGATGAATAAAGAATGTCATTATCATGATTCAGCAAAATTGTGAACTTATTGCATAAAGGAATTTCTAAATTTGCAATGATTAAAAAGTGTGTTATCAAAGTTTTATAACGTATGAGTACTAGAAAGCTGCAGACTCCAAGAAAGAACATACAGTCGGTGTATTGCAGTGTTTTCTCTAAAGATACAATAAATTGAAGCGTTCGAACACAATTGGGAACTCATTGTTCTTCGGAGTCCGTTCATGAAGGGCTACATTACATAGGTTAGATGAAATTATGTCATTCATTAATTTCATATTGGTGATCACACTAAACGCACATATTAATTGATGAGTATATGCGTAATTAACTTAATTCTTCGCTGAATTCTTAAGATTTCCGCTTATAAAAAAGCGATTTGAATTCAGTCATGGCATGATTTAACTGAGATCAGATAAGAAGGATTTTCGACACTAAAAATAGCATCGAGGCGAGAATGCTGCTTAATTATAATTGCTATCGATTTGAGGCGAAAGTGTTAGATATGAGGCGAGAGTGCTATGAATGAGGCGAGAATGCTAATTAATATTACCACCATGAGGCGAGGGTGCTAAATGTGAGGCGAGAGTGTGCAATAATATAATGATATAATAATAAAGTTGTTTTTTGTGAAAGAACACCGCCTCAATAATGGGAATCGTGAGGCGTGGATACAAGCAATCGTTGCAAGTTAGATATCATAAAAGTCATAACAAAGTAATCGTGTTAAATAAATAACCAATTTATGATGATGCTGTCACTGTCACAGAGTAAATCTAGTATTGAAGAGTATATACATGCATACAAAGAAACTTTTCGCCCTCAGAGTTGATGAAATGATGGGTAAACGAAACTTGTTTGAGAAAGTCATCTTAGGCAAAGTCAAATGGTGGAGGGGATGTTTAATATCATAGACAACACTTAGGAACAATTTAAATCCGCAGATCTTCCGCCGATATGCGAGGGGAACAAAGTTCGAACACTGACACTCAGCTCCACACACAATTCGATGTGCTCTCCTCTGAACCTGCTCAATGTTTTCCTCCGACATCTTGTTCAAGTCTGCAAATAGAGGTGCAGCATATTCCATAATACTTCTTACACAACAATTATATACAATAATGAGCTGGTCTTTTGGCAGGTAACAACGAAGTTGACGTAATACAAAAAGGCGTGAAGAAGCATATGAAAATAGCATATGAAAGCGTGAAGATACAATGACTGGTCCATCTCAGCCTCTTGTCAAAAGTTACACCAAGAATAGTCACTTCTACTTTCAGTGGAATGTTCGGAATTTGGTAGTCGATCTTCTTGAAGCTTTTGTTGAATGTATAAAAGGTCTGTTGACATTTTTGAACCTGAATTGCCATACTATTTTCTCGAGTCCAACGGATGATTTCATTATAAACAGAGAAGAGGTCAGACGATTGATGACATTTTTTAATGCTGCCAATTAAGAATAGGTCATCGGCATAATTAACCAGTAGCAAGTCTGTTTTTGGAGAAATCACGAGATCAGACATGAAGTAGCTAAAAATAAGTGGGCCAAATGATGATCCCTATGGGATCCCACTGTGAACCTGGCCAAAAGAAGAGCATCTGTCTTTCCATTTTACCCTCATTCGGCGTGATGTGATATAGTTCTGTACAAAGGATATCAGGAAACTACTGAAATTGTCGCGGATCATCTTTTGAATAAGAATTTCGTGGGAAATTTTATCAAATCCCTTCATGAGATCAACGCAGACCATTTGACAAGCTTCTATCTCACGATTCTGTAGGTGCCTTGATATGTAGTCCTCGATTTCAATTAAGGCTGCTGTCGTTGAGCTATTGGGTCTATAACCAAACTGACTGTTGTCATAGCGCGATAAGAAGTCTGTTCTGAATCTCTTTAGTAGACATTTCTCAAAAATTCTTTCCGGCATTGGCAGAAGAGAAATTGGACGAATATCGGTGATGCGTGGTGGTGATGTTTTAGGAAGCGGGATGACATCAGCGTCCTTCCACTCTTGAGGCAAATCTGCGATTTCCATGCACAAATTAAAAAGCATCGTGAGGGTCTCAGCCAGGTTTTCAGCAAGTTTGGGCCATATCAGGGAAGGCACATGATCCGATCCGCAAGCTTTTCGTGGACTAACTCGTTTTAAAAGCGAGCACACCTCAACTTCATCGAATTGAAAAGGTACAATGAATGGATATTTCTGGGGAAAAATGTGATTTGAATTGCCAACTTTTTGAAAGTGCGAAAGGACATTGGTTTTAATTTCTTCAAGAATGGATTCCAAATCTTCATCTGGTCTGCAGTTGCAAAGCCAATTTCCAGCCATATCAACTTTATTCACCTTCTTGTAAATGTCCCAAACAGAGCAACCCTTACTTAAAAGTCGATTACCCCAAGCTCGCTTTGCATCAAGTATTGCTTTTTTTACTTTGTCTTTGTAGTGATTGTATAAAGACCAATCCTTTTCTCTGTATGCTTTATATCTCTTGTTGATCAGTACTGTAATAACATTGGTCATCCAAGGTGGATCTTTTGCAGTGCGCTTAACATACTCGGATGGAAACAATTCAATGCTTATTCTCAATTTTTCATAAAAATCTTTACAAAATTCATTGATATCACTGCTTTCATATAAATATGTCCAATTAACATCATCAGAAAACTGGCCACAACATCAACATGTGATTGACGAAAATCAATTACTTTTACAAATTCTTCCTCCAACAGTATTTCTTGTTTTGGCTTGATGAAAACAATATCATGATCACTAGATGCCAGTGGTGGCAAAGTTTTACATGGAAAATAATGAGAAACAATAGTTGTCTGGGACAAAAATCAAATCAAGCGTGGCGCCATTACGTGTGGGTTCATCAACAACATTAGTTATACAAAAATTACACTCAAATGTCTCCGTGTTCAATCTATTAAAGTCTCCAATCATAAAAACGGGATAGCATACAAATCGCAGCAGCTCTGTATCAATGATCGAAGTTATTTCATCACATACATTCCGATGCTTGTCAATATTCAAAGACCTGCCGTGAGGAAAATACAATAAGACTACAATACATCGAAAAGCTTTGTGGGAAACTCTTACTAACAAAACCTCAAAGTCATTGTTGCTGGTAACACTTTTGAGTACAATTGAATCAAATGATCTGCGGACAAGACAGCAAAGGCCACCGCCTTTCCTCGAGCCTTCCCGATCAGCTCGGTGAACGCAATAACCAGTAACAGAAAGGAAATTGGAGTCAACCGTTTCGTCAAGCCAGGTTTCTGTTAGACATATTATGTTGAAAGGATCTTTCTTCAAAAGGATTGTAAGTTCATCGACTTTATTTTTGATTGATCTGGCGTTGATGGTGCAAAAAGATGGTAAAATAACAGGCTTAATCATGTTATCTGAATTGCTAGTGTTTGCATGTTTAGCATGTTTAGTTATGTAATCAATCATTGCAGATGTCTACAATGAATGACCGGGCTTTTTAACGTGCAGTTGCTCGCGATTTGTGCACTTGCTTTTGTTGATCTGCAAAGGGTTGCATTCAAGAAATTGAGAAAAAGAGAAATCATGCAAAAAATTATTTACTGCATGATATGAAAATATAACATGAATTACAATTGCAGAAATTCTGCAAAGTCATTAGACAAAATCTATATCAAAATATCAAAACCAACAAGTGAAAGAGTGAAGTATGCGGACACTGTGAACTATAAGCCGTAAATATCAGTCAAAAGCCATAACTAAAATTACTTTCACTGTTTTTCACAGTCTGAACTGTGAATATCCGTAAAAACAAACGTGTTTATCCTATATATAATCAACGTATTTTACCTGTCGCTCAATCATCAAATTACAACGTCATCATTTTTAACAGATTTTTACGGATATTTTCTGTGAAGCATTTCTGTCAACTTTATGTGGTTTTATTAGCTGTTTATTTACGGTGTACAGTTTGCAGTCGAAAATAAAGGATTAGGATCAAACGGCAAGACATGGTCATTAGGTACCTCAAGCATGTTATACTGAGTGCATGAAATATGAGTGCAAAATTAAAATTTCAATGCTTTTGATATTGAATAATTGTGACATGTATAATAACAACAGCTGAATGGTAGTCGTGGATGTAGTGACAACTGGATGATGCCAATTATGCAGTTTGTATCATTGTAGGCACTAATTGTTTCAGTTTTACATTATTTGTGTTATTATTGATGTTATACAATGCATCAGCACCTTAATTTTAAGCATGCCTCCATTCATGATCAAAAGTAAATTGTCCGGGTAGATTAAAGTGCAACAGCAAGCCTCTTCATATCATAGATTAATTGATTTTTAGTCAATTTCCAACTCAAAAGACGCCCACAGTTTCGCCATCGATTTAAATAGTTAATAGATACACTTTGTAAAGCCAGAAATTGCATTCTCAAAATCAATTGCTGTGTCAGGAATGCTGTCGATTGGCTGCTATCCGAGTCAGTTTTTCACGCTGCACTTGTGATTCGACTCCATGATTTTATATAGATCCACTTGAGTTCACCAAGCTACGTCTAATGAGCTCACAATAGCTTATCCAATGTGTCGTCAATATTATCATATCGTTACAAATATGAAAAATTGCAAAAAATACAGTTTTCATGATAACTATCACGAGTCGGATAGGGACATTTAATGGCCGTATCCAAGAACCTTTAATAGAAGCCGTGACATCTAATCGAAGAGCAAGTAGGCCAAAGTGGGACAATCATATTCGATCATGCTGAGCTCACTATATGCCTACTCGGTGTTTGGTCCTTAACCTCAAATGTTCCTACATAATTCGTATTTAGACCTGTTGTTTTCAATACCTTCGTTTTACATGTCTTCTTCTTTCAGAAATCCTCACACGCTCTGTTCCCTCACGCCCGCTGCGGGCAGCGGGCATTCGTCTGCGGGTACGGGCATGTACAATAATGGCTTAATCAACAAATTCATACCCGGTCAGTGGATATGCAGGTTGGGATTCATGGCGGCATACATGACGTAGGCCTAATGTAGGTTAATAAGATAATTATATTATTGAATATAGTCACAACGTATTCTTTGGTCACTATTTCCGAAGGCCATACTTAGGCCTATGTTAGTATCCTAAATATCAAGGTAAGTGCACTGTGCTACATATGGGCTTTATTATCCTGTTGTGAATGATGACGTTTTTAGAATTTCGCTCCACATTTAAGGGCCGATGTAATATACATGCATCCTCGTATGTATATGAACACAATGGAAAAAGAATATGGTTTTTAGGCTAAATAGCACAAACAGATTGCATTGGACTAAAACAATTCGGTAGGATCACACGTAAGTTTAGTCTCTAAAGGCCGATGAACGATGCTCCATGAATAAGAATAGACGATTTGCATTAGACGTGGATAAATAGTCGTGGCTTAACTCTATGCGCGGTTGGTGCATACGGGCCTAAATGTATTAACGTTAAGCTCCAATTCTAAAAGTTTGTAGATGTGAGAGATTGATAAGGGCGTTATAACTAATATCATGAGCTTATTGGCTTTGCATTAAGTTCATTTATTAGGTCTTGGGCCTAATTGTGTATTTTTGTTTTTACTTGATGACGTTTTCTCATCCTGCATCACCAGCTTCCACATTTTTCGGAAGAGACCATTGTTAGCTAGAAACTTGACTACTCAGGAGCAATAACTAAACTGTGGGCAATGAAGGATGCGGTGCGGCACGGGAGCGGCCCCGTCCCCATTAATGACCATTTTACTCTTTGGGTGGAGCCTTACATATTTTTAATGTCTCCAAATCTGTCACAGCTACGAACCTAACTTTTTGCGACCTCTAGCTTCCATGGATTTCTGATAATCAACTCAAATTTCATTGAATTTCGCCCATGGGAACACAAAGGATTGACCTTAAATAATTCAAAAGTACTTTTCGAAAGTCGAGACTTTTTGTCAATTTCCTACAAAATTAAACATCTCACTGATCAATTCAAATTTCGTATACACTGTAAACTGTATAGGGCACGAATTTAGGCACGAACTCAGAATTTGGTGCCTGTTGGTGTCTATTGATGGTTGAGGTCACTAATAGGCACCAATACATACAAAGAAAAATGTCTTTATTTATGATCCATAATAAGGAAGCGAATTCATTCGAAATCAAGCCATCTAAGGTTCAAATTACTCAATCCGGCAAATTAAAATCTCAATTGTTTGAGTCTCTAACATTTTAAAGACATTCTTTCAATCCTCCATCCGTGAAGCATTGTTGAGTAGCGCTTGTGACCATCAACAGCTGTTCAGGATAGCATACGTACTTGAATCACGCGAAATTATATTTGAAGAACAGAAAAGGTGTTCTATGGAAAAAGGTAAGTAGCCTGCGACATGAGTTCGTTTAAAAATATTCCTTGGAAATGTAATGTACATCTTTATGCCCACTATCAAATCATTAGTGTATAGTTAAGATGTCCGACAATACCAAAGTCCAGTCAAATCTCTGTATGAAGCCCTTTGATGTTGTGCTACATCCAGCAAGCGCAGACAGTGAAAATATTGCTCGGAATGTAAGGATAGATAAGCTTTCCTGACTTCAGTCATGTTTACGTATTATTCTATTATCTAGCGACACACTTTTATAGTTGACCAAATAGAAATAGAAGCACGTGCGTGAGGTTCCAACGAAATCACTGGATCCGATAATAATACAAAAGTCACAGCTCCTATTGTGAAAATAATAAAAAATGGTTTATTGACAACTTCATAGCGGCAACCAATCAAAGAGTCTCATATGAATATAATTTGCGATAAACTTATACGTATAAAACATCAGAATACAAAAAAGATAATTAAGCTAACTTGCATAAAAAGGAGGTTTCAATGATGCCGAAGTCAATGATTTCTGGAAGACGGACATCAGTGTACCTACTCGATTGCTTCACCCTTTCTCCTCGCAAGGCTAAGAGTGATGTTCGCAAGAGGGAGAAACGTATTCAACGCCTTCTATACGACATTACATGGCAATATTTTTCGCGAGTTTTCCTTGATATCATGTCTGCCATGTTTTTATGAAAGCGCAGGCATTCAGGACCCATACCACCGGTCGTTGAAAATATGAGTCGGGTAAATGATGCATTTTCTACTTCCATGATTCTCCTGCTATACTCCTGTTTCTTTTGATTTTCGTGAGTACGATAAAGAGAATTCATGGGAGTAGCCAGATATGATTGTAGAGATATGACAACCAGATCCTATTGTGAAGATCCATTGATAGTAACTTTCGGAATTTCCTCACTTGACTGTCATCTGATTGGGTATTCATTAATGCTGTAGTCCAGTAAGTGACCTTGCCATGGAAGTCGTTAGTCATTATTGTTCGACCTTCGCGATGCTCCTCACAACGCGCTACTATAGACACGGTTAAACGTGGTTAAACGACTGAATGCTGTGGACGACTTTGTGTTTGCTTGTTTTCCTAATGTTCATTTCGACAACGACATCGGGACATCAGGCATCTATCGAGTGACAGCATAGTCTTGGAGTTAGGGTGAAAGTGTATTTGTGTCAACTGGACTCATTTGGATGCTGCAATTCAAATCAAGATTAGACTGTCCCATTTTCGAGGTGAGAAGCATTTCATATTTGTTTCACGACGATGTTTAGAAACGATTCCTTATGTATTACAAAACATACATAACACTAGGCTCTTTCTTCAATGCATTAGAAACTTGAAATCATGCACCATGCTTGAAACCTTGTCATTCTGTAAAAAATGGAGTTTTATCTTAAATCTCATTTTCTTAATATTGTGCTCAAATAACATTGTAAAATAAAAAAATGCTGTGTGTATGCAATACAGCTTCATATATGGACAAAATATATGGCTAAAGATATTTCGATACTTATCTTAGACTTGTGAGTTCAATCTCGCAATCTCGACCATTTTTAGGTGTTCAAGATATCGATTATTCGAGATTAGTTTTTTATATTATTCATACAGTCAACAAATAAAAATTAATGGTTTCTTTTCTGGTTTCCAGAGTCAGTACCATAGCATGTTTTGCGTTACGCAAATCACATGAAATCAAAAGGGTTCATAGCACTAGGAACACGAGCAACTTAGATATCGGGTGTAGCGTATACTGACGACGATTAGGACTCTTATGTGACGTCACAAACTTCGCGCTCGTTGACCAGGTTGCATCGGAAACGTAATGCGTGAGTTTGTCTGTATGCAACTGTCGTCACAGTGATTCACCCTAAAAATCAGGTTTTCGTCAGGCCATTTGCTACTCGATGACTGTAGAATAAGGGTAATAAGCAATACATTCAAATCAGAATTGTAGAGATGGTCATCTGATGGTTCTGAAACTCTCGCAGAGAGAGTTTACATGATGATAACTATGACCATCAGTCATCCATGCATGTTAGGTGTGATGAACATGGATGTTTCAAGCAATTACTCCAAAGTCAATAAATATCTCAACTCAACGCTGCATTTAAATAATTATTTTATCCATGGGAAGGCTTATTCATCACTTTTGCATATTATTTAACAGCCATGATCATCATTTTCAGATATGAATTGGTTTTATTAAATGCTTCTTTTGCTGATTTCAAGTCCGCTTTCAGCATATTGATTAATAAATAACATTTGTATAGGCAATCGGGTACTTATGGGTTTATCTCCCGCACGCTTTCAAATTTGTCTAAAATCCTCATAAATGAATAAATCGTCACAAATCTTCAGATACAAGTATTTGAGTATATTTTCTAGCCACATGCAAGCGTTTATGCAAATTTGACAAGTGCGTTTTAAATTAGAGACGATAAGGTGAAGTGTAGCGATGTCAGCGGGTTCATCTGACTTCGCCTGACTTCATCGTCTAGCACTTAGAAGATAGCAGCACATGTACACGTAGGTGAACAAAGTCATGTCGCGACAACTGTTGAAGTTACAATGACCCATACCACATCCCTTCCATTGACATACTTAACTTGAGAAATGTGTGGTAGGGTAGTGGTCGTGGGAAGATTTTAGACAGCAATGATGAGACGAAGAGGGAGGGAGAACAATGCATATAACACTAATGCGTCGAACAGACGAAGTCAGATCAAGTTGCTGACATCGCTACACTTCAATGTGTCATCTCTAATTCAAAAGCACCTGTCCGATTTGCACAAATTTTTGCATGGGTAGAAAATAATCTCAAAAATTCGGAGCTGAAGTTGTGTGACGATTGATTCAATTCTAAAGATTTTAGACAAATTTGAAAACCTGGGGGAGATGACCCATAGGTGCCGGCAACAGTGTGCCAAAATGCGAATACCCAGACAAATGTTTCGGCATTGACTGAGAGAATTTAATAGATAAAAAGAACAGATGGCGCACTTTATGAAAGATAGGGCGTCATGGCCCCAAGAGTATACGGACTTCCCGTCATATTTTGCGGTAATTAATGAAGCTTTGCGTCAATGTGGTGACAAAGAACATTTGCATGGACGGTGTACAAAATGCTGCGCTTTTTTGGTGAACTGGGGAATGTCGACTTCTTCCAACCCACTGAACACAAAAGTTGTGAATTTGAGATCATTATGCACCACATTTTGTGCGGCTGAATATTTCAAAAACAGCATTTTTTCGAGACATGTGGTCGGTTCTGTGAAATCGCGGATAGTGTTTGGATTAAAGTGTTGGGAAATGTCGACAAAAGAAAGTATTGTGTTTTGTACAAGCGTGTAAGGTAATGACTTTCACGCCCACAAATATTCAATGAAAAATATTATCTTTAGTCTTGTGAGAGCCTCTTTATGGAACTGATCGCAGTTCCATGTTAACTACCTTTTCATTTCACCGCTCCAAGATAAGTTTCAATTAAACAATGAAGGAATAAGCAATTATAGTTTCAGCAAACTCTTATACGGAACATTAATTTTTCTAAATAGTACAATATATGTATGGCATGCACATTATGCATTATATATTTTGTTTTCATGAATTTCATTTATTGCCCTGGTAAATTAGTTTTCTAGTTTTTCTTTTACATTTTTCCCAATCAAACTTCGATTTCTTAAGAACTTTTCTATCTTACTGAAGACTATGGTCCACTTCTATCATTGGAACGTATGTTTGTACTCGTATAGGCACTAGGGTTATCCGGCAACGCCATTACATACTCAGGTTATTCATGTAGACGAGGATTTAGTATTTCAATAGTAGCTTGATTTCTTCGATAGCTCAATTATTTCTTTCAGGTTGCCTTGACATCAGTGGTAGAGGGGCGGATTCACACTTTCTATCTGCTATTCCAAACAGCTTTTTATCAAGAATACAGCAAATTTGATTAATCTCTCAGGCCTGTATGCCTACTTGATTTAGATCTTTTATTCAATAATATAATCAGATATTGGAAAGCACGTTTTCTGGTTAGTTCTACATTACAGTGCTTGTCACTTTCTTCTTGAACTTTCAATGTATCAATTGAGAATACCTTGCTCGTACCAGACTAATTGCTGAACAATTGATGAATTCTCCATACTGATTAAGATCAAAATGCCTGTCAACATATCTACGGATTGGATCAGATTGTTATGACATAATGTGCCTACCTGTGGTAACGATAGAAACGTTCTTTCATTGCGACTCATTTAATTTGACGTCTCATTTTATCTGCAAATCGGCAAACCGAAGAAGCTGAAACCGAATCTCGTGGTAAGCAGTGCGTGGTAAATTTGTCGTCACACACGTTAACTCCTGATGAATTCTGAATTTTTGGTTCAGCATACTATGTTGGCCGTCGAAAATTAATATTAATTTAGAAAAGACTGAAGCTGAATTCGTTTATAGTCAACTCAAAAGAAATCATCTGATATCTGATGATGGAGATGCCATATCCAGACTTCGTGGTATCTTTCGATCCTATTTCAGTAAAAATCGTTCATTGAAGCAGCAGTGGAGCAGCAAAATTAAAGCGTTGAAAAATTTATATAAATATTCTGACCTCTACATCTCAAAGGCTGATAAAGGCAGCAATATTGTCGTTGATGATAGAGTTCGCTATCTTGAGAATATGAACACTATCATTAATGATGATTCGAAATTCAAAAAGTATGAGTATTCAACTCGTTCTGACAAAGACCCTTTTATCCTCGAGGGTGATCGTCTCAATTTTGAAGCTGAAGAACGAACATCGCATCTCTGACAATATTTATCAGCAAATTCTAGCTGTTGGTAGCCAACCAGCCTCCTTACACGGCCATCCTAAAATCCACAAAAATGAAACGTATCCTGACTACCGTCCATTTCTTAGCATGAAGAATTCTGCCAAATATAATGTCTCCAAATGGCTTGATTCGGCTTTGAAGCCGTTTATTACTAAAGACTTTTCTTTGAAAGATACTTTTGAATTTGTTGACAGTATCAGCAATTTCAAGGGAAATTGTCCCCAAGATTGATATTTTGTCAGTTTTGACGCAGTGAACCTGTTCTCCGACATACCTGTTGGATCTACATCCGAGCATATAATATCTATTGTTGAATTTGATAGTTTGCCGATTGAAGCTGATACTCTCCGTCAATTACTTATCATTGCTTGCAAAAACATCGTTTTTCGTTCAATAAATGTCTTTATATCCAACATGAAGGAATGGGCATGGGTTCTTTTGCTATGAATCAAATTGAAAAGAAAATTGAAAATTTTGATAGTCAAAAATCAAGCCTTTATTTAACAAGAGCTATGTTGACGACATGCTTGCCATTTTTATGAATTCTGATCCTGCAATCACTTTTCTAAATTTCCTTAATAATCAAAGTGATGACATCAAATTTACTGTCGCGTTGGAACACAATGGTTCAATTCCCTTTCTTGATACTAAAATCATACACGATGATGTTTCTGTTTTCGAAATTTCTTGGAATTACAAACCATCTAATCCTTGCATTTATATTCCTTCCTGTGCGTATGCACCGAAGAAATATAAACAGGCAGCTATGAATAGTCTCTTCTACAGGGCAAAATGGATTTGTAGCAATGACAGCTTGTTAAAGACCTGCAATGATTTCATTGTCAACCTGTTTCTCAGTAATGGTTGCATCATCCACTACATCCTCGATGTTACGCTTAAGGTTGAAAGCAGAAACATTATTTGCAGTGCTGTTTATGATACATGTGATCAGTCTGGCACAAACGTTGCTAATAAGCATGAAGAAAAGATCATTTACTGGAAATTGCCTTACATTCAAGAATTGAAAATTGAACTTCGTAGGCGTATTCATTGTTTCAGTAAAACTGATTAATGGTAAAATCATTCCCGTTTTCAAGACCACGAAAACTGCTCATTTTATTCATCGCAAAGATAGAACTTCTAGCTGTCTCGCCTCGAACATAGTCTACAAATTTGCTTGTGAACACTGTGAACACTGTCACACACTATCTATTTGTCGGAGGAACGGTGAAAATCCTGTCCTGAATTCTGCATTAATTTCATTCATTGTACTTCAGCATGAGCACAAAAACGACACCCAAATCACCAACTTGCTTTATCCGGATGGAAGATGTATGCGCCAAATGCGAAGTATCTGACAATATGGAAGACTCACTGGTATGTGACAAATGCGGAGCGTCATACCATTACAGATACTCTGCATTACCTGCATATGAATTGGTAAGATACGTGAAAAAGAATCGGTAAAGAAGAACTTACAACTGTGAGAATTGCATTAAGGAGATCCACGAAAATGAATTCAATGCAATCACTGAGATATTAAACAAAATCGAATTTGCAGCAACAACAGCAAACCATACCAAGAGAAAGCTTTCGATGAAAGAAACAGAAGTGAAAGATGCAAAAGAAGAAATTGACATTCTTATGAGGAAGAATCAAGACCTATTGAAGACTATTGAAACGTATGAAAGCGAATTGAGAAGAATGGAAGAGAAAGAGGAAGAGATAGAGAGAAAGCAAGAGTCAAACAAAAACGCTACCGAAGGTGACAAAAATAGAACCGAAGAACAGCTAAAGAACATACAGTATGAACTCCAAGACATTAAACAGATGTTACGGGAAATTCATGTGAAGGTGGGTGACTCAGGCAACGATCATCAGATCCATCAAAGACATCAGCAAGGGTCGCAGAATCATCAACAACCCAGACAACAACCGAATTGGCATCAACACCATCAAAGAAGACCGCCGTACCAAAGACGGCCACCACCAACTTGTTTCACGTGCGGAAGGAAAGGGCACATTGCCAGATACTGCAGAAGCTACCAATACAGAGGCCCCAGATATCCTACGTATCCAAGATGGAATCAACATCCTCAGTACCATCCATCGACAAACTATCAGCCTGTGCCACCGATGAACACACAGCATTCATCTTTCTACCAGCCTTATATGAACTACCAACCAGTCAGCCATAACCTTCCCATGAACCAGCAGCATTTTTAACAGTACCGAAGAAGGAGAGGAGACTGGGAAAGCAGATAAAGTAAGTCAACATGATGCACAAAAGATAGCTATTTTTTACACAAATGTAAACGGATTAAGTAAAACAAAGCTTCAAAGTTCTGACATGATCAAAGACACTTGGAAAGCAGATTTAGTGTGCTTCACAGAAACACATTTACAAGATGAAAACGATCTTATTCAAATGAACGACTATGATTTAACACAAACATGCTCCCTAAAAAAGAATACTTTAGGAAGAAATATCAAAGGTATATCTGTTTATGAGAAAGAAGATAACCTTGACACGCATATCAGTAAACTAATCGCAGAAAATGGAGATATCATGATACTAAAAATCACAAATGCAAATTGGGCTGAAATAAAGGACATTTACATTATTATATGTTATCGAGAATGCAGGGAGTCTAACTATTCAGAGGATACTTACCTGGATAAAATAAAGGATTATATTTTTAGATTTAAAATGAAAAATATCTTACTAATAGGCGATCTGAACAGTCGCGTTGGTTTAATGAATGACAATGAACACCTTGGTATTAAAGACAGAATATCACAAGATGAAACAATAAATAAATACGGAAGAGAACTAATAGATTTCTGTAATGAAACGTCTCTAATCATAGCTAACGGCAGGTATGATGAAGGAAAATGCACATTTCACAAATTAATGAACGGAAAAGTTTCTAAATCGCTTGTAGACTATTTGATCATATCAGAATCTCTCATTGATCAGTTAAAAGCCTTCGAAATCCAAGAGCCGAAAACATATACCGATCACTCTCCAATGGTTTTCGAGATAGACATTAAATTAAAATCGAAAAACTATAATAATAGTTATAAAAAGATTTGTAGTAATGGCCGGACCACTGCCATAAGACCTTTTAAATGGTCGAGAGATTATCAATCCACATTCCGTAAACAACACTTTAAGATCAAATGCAATACTTTAGTAGATCAGGTGCGCAAAAATGAAATTGATGAGAAAGGTTTGTATAATAATTTAATTGCATTATCTCAAAGAGAAAGGAAGGAACAAAAAAACAGTAAACAGAAAATAGCATACTCAAAAGAAACTAGGCTTCTACGGAGAAAGTATATTGAAACAGTAGATATATGGAAAAATGATCAAACTGATCATAGCCTTAACATGTTGTT
The DNA here is from genome assembly GCA_907163375.1 of Prostheceraeus crozeri. NCBI lineage: Eukaryota > Metazoa > Platyhelminthes > Polycladida > Euryleptidae > Prostheceraeus > Prostheceraeus crozeri. The sequence goes on along the minus strand of CAJQUW010016451.1, from coordinate 222,484 downwards.
GGAAAGCAAAAAGAAATACAATAAGAAATTAAAGAGAGAAAAGAGAAAAGCAAAATCTGTGAAGTTGAGGGAACTGAAGAAAGCCAAGAAAAATAATGACCAAAAGAAATATTGGGAATTAATGAACAAAAATAGACCAAATAAAAAACAAAGCATTCCAAGAAGTTGACAGCGGATGATTTTAGGAAGCAAATAACGGAAAGGGATGATGTTTTAAAGGAAAAAAATAATAGCGCAAAACCAAAATTAATGACAATGGAAAAGACTGAAAATGGCAGACAAGACTTTTCTCTAAACAGAAAAATAGAAAAACAGGAAATCCTTGATTCTTTAAAAAATATACCGAACTCGAAAGCAAGTGGTCCAGATGGTATAGTTAACGAACTATTAAAACAAAATCCAATCGAGATTACTGAAATTCTCCACAATATCTATACTGGATGTATGCAGGAGAATCAGATCCCCTTCAACTATAGTTGGATTGCTCCCATATTCAAAAAAGGCAATAGAGAAGAAGTAAACTCATACAGATGCATTACGTTGTCATCATGTATCGAAAAAATTCTAACCAAAATATTGAATACTAGACTAAACGAATGGTTAGATAAATATGATATTATACATAGAAATCAAACAGGATTCCGAAAGGATCACTCAACAATCGACAACATCTGGATACGGCAGGAAATTATTAACATTTACAAAGGATACAAGAAGGAATTGTATATATGTTTCATTGATTTGTCGAAGGCTTTTGACTCAATACCAATCCCAAATTTAATAAAGAAACTCGAAAATATTCTCCTCGGCGGAAATTTCATGTCATTGATAAAAAATATGATGATAAACAAAAAGTACAGGTGTTTATTCAACGGAGTTGAAAGCGAAGAATACGAATTGAGAAACGGAATTCCACAGGGAGACAGTTTGTCACCAACTCTCTTCAGCCTCTATATAAATGATCTATTTATGTTACTGGAAGAAAATTTTAACACGTTGCGACCAGCGCAAGTGGAGAAAATTAAAATTACGTCGCTGGTTTATGCGGATGATATCTTATTACTTAGCGAAACACAACAAGGTTTGATTCAACAAATAAAGCTAGTTAGAGAATATTGCCTCCAAAATGGTCTAAGTGTAAACTACGACAAAACTAAGATTATGATGAAAAATGTTATCGATAAATATATTCATCTAAACATAAATTTTGGAAATGAAAATCTGAGCATAGAAGTAGTTGACGAATATACTTATCTTGGAGTAACAATTGCAAAAAGCCATAGAAGACATATTGAGAAGGTAACCAAAAAAGGTAAACAATCTTCATACATTACAGCTAAAACATTGAAAGAATTCGGAACGATTACAGGTGATATCGTGAATGACACGCTCCAGATGTTAACTTTATCAAAGATAAAATATGGTGGTGAATTGTTCTTTGACAAAAACCTAAAAGACGTGAACAGAATTATAGTGCAATTTTACAAGAGATTTTATCACCTCAAACGGTCAACACCGAAATACTGTCTCATAGGAGAGTTTGGAATTCAACCTGTGGAATTCCACTATTGCAAATCTGCGCTCAATTACTGGATAAAATTGAGAAAATCTAAGGAAAATAGACTGATAAAAGTAATGTATGATGTCATAAGCATGAACCTGCCAGAAAATACAGCGAAAAATACATGGTGTCATAGAATTAAGAAATTATTCAATAAAATTAATTTACAGGATATTTTGTATTCAAATATTGAAGAACGTAAAAATTACAAGAACATTTTCACTAAACGATTGTTAGAATATTTTAGACAACAGTGGATCAATTCAGCGAAATTAAGTAGTCGAGGTCTTCGATATTTGGAATTGTGTCGTTTCGAAAACCAGATGAAAATGTACCTAAACATTTCTGACTCTAGTAATCATGTTTTGTCATTGTTAAAATTCGGAACAGGCAACCACAGCCTTATAGCTGAAACTGGTCGATATAACAATAGAAAAGAATATAATGAATGCTTTTGTAACCAATGTGAGTCAGGAGAGATAGAAGATTTATTTCATTTCATATGTGCATGTCCAAGATATTCAAGAGAAAGAACTTCAATTGTTCCACTCTTGTCATGTGATAGAACAGATTTCTATGACTTGATGAATGGTATCAACCCGAAGCAGTTAAAAGCTATAGGTACATATCTAGAACAGGCGAACCGGATCCGAGACAATAACGGACTATGACAAAACCGTTGAGTAGTAATCAAAAGATATATAGCCTGGAATCAAGCGATTCCAGCCACACACTATCTATTTGTCGGAGGAACGGTGAAAATCCTGTGCTGAATTCTGCATTAATTTCATTCATTGTACTTCAGGTAAGACAAACCTATTCGTGCATTATAATTCTTAGTATAAATGTATGTTCTTGCTAAAACAAAATCCGTTCCTCCGACTTAATAATAATTTAGAGACTATTAAATAGGCTACTTAGGTGTCCACTGGGTTATTATAATGATAATAAACTTAAATAAAATGCTCAATAACAAATGTATATCAACATTGAAATATTTATCTGCATCATGTTAAATGTATACATGTTTAAAGCTGATATAACTGCATCTATAAAATGTCTCCTCTTCTTCATGGATGTACAACTAGATATGAGTCTTCCAATGGTGAGCCTGGACATGGTGAAAATGTATTTTATCTTATCTTCCATCCGATGCCAATCATCACTCATCAAACAAAGTGCTCATTTTTTATCTTCATCATTTCATCTCATTACTCATTTCATTCATCTGTAATGTTTATGCCAACATTGGCGTAATAAACGCTTTTTGACTTTTGACAAGTGTTACATCGTCGTATTCGAGACATCTACAAACGCGTATTCGAGAGCACTTGTCAGGTCGCCCTTTGCCATCTGAAATAACGTACACAATCATGTGAACTTTGAACAATCATTCTCCGTCATCGCCCGCACGAATAAAACTCGCAGTGCAGAATCAGTCTTCATAGGTGCTTATGACACAAATCTTATTAAACAATAATACCAGCTCTTTCCCATTGTTTTTAAAGTTGTGAATTATTGACCTAAACTTTATTATTGTCTTGATTCGTTCCGTTTTACTATGTAAGCCACTGAAGATGAAGACGAGTTTTTGAAATTGTACAATTTGGTCAAATTAAATGAGTCGCAATGAAAGAACTTTCTATCGTGGACCATATTGATCTAGCTTAATCGTTTTAACTGAAAATTTCTGTTGGATAGATTCATTAGCGGTTTCTCAATTTAAAGTTGTTGAGTAAAGTGATGCCGCAGAAGCTAGCTCCAACTACAATGTCAACTTGCGATGACACTTTTTGATTTGTACAGTTAAGTAAGTTATTGACCAAATTACATTTGCATGATATCTCTTTCAGAATCTGAGATGAAATCTTGTCTTAACTGCTTTTGCGGAAATATAATTTGTGTTCAGTCATCAATAATGATATGCAGCTGAAGTTAGAACCAACTACAGTACCAACTTTTTGAAATTAGTTTGCAAAGAACTGAAAACTAAGCATTTTTGCATTTCAGTATAATTAGCAACCATTTCCGGACGGCATGTGGGTGAAGCTATTTCGGCTTGTGGGCGTGGCCCGCATATGCTAAGTTAGCGTATGTTCAATGATTAAACACTGCTGGAATATCTAAAATTGACTTTAAGCGGCGCCGGAATATCGAATATATAATAGTTTCGATCAATCCATTAACTTACAATACGTACATGTAGATTAGACACAATAGGCAGCGACGCATAGCCACTTTAATGTCTGAACTTTGCGCAGAGATGTCGGTTGGTTATTGATCTTTTCAATTCTTCGCTGTGATTGATGACAAGTTGCAGATTATATTGCAGAATATAACAATGATTCGGAAGGTGGCAATTTCACTGTTCACTTGGTAGATATTGGCAGATGCAAACTTCGTTCAGGAGAAGGATGGCTTCCAGACCAAAGCGTAATCGCTATAGGATTATGACGTCGACGAAGCAGACACAAGTGAAGGAGAGAATCTGTCTGATGAGGCCTTCAGTGGTGACACTGATGCTTTAGCAAAGCACACTGTTCTGATTCAGCTGACGAAGAGGAAGACGCCAATCCTGCTGGCGGTCGCTGTAGGGAAAGAGGTGCGGTTAGATGCGAGTGGACTAGAGTCATAGCAAGCCAAGACCGTGTATCTGATAGAACTTGGTCACCAAACCGCAATACAGGTCTCCAGATTGGTGTTCCAGAATCTACGGTAGACTTGATGCTGACTGTTGGATGAAGAAGTATTTAGATCAGTGGTATAGTCAACTCGAATTCTGGAAGAGATCCTATGCAGCGACTGCTGCGCAACCAAGACCGTCTACACGATGCAAAGAATGCTGCAATATCATGTTTCCGCTGTGAAACAACCACGAAACCGATCTGCTGATTGTCTGTAGAAACCATGCTCTTCACAGAATACCATGCGGCCTTGTTTCAATGTGTGGCACAAGTGTGAGTGAAGCTTTAACGTCATTACTCCCCATACTGGGGGCTTGGACGGTGCTGACGCAGTCAGACTATTCTGGAGCGTTGTGATACTGGTAGTCCGAATGCCCTTCCTGCCGACTTCCAATTACACTTTTGGGTATCGACCTCTGGACCAAAGGATCGCTAGGCCAAGCACCTAGCCACTGTGCCACGGAGACCTATGCTACGTACTATGTGCCTGCCACATTTTTTACATTTCGTTGATAAATTTAGTTTGAGTCACACTTGCACTTTCTGAAACCGAGTCGGAATAAAACTAAGCAGTATTTTTAGATAGCCGTCCGGAAAGGGTAAACCCACAGAATTAGACAGGTCGTCTCTTCTTCCGTTTGACTAGAAGGGAAGCATTGGAACATGTAACGCAAATGAAATGGCACAATCTCCTGACTAAATACCATAGCAATCGAACAATAAGTCGCCAGTTCAACATTAAACACGCCAAATTGTGCAAAGTTTCAGTGACTTATCAACCGGATCACACAGCAAAGAGACAGACGATGTCAAGTTCTTCAGAGAAGTTTGTGAACGTTTTTTCATGCGCCTGCTAACTTTCTTTAAAATGATTGGAGGGCCCAACATTATCGCGAAAACTTTTGCGCAATGATCTGAATTCTTCGAATCTGAAGGAGTTGTGGCGATCGGAGCATTTTGAAGGAATTCAGAGCAATCCGCAAGCGACGCACGACTTTTTTCCTATCTCTGTAAGGTATTAAAAATTTCTTTTTGCACACTTATTAAGTTCCTGCATGTGCCATCTGTTTGAATCAGTTTTCACTTCTAGCAAAGTGATACGATTAAACAATCTAATTCTGTGGGTAAACCGTTACCTTTAAGCAGATTTACAGAACATTAATTTGAACTACAATCGATATACGGCTTCCTGCATGAATGACTTGGTGCTGCATAGGTCATGATCTTGTGCGTGTACAGCATTATTCTCATTGTTATTGTACAGATAGTCATTGTTATTGTTGATAGTCAAATACCGGTATTTGCTAGTTCAAAGTTATTCAGAAGAGTGCATCAATATTGTTGAAATGTGTCTACAAAAATCACACTTCATTGTCAGCGCAGAATGATGTTTGACGGATGTTTTCGGATTTCGCTGGTTTTTCATTAAGGATGTTGCAGTTAGAATGGTGTACAAACTTATTTTGGCGGCAGTAATAGTAGCATCAGTTTTTCATGTCTGTTCATTTTGAAGGTGTAAGAGTTGGAATTTTGAAGTAATTTTTGCCTGTACAGGTTTGAAGTACCGTAACGGATATTATCAGAATATTTGGTTTTCAGTTCTCTGCAAGCCCTTTTTAGAAAGTTGATGATAGCTTTAGTTGCGTGGTGCTACAGCGCCAAATCATTATGGATGAATAGATACAAAATACATTTCCGTTAACAAATATTACAGACACTGTAGACAGACACTAGCAAGTCGATTTAAGTCAAATAAATTTTGAGCCATATACTAATAAAGCGATTTAAGTTAAATCAATGCAAAAATTCAAGCAAATGCTCAGTGACACGATGCATGCATTGAAAGTTTTTAATCAGCATTTATTGCTATTAGAGATGATCAAATGCATATTTTTTCATTTCTAATTGACTGACAGCTCTTATCCTATATACCTTTGCGTGCCGCTTTGGAATCCATGTATTTTTGAATTTCAAAGAGTAAATGACTGAAAAATGTCGCTCCCTTGGTTACGACAAGTAATTCAAATTGTTGTATTTAAGATAAAATCTCAACATGTTTCATCGAGGTTATCAATGGCTTTGGTTAGGATGCTGAACACTACAGGATTCCTGCTATACTGGAAGTTTAATCAAGGTCAGAGATAGCAGAAATTATCTGCAGACAGTTTAATTTGACTATACATTGAGATGCTAGTGTAACTGTATTTCTGAAAATATGAAAATCCCAGCTCAAGTCTCTAACAAACAGCTTTGTTTCAAATATTATGGAAGTAGTGTTCATAAAAATGTTTAACCCAATCTGAACAGACAGCTGAACCATGGTTTTGCATTCAACTGTTGTACTTGTCTCACTGTGTCGCATGATTCTTACTGCATCGTGTGTAATTTCCTATTTTCATTTATTCACCTTGCATTATGAAGAAATGTTTGAATAGTAGATGATAGTTAAGCTGCTGGGAAGCCTGATCCCGATGCTTCCTAGTCTATAGTGAAGGACTTCCAATAACATTACAGTCATTCATCTATGCTGATGAGGGATTGTCAATAATTGATTGCAATTTAGATATGTTTTCCTTGAATCGTTGTTTGTCATTGTCAGCGTATGAGATATTATGTCTAATCATTGGTTGCAGCTGCGCAAAGATAATTCGCATGATTGGAATTTAATTGGACAAAGAAATCAATTAATTGGAATTGAAATTGCGAACCAATTAATTGATTGAAATTGGAATCCAAAATTCGAACAGTTTCTGTAACTTGATGGCATTAATTATTAATTTACTTGATCCAGGATTTGTTTAACTATACACACAGCAATAAGCAATCTCTTGTCTTAGAAGTTTCCTAAGTATGAAAGTCCGCTACATCGCCAATACAACAACTAGGCTTATCATTTTTTGTGTTTTAATACTACGATTAGTCAGCGAATAATAAATAAGCGGATCATTTCCTTAGATTTTCTCTCACAGACACCTGCATGAGATGCCTTAAGCCAGTGGTGGACAACCAAGTTGGGATAGCAGGCCCCAAGGAGTGGCTCGCGAAGAGGCTCCCGGGCCACCAATTTTAAAAGGAAGTAATATAGACTTAATATTCTTTTATTCCGTGCTTTTAAGTGGGCTGCTGTAATACCGTACGTGCATATACGGTGCAGTGGTCGTATTACATAGCAAAATTTTACGTGTAAATGTATGCAGCAGTATTGTACGCCACTAATTTGTTTAATGTTAAGTATTACTGATATGATTTACTTTCTACAATTCATGTGAGCATTGAAGAGCGAATATACCTATAACAAGACATGGGAGCTTTTCTTTTGTGTAATTAAACGGTAATTTGACTTTTTAGTGATTTGACCGACATTGCCTTATTTCATCAAAAGACAACGCTCTGTAAGTGCAGTGCAACTATCAAAAATGAAAGTTGCACAGGATGAAATTGATTTTGCTACAATTATTGATCATGCTACATGTACATGCGTGCACATATGTCAACAAACATATGCGGCTTTTAAAAACCGTGCATGGGCTCCACAAATGGTAGTCGTGTCCTAATACCAATCGAGTATACGAAATATATATTAGTGAAGTACAAATGAATTTCAGCAAGAATATTTGAAAAAAATGTTGGCCTGTCAAAACCTTAAGGTTGGATTCCTCCATTCATAGTTAAGGTCTAATTAATGTAGCCTCTTTCTAGGTTCTTTGAGGCGTGGTTTATTCCGAAGAGAATCATGCTCAGCAGGTCATCGAATACTATGTGACTTAGCATGAACTGGCACAGGTGATGACAATTTTGCGCTTATACGAGAAGATATTCATTACGAAAGGAGCATGGTTGGATAATTCGATTGTGAATTTTTGTTTTTTGTGCCATCATATTGCTCATTTAGTTGTTAATTAATGGCTTTGCACATTCTAAAGAGGATCCCTCACCCTTAGATGTACCTCCCAAAGGTCGAAGTCGGAGTGAGTCATTTTCACATCATCAATTCCAATTATGTCCGCGGGCCACTTTAAATATGAGAAGCGGTGGCGGGCCACACGATGCCCACCACTATCTTAAGCATATAAGTTTTTACAAGCGTTCGTGATTCTCTCCATTGTTTTGACTACTCATGAATTCAAACGTTGTTGCTGCTAGCCAACCTGAAATGCTTATTAGAATTGTGAATTGTGAAAAGTAAAATACTACAGAGGCGAAGTTATAGATATGCAATCTGGGCTACTAACATAACAATTAAGCTGGAATTGGAAAATGCTGCAATTAATTAATAGGAATTGGAAAAATTATCAATTCTAGCCAATTATTTAATTGAAATTGTTTTATCAACCAATCAATCAATTGGTTCCAATCAAGTAAAAATTAATTAAGGTCAATTAATTTTTTACTATTCCTGATGCTTGTATGTACGTGACTTACATTCAATTGTGTGGGATTTTGTTATCTTCATTTATGAACAACAACTGCGAATAAAAGACTATCATAGTCTATTCTTGCATGTTCTTTTCTATTTTCAGGAATTGATGCGTATTGGTGGAATATCTTCAGCCCCTCCGGAACTTCGTTAAATGGGGTCATTCTTGATACTGATAGCGCCAGTATAGAGGCATTCCTGCGAGGACCGTCTACGAATCCTTAGAATTCCAACGTCTTCGACTTGATATCTGTGTGAAACACTTCACATTTACTGACTCTGTGTGATTCCGGTACTTTCTTCAACTTCCGAACTTGCGATTGTGACTTGAAACGCTTTCAAAATTTTTAAGGGATCAATCTCGTGATTATTTTTTCTCCCAGCGAGTTGTTGTCGATTGGAATTTACTACCCCATTATGTCGTTTGATAGTAGTAATGGGCAAAAGACCGTTACAGGACACCATAAAATTCAAAAAATAGTATCTTTAAAAACGACTTAAATTCATGAATTTGAACCCTTTTTCAGGTTATTAAAACCTAAATACATGAATTTAGTCCATTCAAAAAGTACCATTTTTTCAAAAAATGGCATTTTTAAAAACGACATAAATTCATGAATTTGAACCCTTTTTCAGGTTATGAAGACCTAAATTCATAAATTTGGGCGTTTTTAAAAATACCCAATTTTCAAATTTTTCAAAATCTCAAATTTGAGAATTACAATTTTCACCCTTAAAATCATGACCGTTCCAGGACACCGAAAATCAGAAAAGTTAAGAATCTCAAATTTGAGAATTACAATTTTTACCTTGTAAATCATGACCGTTCCAGGACACCGAAAATCATAAAAGTTGAGAATTTCAAATTCATGAATTTTATCCATCTTTCAGGTTTTTAAAATATATCATGTGACTAAAAATATTTCTTTAAAAATGGAAGAAACAAAAGTGGAAGAAACCGCAAGAATATATCCTTCGTTACCATATGAACGTATTTCTACTTTAATGGACATTGAAAAAATGAATAAAGAAAAACACAAAGATAGAATACGTTATATGAAAGATAAGGAATCTCGATTATTATTAAGATTAGAGCATTATAAAAAATTAAGAAAGAGATGGACTCAAGTTAAGAATGTAACACAAGGAATTGGCATATTCTTAACAATAAGTTTAGGCGCTCTCACTATTGTTATATCTTCTGATGTTTTAGTAATTCCAGTAGTTGCTACAGCTTTAACAGGTACGGGTGTTTTTGCAACTTCACTTGTTACAATGTTAGATAAATCTTTAATAACTAAGAAACGAAAATCATTAAAAACTAAGCATTTACATATTAAAGAAGTCTATGACAAATTGCATTACTACTTTCAAAGAGTATGTGATGATAATGTTATTACGTTAGATGAGATTGAAAAATTTGATCAAATAGCTAATGAAGTAAATCAAATATCATTTCAATTACAGTCAGAAAAAGTTGATGATAAGAATAAACAGGATGGCAAAATTTCGAGTGATGGTAAAACTTTTAGTGATGGCAAAATTTCTAATGAAGAAAATGATAAATTTTTTTAGAAGAGCTAAAAACTTTAAGCGAAAATTTAAGCAAAACTTTATTAAACAAAACTTTATTAAACAAAACTTAAAACGAGAAACCTTTAAACGAAAAGATGTCAGACAACAAAGCAATAAAAAAATAATTTGTTCAGTAAAATGTTTTTGTTGTATTCCAATGTCACCACAAAATTCAAATATTATATTTTAAAAATGGATAAAATTAGAGCTGATAATCAAAAAAGAATTAAACAATTAGAAGAGTTAATAAAACAAAGAAATATTATGAAAGAAAATCATCTTCAACATAGAATGATAAAAGCTGGTATTCAATCTGATATGTTTGAAAAAATGCAGCAAACCGAGCAAGTAAAAACTGATTTTGAAAAAACTATGAAACCATTTAAAACTCTTGAAAAAGAACTTACAAATAATGATAAACAAATTGATATAACAGATCCAGAGCACAAAACTATATTAGATGACTATGGATTACTAGAATCAAACATTAATAAGAAATTACCAAAATCTATGCAATTTGAGCATTCTATCTCATTTATAGATGGAAAAACAATACCTAGATTTTATGTCGGACAAAAAGAAATATTTCCACAACCTTTTCGAGGTTTAATTTTTTCACCAGATAAATATCCTTTTAATTTAGGTAGAAATTTTGTTGATCTTTTAAGAGGAGCAGATTTAAATAATTATGCTGTAGAAGATCTCATAAAACATAAAGCTATGTTAGATAGAGTTGGTGCAGTAAAATCTCTTAGACGTTATAAACAATTAGAAAATTTATTATCAACGGGAGTTAAAGTAGGAAAAGGTTTATCTGAAAAACAGAAAACAGAAAAAACTGTATTCTTACCAGATGAACCACAAGAATTACTAAATAGATTAAATATTTTAATATCGGCAATAAAAGAAGGACATAATTCTAGTTTCAATGAAATTCATGCTATATTGAAAAGACTGTTAGAAAAGAAGATTCTAAATGAAGAGGATTATAAAAGTATAACGAACCGAATGTTCTAGGGCTTCGCCCGTAGCTGAAATATGTTGTTTCTAATTTTTATTTATGATTTTTATCTATGATTTTTATCTACGATTTTTATCTATAATATTTATTCAAAATTTTAACTAAAAAATGTGTTCAGCAGATTTAGACAAAATTAATAATCATTTAGAAAATTTGACAGAGATTTTGGGTTCATCAAAATTTAGTACGACGTTAAAAATTATAACAACTACTTCATCACACACTTGTAATTTAGAACCCATTCTACATTTGGAACAAAATAAAAATTATCAAATTGCATTGACTAGTTTCTCTACATTTAACACTATTCAAAATGTTATAAAAGATGTGAATGATCAATTTAGATATTCTACTGATAAAGGCAAAACATGGAAAATATTAACTTTTCTTCCTGGTTCTTACGAAGCTGAATCAATATCAAATGAAATTAAGAGACATTTAGGTATACCATTTAAAGATAAGAAACAATTACATTTTGCAGTTGAACCGGCAGTTAATAAATTCTCTCTTACTTTAGACGAAAATTATCAAGTTGATTTTAATCATGATAGATCATTGTCAAAACTATTAGGATTTAATAAACAAACCTATAGTCAAGGTTATCATTTAGGTGAGAATATTCCAAAAATAACTGAAATAAATTCAATTGTTGTACATTGTGACATTATTGAAGGAGGATATATAAATGGTAAATTGTCAAATTTAATATTCAGTTTTCCAGCTTTTACTGTACCCATTGGTTATAGATTAAATGTAATTCCACAAACATTAATATATTTCCCTATTACAAGAAAAACTATTAACAACATTAACATGAGAATCACTGATGAGAAAGGACAAGAAATAAATTTTGGAGGTGAAGAGATTATGATAGATCTTTTGGTTCGGGAGGTATAAACTCCCACGCGAAGCTAGAGAAGTTTAATTTTCTTCTTCTTCTTTAGAAACAAAAAATCAAAAAAAATCAAAAAAAAATAAATTTTTTTATTAAAAAATGAGTGAACTACCTCCATTTAATAAAAAAAACTCAAATTTAATCATCATCCAAATTTATCTAATAAAGTTTTGTCAGTTATTTGCGGAAGATCAGGTTGTGGAAAAACATATCTATTATTTAAAATTTTAACGACTCCAAATTTTTTGGATTATAACAATCTTATAATTTATACAACAAGAGCAGAACAACCCGTCTATCAGTTTTTAAAATATGGATTTGAAAATAATCTTAAAAAAACAGCACTTGCTTCATTATTCAAAGAATATGAAAAATCTGAAGATGAAGAAGAAATAAGTTCGTGGTGTGAAGAAGCAGCAAAAAATAATCAATTAGTTGAATCCAATAAAAATAAGCATATAAAGATACAATTAATAGATGATAGTGGTAATATGCAAGATCCTAGTAAACTAGATAAAACAATGAAACATTGTGTAATTTTTGATGATTGTGTTAATGACAAAAATCAGTCAGTTCAGAGAAATTATTTCACAAGAGGTAGACATAATAACTGTAGTGTATTTTATTTAACACAAAGTATGTATTCATTAGACGGAAGTGTTATTAGAAAGAATGCAAATATATTTATACTATTTGAAATAAATGCAAGAAACTTAAGTGATTTGTTAAGAGATTTATGTGTAAGAAATAAAGATGAATTTAAACAATCGTGTAACAATGCTTGGTCAAAAGATTATGGCTTCATTACAATTAATATTGATAAAAAAATTCATGATAGAGTTATCGAACAATTGTTCTCTGACTGAAAGTCGATAGAACATTTGTTTACCGAGTGATAAAAAATATACAAATATAGTGTTATAATATTTTTTATTTTTATTTTATGTATATATCAAATTTGACTATCTTAGAAATTAGAAAATTAAAAAGGTGAAGTAGTTATTCCACCAGGTAAAATTTTTCTTTTATCATCAAATGGATCTAATGCTGATCTATGTTCTTCTTTTAAATACATTTTATGTTTTTTTGAATTAAGTCTATAATTACATGCTGTTTTTATTTCATTATTAAATAATACATTTTTATAATCTTGAAATGTTATTTGATTAGCCACTGATGCCTTTGAAATTCCTTTTAATGTTTTATGTGTTTTAATATTATTAGTTGTGTTATAACAATAACATTTAGATTTTAAAAATATAGCTTCTGTTATGAAATCTTCATTTCCTTCTAATTCATCTTTTACTTTACATAAATCAGAAGGATGAATGATATCTTTTTTTTAATCTATTTTTTCATCAAGTGTAGAATTATACGGTATTGTTAATTCTAAGAAAACAGAATCGGTATCTGTAAAGTGTAATTTATAGTTTTTGCCATAAGCAGGTGCTAAATAATCATATATAAATCTATACATAAATAGTTTAGCTAATTCTAATATAGTGAATCCTATAAAATTAAACTTATCATGTTTTACGCTGAATAATGTATAATATAATATAATGTGTAAATGTACAGCACATAGTTCATCACTAAATCTAGTAGTTCTTTTATATGTAGGTTTCCTTGTTAAATTTTGAAACCTATCTTTATCATAAACTATTTCAATATTTTGTCTATTACGCACATTTTCTAAAGTCTTACCATAAAATGCATTATTCATTAATTTGAAGAACACGTTTCCAAAATCATCTTTATTTCTTTTAGCTATTTTACGTTTTTCAATATTGAACTCTATATAATCTTTTAACCACCTAGATTTTCTATACACTAGTTTCCGGTGAATTTTTGTGAGAATCATTCCATGATCTAAATACCAATCTAGCATTCTTCCTTCAACAACATACTTTCCTTTATTGCTTTGTGTTAACATAAGTTTTTTTGTTGGTCTGTATTTCTTAGGAATTATAGATTTTTGATAATCTGAAAAATCTTCTATATTGGGAATTTTGTTTTCGGGACAGAAAGGAAAATATTTTGTTTTATCTTTTATTTCATCAGGATATACTAAATCAACTTCATATATATAACCATGATTATAATTTCCATCATATGTTTTTTGATAATCTAGAATATTACACCATGACATTTCACCAGTTGGTACTTCTTGTATCATGCAAGAAGAATATAAGCTATTAAAATCATAATATAACAAATAGTTTTCTCTCATGAATTCATCAATTGCATTTTCACGTTCTACTCCTTCTCGTTTCGTTCGAAAAATTTCTAATATTTTTTCTTTTTCTTCTGGAGATAAAGGTTTCATTATTCCATATTCTTGTGGATTTACTTTCTTATTATAACATTTAACATATCTATTACCTAAAACTGATGAAACACCACCTCCAATCCCAGATTCAAAAAATAATAATTTATCATATGTATTTTCTTTATAATGTTTAAGTTTAACATACTTTGTCCTAGAGCCATCGGCTTGAACACCAGTATGTTTTAATCCTGCTAACCATGTTAAACCTGGTGTAGAATAACAATAACATGGATCTATTCCGTAATATTCTAAACACATATCACGAAAGTTTTCAAAAAGATCAGCAAGGATTAATACATCTATCTGAAGATATTTCATTGTATAATCATACATTGTTCTACAATTTAACTCTCTCCAATTTTTTTCAGCTTCTGCATAGTCTTCTTCAGATAATTGTGATTGTTTTAATGTTGATGTAAATTTATTTATTGGAGGAAGTTGTTTTTCTTCCATAAATTTATTCACAGAATTAAAATCTCCAGTTAAACAAGTCTTCGACTGTGAACCACAGGTTAAATATTCATACGGAAATATGCCTTTTAAAGGTTTTAAATTATATTTATTTAATATTTTACATTGTTCAGGTTTCAAAGTTTTTCCCATAACATCTAATGAATAAGGAGTAAAAAATCTAAATGCATCTAAAATTCTAATACAACCTAATTGCATTGAAAAATATTCTTCTTCTGTTTTACATAGTACATTTATTTGTTGTTGTTGTAATTTTTCAGATGAAAATAAATCTTTCATTACTAGATGGAAATCATATTTAGAACCATTGTAGAAATATAAAGGAACAAAGTTATATTTAAATTTATTAGCATTAAGATTACAAGAATTATGTGCTGCACCTCTATATAATCCATTTAGATGATCATGATCTTTTACCTTATCAAGATATCTACCCCTGCCATTTTTATAATTTTTTGTAAATTCTTTTCCACAGTAATAGCAATTTGTTTCATTAACAAAATTAATTTTTTCTTCATCCGTTAATGGCATCATTGGTTTATTTGTTTCAAGCAATTGTGAAAATAATTTTGTAATTCTTCTACTTTCTTTGTAAACATTTCTGAACTATCTTCACCATAGTATTGATAATATTCTGATTTAAATAATTCAGGATAATTTGAATGAATGTACATTCCCCAACATAATGGTTTTTGTTCAAATAAATATTTTTCTTTACTTTGTTCAGCTGCACTTTTTTCAGAATTATAATTTTCAGAATCGGGTGAAGCCCTGGAACTTTCCGTTCGATTTTGTGTCATATTAACATTATATGCTTCAAAATCACAATAAATAGTAAAGGGTACTTTATTTTTGAAATACCATTTATTGTATTCTAAATAATCATCTTTAGGAAAAGTATTTTCAATTGCTTCATTTTGTTGACAATTCTCCAAATGTCTATTCATTTCTTCTTTAGTTCTAAAACTTGTCATACATTGAAGACAAGGAAAATTTGTATTATCTGAAGTTTTTGTAAATATAGAAACATCTTTACACAATATAAAATGACCCTGATAATATAAAATATTCGCTTGTGCTGGTTGTTTTGTTTGTTTTAATTTTTCAAATTTATCTTTATATATTTCATGTGTTTCATCAATTTGTCTTTGTAAATCTTTTTCAGACTGTTGATAATTTTGATTGAATATTTTCAGCTGTTGTTCATATTCATTATTATATTGTTCTTTATATTGTTGTTGACATTTTTTTAAACATTCATTTAATTCTTTATTTTCTTCATTATTTAATTCTTTATTGTCTTTATTGTCTTTATTTAATTCTTGAATCGTTTCTATCTTATTTTGATATTTATGGCCATATTCTTGTACTAATATTTTTGTTTGTTGTTGATAATCTGTTTTACATTTTTGTAAACTTTCATTTAAATTTTGTAATTTTTGTTGATATTCTAAAGATAAAGATAGATAATCGGAATCATAATCATAATTATAATTACGTCCTTTATAATTATTATGATTAATCATTATTGGTGATAATGTTTTAACAATTTGAAATTTTTCAGTACATATTATATTTCCATGGTAAAAAATATTATGATGCATGTAATTTCCTCTATCATTATATACTATTTCTGATTGACATAAATTTTTATTATTCAAATAAAATTTTTTTGAATCTGAGTAAAGTGGAGTAATTTTACCAATAGAAACATAATTCACATTTAATTCAAAAACATTTACTTCAATTAAATTTTTATTCTTTTTATGAAACTTTATTAACCTATTATAATCATATGGAAATTCATGTAAGCCATCAGAGAGATCAAATTCCTTTATGTATTCTTCTTTATTATAATGACTTAGTCTCTTTTTGTGATATTCTGCAGGATGTAAATGTGCTATAATACTCCACAGAAAACAATAATCATCTTCATTTTTTATGTGGATTATTTGTGGTGAACTGAAAGGTAAAGGAACATAACTACCACCAGTATTATTTTTATATTTATCAATTACTATTTTCTTAAATAGTATTTTAACAAATCTCCAACCAGATTCACGTAACTGGGCTTCAATTATACAATTTTCTAATTTAAGTATCATTTGTTCAAATATGGGTTGTATATCATTTACATTATGAATTTCTTGTGAATTTGTAAAATGTCCTTGTATTATTTCTTCAGGAATTCCATCAGGTCCATTTTTTGTATAAAGTACTTCTACATTCATATAACATTTGAAAGATTTCTTAAATATTTTGAAAAAGTTTTTAATACATTATAAAAAGTTTCATCGGTTTCATTATGTTCAACCGATTCATTAAATAAATATTTTATATCTGTTACCGCTTCATCGGTTTTTTTAATTTCGTTCAATTAATCTATTTCGTTAAATTCATCAGTATCGCTAAATAAATATCTTCCATCTGGTACATGTTCATCTTCACTATCAAAAAACATTTTTATATTCCGAATGTGAATAATCATCAAACATTTTTTTAACTTTTATATCAGTAGGTAATGTTTCTAGATAGTTTTTATAACTATTTAATTTTAATATATTTCCTTCATCAACTCGTTCTACATTTTGTAAATGCAATTTACTATTTAAATAAGATTGATAGCTTCTTTTTGTTTGCAACTTTTTTTTATATAAGTTACAATAAAACTTGGTATTTTCCATTTTTTTTATTTTTTAAAGAAAAAAATTGTGTTTTAATTTTAGATATAAACATTCTAATATCAAGGTCTAGAGAGTTAATATATATATTATTATATATTTCACGTTCTTTAGTTATTTTATTTTCTTTATCATATAATGTTTTATAATATTAAGTTTTATCATATTAAGTTTTATCATATAACGTTTTATCAAAAGATAATTTAAATTTATTTTCACTAACTATTGATTCTTCATCATCATAAATTGATTCTTCATCATTATAAATTGATTCTTCATCATCATCATAAATTACACTTTTTGGGATTGGATACCATTCTCTTATTGGAATATCTAACTCTAAATTACATCTTTTATCTGATAATAATATAATAGAGAAAAATATTGGTCTTTGTTCTCTTTTGGAAAATTTAATAACACCACCATAACCTGAATCACTTTTAGTTTTTATTAAAGTTGATAAAATTTTAAATTGATTAGATATAAATCCTAATTTAAATTTTGCAGACCCGACACATAGTTGTCCAACAGTATCTTCAAATATACCATCATTATTATTTTCAATTGTAAGAAAATCATGTACATCAGTATGAGATATAAATTTTTCTTCACTTAAATTTTTATAATTACTAATATTTTTGTAATCTTTTTTACCATTTACACCTTTTTCAGATGTTTCAGAATCATCGTCTATGTTATCATCATCTATATTATCATCATCATTATTATTATAAGATTCTCTAAGATCGAGCAAAGCCCTAGAACCTTCGGTTCGTTTATCATTATTGGATTCTTTAAAATTATTATTATTTTTAAAATTATTATGATTATGATTATGGTCATTGTTAATAGTATAAGGTGTAGTCCACATATAAATTTTCTCTTGTTGAACTAAACCATTTATATAAGATTTTAATAAATTAATATTTAAATTTGAATATAATCCTATATAAGTATCATCATCATATCTTTGCGGCATTTCTAATGTTTCTTGTTTATAAATTGTATCTCTATAATAAACTTGGCATAATAATTCTTCATTATGTTTTTTACTCTCTATGTGAATGTTATATTGATTTTGATCGTCAACAAATAATCTAATTTTTTCTTTCGAAAAAGATTTTAATTTTTTAACTAATTCTTTAATATTGATATAATTGATAATTTTAGTTTCTATCCAATCAGTATTACTAATAGGTAATACTGCTCTAATAAAACAATAAAAATTATTATGACCTATTATAACCATATTTTCTTTATTTAATTCCACATAAGCTACATCATTATATTTACTTACTATATCCATAAATTTAATAAATGGATCACCTGGAAATAAACAATAATTAGTTTCTATTGAAGGTAAACCTTTAGTCTGTTCTCTAAATATTTCGGCTTGTAATTGAAATAAAATATTAACATCTATACATGGATTATTATTATTATCAAAACATTTATTTTCAAATGCCGTTGATCTCGTCGAATAAGAAGAACAGGATGATGCGGACGAATATAATTTTTTTAAATTTGCTTTACCCATTTTTTTATTTTTATTAGAAAAAAATTTATTTTTTTATTGTTAAAAAATGATGTTACCAAATGTTGGTGGAGGTGCATATATCCCGAATAATCGTGAATTAGAAATAGAGATAGAAAATTATATCATGAAAACTGGAGATGTTTTATCTGGTCCATTGCATCTTTCTATTCTTCCGCAACAAAATACAGAGTTAACAAATAAACAATATGTTGATACACAAATCAATGACTTAAAAGAAAAATATATAAACGATGTTTTGGTTCCACTGATGAATGAATTAAAGTTGCTTAAACTTAATGACAAATCATTAAACGAAAAATTATTAAAACTTGATAAAAAGAATAGAGAGCTAGAAGCAGATATAGCAAAACTTTTTAAAAAGATTTCAGAACAATCAAAAATTTTAATATTACTTTCTATAAATTTAAAATCTGCAGTCATTAAAAATAAACATCAGATAAAAATGTTAAAAGAACAATTAGAAGATGAAATAGAAAAACTACCTGAAAGAATTAAAAAAAATTTAAAGCAGTTACAAACTACATTCCAAAAAAGTGTTGATGAATTGAGTTCTAAAATTACTCAACAAATGAAAAAGATGAATAGAATAATAAATGAAGTAAACTCACATAATCAAAAAGTTGATAAAATGAAAACTCTTGAAATCAATTTAGAAAATGAATTAAAGAAAAATTTACAAGAAAACTCTAAAGAAAATAAAGAACAGTTAGATGCTGTTAAAAGACAATTAGATGTTCTTAAAATTAAGTTAAATGCACTTAAAACGGCATTGAAGATTAATCAGCAGAAAATGCAAGTTAATAGAAAAGAAATTAAAGTACATCACACGCTGCTTGACGCAATAGATAAAGTTCAACAGTCAATTAATAAAGTTATCTCGAAGTTGTTGTCCATTCACAAACGTAAATCTTGATCGACGAAGTCTTGGGTTTCTAACCTATCGGAGCGAAGCTCCTCGAGGCTTTAGCCGATCGGACCAAAAGTCCTCAGGTTACTAACCAATCCTAAACGTAAATCTTAGCGCAAATATTAACGTAAATATTTTTTCCCAAAAGTCAAATTTAATCCTAAAAAATGCCTATAATTTATAAACACAATCTTAAACATTTTGCTTCAAATCAAAGAATTGCTCATGAACCACGTATGAATCCTGTTTATCATTATGATAATAGAGAAACAGTTCACACGGAAGGAGCTGGCATCTTCTCTGGTATTGGAAGTATCGTTAACTTAATTAAAAATAATAAAGATTTGATTACATCTGCTGCAAAAGGAGCAGCTGCTATAGGTAGTACAGCTAGTGCAATATCAAATGCTGTCAAGTCTCAAAACGAATTAAAACAACTAGAAGCTATTCGTAAACTTAGGAATGATTCCGAAGAACTAAAAAATTTAAAAAAACTTTCAGAGGAAACAAAAAATAAAATTGCTGACATAGCTGTTGGGGAAACCTTGAGGAGCGGAGCTCCGTCTGATAGTAAACATAAGAAGAAATCAGGCGTAGCCATAAAACGTTCAATTGAAGAAATAAGAGGAAATGGCGTGAGTAGCAACCTTCGGTCTAACCAGCAAAGCTGTAGCGGAGCTGGTCTAGCAAAATTCTAAAATTATGTTTTTTAGTAAAATTTTTTTAGTAAAACTATTTTAGTAAAATTATTTTAGCAGAATTTTTTCTGTGTGTGAGAAAAACAAAAAGTCAAATTATTTTTTATAAAAATGTCTTCGCTTATCGAAAATAAATTTAGATTAGACGATCCTCCGTTCGTCAGTTGCAATCAAAAAAAGAATGACTATATAAGAATTGCTATGAATCCCGGATCTTCCAGTAGAGTAAATACTGGAGGTGATTTAATTTTTGAAGTTGATAATCAGCAGAGTTATATATATCTACCTGATTCATTTTTACACTGTGAATATTCTTTGTATAGTGATGCCAATTTTACAACACCATTACCAGAAACCGATAATATTGCACTAGAGAACAATTTTTTTCCAAGATTATTTACACAAATGCGTTTAGATGTTGCAACTCAAAATATAGAAACAATAAGTGATTCTCCAGGTGTAATTGATACAATGCTTAGATTTGTAACAATTGGTGAAAATAATAAAAAGTATGAAATCGAAGGTTGGTTTCCTGATACTAATGATGGTATAATTGTTGATGATTTAACTCACGCTGGAACAGATGCAGCAGGAATTGCGAAAGATGTAGAAAATTTTGCAAAACATTTAAATAAAACAAACAATAGTGCATATAAAGAAAGACGTGAATTTAACAAGAAAAGTAAACAGACAGTAAATTGATCATTGTCTCCATTATTTGGTTATTTAGATTATGATAAAATATCATATCAATTAAAATTTAAATTAATAATTCATCGTACAGCAAATAATGAATTAATCTTTTTTGGTAAGACTGGAAAAAAAGCATATTTAAAAATTGATAGACTTGAATGGTGGATTAAGCATATTACTCCTAGTTTAGAGATTGAAACAGCTATTGCAAAAACATTAAATACTAACAAACCAATTCCAGTAAATTTTCTAAAGCGTACTGCTAGTTCAGTAACTTTTTCCGAACAAAGATTTAACTGGCATTTTACTAGAACTTCGAATACTCCAAGATATTTATTACTAACATTTCAAAGAAATAATTCTCCAAGTTTTGATAAGAACAATAATATTTTTCATATTAATACAATTCGAAGTTTACAAGTTTCATTAAATCAAACCCGATATCCAATTGATCCATTAAGATTCGATGATACCAATAATCAATTTATGGAAGGATATGATTCTTATCAAAATCTTTGTATAGAATTTGGAGTTGAACCACAATTAACTCCTGGAGATTGGAGACATTTATATCCTGTTTTCTGTTTCGATTTAAGTGCACAATCTGAAGATATTATCAAGACTGGTTGTGATGTAACAATTAATATTGAAAAGAAAGATTCCACAACTTCATTGATGGCTTATGGTTTATTGCTAGAAGATGTAAAATATTCTATTGAAATTCTTAATGGAAATTTATTTATTTATTTCCATGAACAATATTATAGTGGCGTTACATCATAAAAAGATTTCAAGGCCACTGTACATACATCAAGAGTAGAGGCAAAAATTACAAAAATAGAAGGATACAGTTAGCATTCTACATAAGTAGTATACAAGTAATTGTGTAAAGCAGGTTTGAAAGAACGTAAGGAAGAGATGGATGTGAGTGAGGAAGGAAGAGAGTTCCAGATTCTAGAGGATGAAGAAGAGAACGACCTTCCACCAAGAGTAGGACGGCGAACAGCTGGGATAAGTAGAGTAGAGGATCGTGAAGAACGAAGATGGGAACGGTTGGGGACTTCAGAAATCTTGGTTATGAGATCGGTAATATAGCGGGGAGAAACATCATATAGAGACTTGTGGACAATACAAGAAATTCGAAAAATAATGCGAGCTTTTATAGGAAGCCATTTCAGTTCTCGCACATAAGGGGTAATATGTTCGAATCGTTTGAGTCGGTAAATAATACGATGGCTAGATGGCTAGGATAGGCTAAAGCCAGAGGAGCTTCGCTCCGATCGGTTAGTAACCTGAGGACCTTTGGTCCGATAGGCTAAAGCCCAAGACTTCGTCGATTAATTAATTTTTTTTCATAACTAGAATAGATTAAAATTTTTTTAGTAATTAGTAATAAAATTTTTTGTAACTAGAATAGATTAAAAATTCTAAACTTAAAATTTTTTCATAACTAGAACAGATTAAAATTTTTGATAACTTAATAATTTTTCATAACTAGAATAGATTATAATTTTTCGTGACTTAAAAATTTTTCATAACTAGAATAGATTTAAAATTCCTAACCTAAAATTTTTTTATTAAAAATGTCGCAAGCGAAAAGTAATAATAATAAAACTGTTGAATTAAAATTACGTAATATTGTTGACAAAAATACCCCTAAAACTATTACGATTAACAAAAAAAAGTATTGCATAAGTAAACCAATGATAGAGAATATTCAATTACAAGAAGAAAAGAATGGCGGGATTATCCCATTAATTCCACTAATAATAGGTGGCATAGCAGCTGCAGGAAGTGTTGCAGGTGGGACAACTGGTATTGTCCAAGCAGTAAATAAAAATAAATCAGAGAAGGCAGCATTAGAAGAACAAAAACGACATAATAGAGAGTTAGAGAAAGTTGCTAGGGGTGAAGGAGTAGTAGATAATTTTATTAGTAAATTAAAATTAGTTGATGAAGGAAGACGAGTTCTTAAAAATATTCTCCACAATGTTGATGATTTAATTGAAATTAAAGAAACTAAAGATGGTTCTGGAATATATCTAAGTCCTAGTATGATAAGGTAATAACCTCAGGACCTTTGGTCCGATCCGGTAAAACATTTATTTTATCTTTTAAAATGAATTCTACAAATTCCGAAAATTTAATTAAATTAAAAATTGCTAATTTAGATTTATTGAATTATCTATTAAACAAAAATAAAAACTCAAACTGTCAGCATATTGGAGGTGACATACAAAAAACATTAGAAAACTTTCCTGGATTTATTTGGAGTAAATATTCGAAAGAAAAACATCTTCCCGGTCATTCATATACTGGTCCAGGAACTCGATTAGATATAAGACTAGATGAGAATAATAATCCGAAACCAGGTGAAGAACCAATAAATAGAGTAGATGCCGCAGCTTACAGGCATGATTTAGCTTATCGAAATCATGATCTAAGTTCTCGACATGCAGCTGATAAGAAGATGATTCAAGAATTAGATAGTATTCAAAATCCTACATTTAGAGAAAAAATTGAAAGAATGTTTGTTAAGAAAGCTTTACAAGCTAAAATATTATTCGGACAGGGTTTAAATGAAACGACAGCAAAGCTGTCTGAGAGCAACGCTCGAACCTACGCGTCTGAAATTCATTGGGAATACAGAAGGCCTAAATATTTATTGAAAGTAAAAGTATTTAATAAAGATGATATTTGGAGTGCTGACCTTATTCATATGCCGAATGAAAAAGATTATAAATACGCATTGACCGTTATAGATTTATATACACGATACGCTTGGGTGAAGCCTCTAAAAAATAAAAGTGGTCTATCAGTTAAATATGCGTTTGAAGAAATCTTTAAAGAAAGTAAGAGAAAGCCAAAAAATTGTTTGTTGATAAAGGGTCGGAATTTTATAGCCGAAACGTTCAGCCACTATTTGAAACTGTTTATTCAACTGAAAATGCAGGGAAGGCCGTAGTGATAGAAAGATTCAATCGGACGTTAAAAAATAAATTATTCAAGAAATTTGCTGAGCAAAGAAATCAGAAATGGTTGAAGATATTACCAGGAATTGTAGAAGAGTACAATAATAAAGTTCATTCTGGTATTGAAGAAACCCCAAAGAATGCTTCTGACGACGCTGATTTGATAAGAAAAAAAATATTCGAGAATAATTATTCGAATGAAAATAATAATTTGAATGAGAGTAATCCGAATTTGCAGAAACTTAAGCCGAAATTTAAAATTGGAGATAGAGTTAGAATATTTAAGTATAAGAATAAATTTGAAAAAGGCTTCGTCGGTTACTGGACTAAAGAAATATTTGAAGTTTGTAAAATAAACCAAACTTATCCGATTACTTATGAAATCAAAGATTTAGATAATGAAGATATCAGAGGCCGTTTTTATCAAAATGAATTACAACGAACTGATCTTTAATTATCATTATTATTATTATTATTGGAACTAACGTTTCGGGAATGAAATTTCCTTGTTAGGCGCAGCCATAGAACCTACGGTTCGTTCAATTCTAACATAATATCAAGAAATGGCACTCCTTCCTGTAATTTCAATAAAACATAAAGACATAATTGACCACAATAAGTAGTTCCCGGTTTTTGAATTTGAAATGTATTATAAATTCCATTGCCAAGTAATTTTTTGACTTCGTTTGTAGGTGGAAGTCCATAAGAGTCGAACCAATACTTCTCAGCCTCTGGGCGGTCGAAATAGTAATTATCTCGATTTTTATTAAAGATACCTGCAGACCAATGCACGCCTTTTTGGTCTGAAGTGTGAAGATTGGTTACGAAATTTACAGTTATTGATGGAACTTTGTTCCGGGAACTGAGGTTCCTGTTGGCTTATTTTTTATCAATTGTAATTCGTCTCTCATTAGAACATGAAAATTCTTTATTCCTAATTCATTTGCGATTTTCTTTAGGTCGAAATTTGTCGTGGTTTGCGTTCCATATAATTTAAAAAACTCATTTATGTTGCTCATTTTATAATTAAAAAAATTTCTTATAGGGATCCCTAGAAGACAGAAGGGAGGGGGTATTGATTTCAAACTGTTCTCTAATGATGACTTTCCTTACTACTTAGTCAGAAGGGGGGGTATTGATTTAAAACTGTTCTCTAATGATGACTTTCCTTACTACTTATTCGATTTTGAAATGATTTAATTTAATCTAAATTAAAACGTTACATTGTTACATTTTATTTTTATGAACTCTCTATAAGAGGATATTGTTTGTTTTATCTGTATTAAGACAATGGCTACATCTGTTATCACATTTCTCAAACCGCATGATTGTTTTAGGGGATCATACGGGTTGTGCATTCATAACATAGCGTTAATAGCATAAAAGCAATCTATTAATTCATTCTCTGCTTTGAGGGAATATTCTGTTGTTATAGCAATCATTCAATACAATATCGCAGTATCGATAGTCGAGACCAATTGTCGAGCCAAAACCGCAACTTTTCTGGTTTTGGTCGGTAGTTTGGTTTTGGATCTGGCTCGCGTTATGGCCGATGAAATGATTTACAATGCGGTGCAATTTCCTCATTGTCATTCAAGTACATTTAATCATACGCGTCATGTCATACCCGTATGTTGTCAAGCAAACTTCATACACCTACAATGCCGCTTTGCTTAGATCACCATTCATAATTTTCACTTGCTATTTAAACACGCACAATTCATAAAACGTGACACATTACAATCTTAATTTAAATCTTATCATCACAATGGTTGGATCTACTGAAAGATCTGTTCTATTGGAGACAAATCGGAGAAGAATTCAGAAGTTAACAAGGGAAATCATACATCTGCAAGCACAAAGTAAAATATTCTTACACTTGGATATGAGAAGAATTTTTGAATACATCGGAGACCCGCACATCAATTATAGGACATGATTTAAGAGAGAGAAAAAATTGTAATTCTCAAATTTGAAATTCTCAACTTTTATGATTTTCGGTGTCCTGGAACGGTCATGATTTTAAGGGTGAAATGTCATGATCACAAATTTGAGATTCTTAACTTTTATGATTTTTTCGGTGTCCTGGAACGGTCATGATTTAAGCCAGAAAATTGTAATTCTCAAATTTTGAGATTCTTAACTTTTCAGATTTTCGGTGTCCTGGAACGGTCATGATTTTAAGGGTGAAAATTGTAATTCTCAAATTTGAGATTTTGAAAAATTTGAAAATTGGGTATTTTTAAAAACGCCCAAATTTATGAATTTAGGTCTTTATAACCTGAAAAAGGGTTCAAATTCATGAATTTATGTCGTTTTAAAAATGCCATTTTTTGAAAAAAATGGTATTTTTTGAATGGACTAAATTCATGTATTTAGGTCTTAATAACCTGAAAAAGGGTTCAAATTCATGAATTTATGTCGTTTTTAAAGATACTATTTTTTGAATTTTATGGTGTCCTGGAACGGTCTTTTGCCCATTACTGATAGTCATCCCTACTGGACTTCAAGACAA
Organism: Prostheceraeus crozeri; assembly: GCA_907163375.1. Lineage (NCBI taxonomy): Eukaryota > Metazoa > Platyhelminthes > Polycladida > Euryleptidae > Prostheceraeus > Prostheceraeus crozeri. The sequence goes on along the minus strand of CAJQUW010016451.1, from coordinate 195,507 downwards.
ACTTGTTCAACCTGTTCAAACCTGTTTTCATGCTGCGAACCTTGAAATTTGTGCATACTTGAAGCAGGGATATGACTTGAAATCCAATTTTTTGCTTCTTATTCATTTGAAATTTACATATTTATAATTTTTATGAAATTTGAAAATTATAATGCATGATCGAATTATAGAAGCTGCTTTTCTTTCTTTTAATTCAGAATGTTTAGCGGAAGAGCATTTTGCGATATAGTACTAAATGAGGGTAGTGATCATACTACTGATACCAGTAGTATGTAGACGATCTATTTCGCAAAGAGAAAAAACAGGTACTAGTGGGCACGAACTGAGCGGCAGAGCTTCGTGCCTGCTCGTGCCTAATACACGGAGAATATGAAAGACTATAGATTTTGTGTTTTGATAGGCTCAAGCTCAGTAGACTTTAACGAGTCGAATTCCTACGATAGTAACAACACGTTAATGTCTGACACTCGTTATGATTACACTTAGGCCTATACTCTAACGATAGATACAGCAAAGGCAACTAAATTCAAGAATGAGGCATTATTAGTAGATTGTGGCGCAACCAGTCATATCGTGAAAGATAGAAACACATTATTGATTTCGATACTAATTTCGATCCAAAATCACACTATCTCTAGAACTCGCAGACAAAAGACGATCAAATAGTTTTCTCACAGACAGCGGTCCGGCATAAGTTTCGATGGCCCACCAAAGCGGTAGAACGCAAACAATTTTAGTCTACGATACTCCAATCGCTCCTACATTCCCTGTGAATCTATTCTCCGTCATCGCAGCTACGCGAAGAAACGCATCCCTGAGTTTCCAGAAAAATTCAGCACACCTTGTCGCTCCAGATGGTAATGTACAGTCGACTCTCGATATAAGCGATCTCTCGATGTAAGCGACATGGCAGGTTGGTCTCTGCCGAATTGATGGATATGTAACTAGCTCTCGATATAAGCGATCTCTCGTTGCAAGCGATGACAGCAGTCGGTCCCAAGGTATCGCTTATATCAAGAGTCGACTGCATTTCCTACTATTGAAGACAACAATCTCTACTACATATTTCCGACTGCTATGAATACTACGAAAACCTTGTCAGAATGACGCCAGACTCTCGGCCACGGACATTATCAAGACGGTACCAGTCACGGAAGGAATGAACATCTCCGACAAGAAGACACCAGAGTGCCAAACTTGTGCCATCAACAAACAAACTCATGCTCCTATAAACCGATCTGGATCTGCTCCAGCTAGCAAACCTCTCGAAAAAGTATGCATGTACAGTGACATCTGTGGACCTATCAGTCCTACTTCCAGAGACGGATTTCAATACACGGTCATCTTCGTTGACGACTTTTCGGTATGATTCATACATACTCCCTGAAAATCAAAAACGCATCTGCCAACGAATTACGACAATATCTGGCAGACACTGCACCTTACGGCAGAATGCTGCAGCTACACAGTGACAACGGTGGAGAATACATTGATCAACGCGTTACGGAAATTCTTCTGTCAAATGTAATCAAACACACAACTGTGGCTCCATACTCTCCTCATCAGAACGGACGCGCAGAACGTACTTGGAGAACAATTATGGATATGTCACGTTGCCTTCTCAGTGAAACAAGTCTCCAAAAGGATCTGTGGACCCACGCAGTACGATACGCTACCTAGATCAGAATTAGAGTTTACCAACGACGCACAGGAAAAACAGCTTGTGAACTTTTCACCAATCGCAAACCAAAAATGCAAAGCGTCCACAAATTTGGATCATCATGCACAGTATACGATGAATCCCACAAAACAAAACTAGAGCCCAGAAGTTCACCTGGAGTCTTCGTCAGCATCAGCCCACTAAACTACACGTACTTCATCATGGACACACCAACAAGAAGAATCAGGAACTCGAGAACTGTTCGATTCCTCGATACCCCGGGAAAAACTCGGGACGCCCTAACATCGAAAGATGATTTATCTGGAGACTGCGGATCAGAAGAGGAAGACTCTCAAAAAGTAGCACAGAAGTAAAATGTATAACAAAAAAGGAAAAGAACAAAACAGAAAAGAAAACGAACATATCCGCTGAAGCATTCAACAATCATTGTACCAACATTTCTACAGACCTCACATGCGAAGAACCTCTATTAAAATGTGGTCCGAAGATGCATCAGGAATTCTTTGAGGCACATGAGACGCACTCTACACTGCAGAAGGTGAAGAAGACAGCAGCAGGTACTGACGGAATTTTTATCGTGGTCTCTCTGTTGCTGTCTTCCGATTACATATGCGAGCAGCTGAATAAAACAATCAATACGTCACTGAGCTTTGGAATAGTCCCTGAACAATAGAAATCATCAAGAAATCATCAAATATCGTCCAAATACAAAAAACAGGACATCCACATACACTAGGAGACTTCCGTCCTATATCAATCAGTCCCGTTCTGTCAAGAATGGTAGAGAGAATGATCAAGTTTAAATATCTGAATCCAATAATGAGCCAACCTTTCAAAGATCAGTATGCCCTCCGACCATCAGGAGGAACAGCAGGAGCATTAGTTGCGTTTACCCACACTATCACGAGCCTTGTAGAGATCAACAGCGTTGTGAGAGTCATTTCCCTGGACTTCTCAAAGGCATTTGATACGGTGAGACACGGCAATCTATTCCGAAAAATGTGCAATCTCAACATATCCAACGAACTGTACAGCTGGCTCATCGACTTCTTCACTGAGCGCCGCCAATCTACAAGCTATGGAGGCACCATCTCTGAAGAATAAAAAATTAACGCTGGTGTCATTCAAGGCTCTGTATTAGGTCCTTTTGCATTCTCCGTCGCAATTTCAGATATAATGCCCATCAAAGATGGGAACATCATTATCAAATACGCTGACGATGCCTACCTCATTATTCCGCCAAATAACTTTAACTCTACAGAGATTGAATTGTCCTCAACACGTAACTGGGCAGAAGAAAATAACCTGAAAAACAATGCATCAAAGTCTAAAGAAATTATCTTAAAAAACCGAGAGCTCAACAAGAACCTAAACCATTACCCCAGATAAAGCGATATCAAGAGCTAACAATTTTAGCAGTCACAGTCACCGATTGCCTAAAAATGAACACTTATATCAATAATCAAATCAAGAAATGCAACCGAAGTCTGTACGCCATCAAAATCATTAAGAACCGTGGTGCGAAGCCTCAGTCTGTCCACCAAGTCCTCTCTTGTCCTCAATCGTCTCTTTTACGCGATACCAAGTTGGTGGGGTTTCGCAAGTCAAAATGACGAGTGACTCCTTACGAGTTACACAAATAGAAGTATTAAATTCAAGGCGATCAACATTCAAGACACAATCGCAAAACCTGAAAACCGCTTGTTCAAGAAGGTCACAACCAACGAAAAGCATCCACTGTACAAGTTCCTTCTCCCTAAGGCTGCGTTTACACGTGCAATTTGATTGCTGACACTTTTCGATCCATTATGAGTCAGAAAAGAATGGACAAAGAATTGAAGCAAAGGGATGCCTTCAATAATCGTGCTTCGTGCGTCACCAGACAATAGCAATCTAGCGAAGGGTGATAAAGAGAAATGCATTGATTTATCCTTGGAGATTTAATGTTTGCTGAATTAGCAATTCGATTGGTTCCTATTACTTTCATGCTCAACCTCAAGAGTATTTTCTTAGGCGTGATCATGTCACACGCAACCCGCCACTGCCAGAGCAAAATCACATGATCAAAGACAATGATTTCAATTAGCTTTGAAAGATGTAAATGGGTCCACATCAGTATTCAGATTCAAGAAATGAAACATGAATTTAGTGATCGAATCATAGAATCATGCGGGTGAAAATTGAATTAAAAACTTGAAATTTCAGCCAAAGTAGCAATGATATCGCGAATTTTTCATGAAGACTTCCATTATGATGCGGATATATTCCCTTAAATCAGCTTAATTTCCACTTATTTAGGATGCTTATTAGTAGATATTCATTCCTTTCGATATCCAACCTGCTTCATACTACTTATATAGGGGCGTCATCTCGGTAGTATAGGCCTATAAATTGACAAAATTTTGACTTTTTTAAAAATGCTCAAATAATTTTTTGGACCACGGGAACGCAATCTCCGCAAAAGACTGAAACTTTTCATATAGAAATTTTCACTGTAGCATCTACTTTTTTGAGTCGACTCTCTACCCTACTCTATGGGAGCGTGTTGGATATGTGATCTAACCCCATGTTGTTTATGTTTTATATGTTGTCTAAACTATTTTTCTCCACGCTTGTATCTCAGTGAATGGCACACTTCTTCATGAAATAGTGACAATTCACATTGCTGACATTCATAATTAGTAGTAAATTATAGTAGTAGTAATTTATAGTTAGCCATCTGTTATCCATGTTAGACTGACGCATTTTTCTTTTTGTCCGGGAATCAGAGGAATGTGAAACAGTTTTCTTACAAATACTTATTTAAGGGTTCTAAGCCAAGCTGCTAAAATCAAATGTGGCAAAGTGATATTTTATTACAAATTTTCACCATTAAGACGGCCTTATCAAGCAGATACAATGTTGAGAATGAAGACATCAAAATTCAAAAGTTAGTGATTGATATTCTGTGCATTCCTCCCTGTTATTTTATGTAGGACATAGTGTTTTGATCAGCACAGATTCTCGAAGGCGTAAGTTGATGGCATTGATATCTCTGTCAATCACTGTTACATCAATATCTGATTTACACAATTGGAGGTGTTTGTAAACGGGTGAATGATGGTTAGTAAGATGTTCATTGACTCGCGTGTGCAGAAATCTGACTGTGTGTGCTTCCTACGTAAAAATTGTTTGCAATTTTTGCAGTCAATTTTATTAATTACTAATTCACTAAGGCATGTGTTCTTATTTGGATTCCTGCAATTGATGGAAGTACGGTACACTGTTTTACTCTTTTGGGTTTTTGTAACATCATTTGTAAGGTATTAGATCGATGATAAAGTCGGACAGGTAATTCTAATTTTTGAAAAATTGTTTTGATTTTGAGATTAACATTATGTGAAATATATGGGATATGGAGGTAGAAGAATTCGTTCTTACGTTGTAATTTTTTACGCATGTGTGAGACTTTAGGAACTTTTCGACTCATAAAATTAGGAGGATAATCATTTAGTTGTAAAATAATTTCAAATTCGCGTTCACATTGTTTCTTTTGTTGATTATCTGAGCAGTCGAACACTATAGAACTTCTTAACCGTGTGAAGCATTTAGATCAACAAATTCTTTCTACCCATAACTATCCAGTCAGTTTTGACGTAGAATCAATGTACACTTCTATTCTTGTGGATCAGGCTACTGCAAATGCAGTGACACTTCTAGCAGTGCTCAATTTCAATTATCATGGCTTTCTACCAAGTGACATAGGTGAACTTTTCTCGGTAATACTATCAAATATGTATTTTGAATACGAAAATATCATCTATCGACAAAAATTTGAACTTCCTATGGGTGCGAATGTATCAGGGATCCTCGCTATATTGTTCATGGATAACCTTGAGAAGCAAGTTATTCAACATCATTCAATTGGATTATATGCCAGATATGTTGATGACATTTTTATACTTACATGGAATAGTGAAGAGGCATCGAACATACTTGCGTCTTTCAATAATATTCTTGAAAGTATCATATTTACCATTGAGCATCCAGAGACAGACAACTCTTTGTCATTACTCGATTTTAAACTCCACTTTAACGGCGAAGTGATCACAAGTACTTACTATCAGAAAGATGCAAAGAGACCCCTATTTATAAATTATCTTTCAGCTTTACCAACAGAAATTAAACTGAACATTGTGAAAAATGAAAGAAAACGACGACTTGAGCGTTGCTCAGGTAATCAACAAAAGAAACAATGTGAACGCGAATTTGAAATTATTTTACAACTAAATGATTATCCTCCTAATTTTATGAGTCGAAAAGTTCCTAAAGTCTCACACATGCGTAAAAAATTACAACGTAAGAACGAATTCTTCTACCTCCATATCCCATATATTTCACATAATGTTAATCTCAAAATCAAAACAATTTTTCAAAAATTAGAATTGCCTGTCTGACTTTATCATCGATCTAATACCTTACAAATGATGTTACAAAAACCCAAAAGAGTAAAACAGTGTACCGTACTTCCATCAATTGCAGGAATCCAAATAAGAACACATGCCTTAGTGAATTAGTAATTAATAAAATTGACTGTAAAAATTGCAAACAATTTTTACGTAGGAAGCACACACAGTCAGATTTCTGCACACGCGAGTCAATGAACATCTTACTAACCATCATTCACCCGTTTACAAACACCTCCAATTGTGTAAATCAGATATTGATGTAACAGTGATTGACAGAGATATCAATGCCATCAACTTACGCCTTCGAGAATCTGTGCTGATCAAAACACTATGTCCTACATAAAATAACAGGGAGGAATGCACAGAATATCAATCACTAACTTTTGAATTTTGATGTCTTCATTCTCAACATTGTATCTGCTTGATAAGGCCGTCTTAATGGTGAAAATTTGTAATAAAAGATCACTTTGCCACATTGAATTTTAGCAGCTTGGCTTAAAACCCTTAAATAAATATAACAAATGCTGCTTAAAATAAATTACAACATATCACAAATGCGCCCGGATGTGTGTTTTTCTATTAGTTGTGATTCGTTGGACTCCCGCGCATCTACACACTATATGTTTTTCACGCATGCATTTGTATCAATGACTTTAAATATTAGTCTGGATAAAGTCATTGATTTGTATAAAGTTCCCACGTCCGTGCAGTGTCACCGTCACCTTTCTCAGACGAACTCTTCACAAGCGTGACAAGTGCTTGTTTTCTATTTCTCTGAGAAAAAGATGGTCATGTCATCAAACCCAACAGATCTGAGTGCAACAATTGAATTGGATCAAACTCTTTCTTGGAAGCGTGTTTGCCGAATATTTTTGATTATTATTTATCCCTAGTAGTACGCTGTAGGCCTATTCGATAAATTTTTGTTTAAAATGACGATTTAAATGTTTGAACCCCTATATCAGGCACACCGCACATTTACATACCTTTGAATAGTTCATGAAATTCACTGAAATCTGCAGTTTTAATGACAAATGCTCATATGCATGCTGAGAAGTTGAGATGCTGAAATTGAAAGCCTCAGTAGAAGTAGACAGAGCGTTAAACTTTTGTAATGAAAGCATAAACTAAAATTGAGGTAATTCTCTCCATTGAAAACCATCATTCGAGTTTGAATGGAGTTTTTTTAGATATACTCAGAAACATCACTAGATGACATGCCGCCAAAGTGTTTACTTACACTAATAGACAACCTTGCGAAATACTTGGGAATCTGCCAAAAATCTTACGATCGTAAGATACAATCCCATTTCTTGTGCCTGTCGTTCCCAAGATTATCAGCAAAACCTCAAGATGTTTTTATCGAAAGTTGTCGTGTGGATCTTGCATCATGATTTGAGCAGGACAGTCAATCGATAACTTCAAGCGCTGCTATTCAGACACGTTTCTCCTTGTGTGTGTAGGAGATGCGACTTTGGTTGTTTATGCTAAACACACACATACAGTATATTTATACATACTAATTGGTTTATTCATATCAAACAACATGCACCCAACAATGAGCAACATGCCATAACTCAGACTGAAACATAGGCCTATGCCTGCTTGCATGATGTTACGCGTATCGATGCCGATGAATTGCACATTGTCTGATGGTGTGTTTGAGCTAGATGTTAACCAAGTTTCAAATCTGTAAATGAAAATATCTGTTTGAAATTATTTATTCGTTGAATCTTGAAACTGGCTGCTTGAATTATGGATCACTGATATACACAGTTTCAAGCCTTGCACTTGCACATAATTGGTATGAATGATATTTAGTCTACCTCAGAAGATGCAGGCGTGTGAATTGTGATGTTTACGGTGAATTGCACGGACGCCTGCAAGCCATATCGAGACGTCCGTGGGCATAGAAATAAACTGTTTATCTGAAGTTCGCTAGAATGGAAATTGACTCAAGATCGCGGCACATCCGGGGGAACCAAGTTGGGGCATGAAGAACCAATTAAAGGCTTCGATTTACTCATGTGACTGATTCTAACCCAATGATACAGACGTTGGCAGGTGCATCTAAGTGAAAATGCGTGCGATTTATGTGCCGTTATTGTGCATTGCATGAAACTTAATTTCCATTCTAGAGGTTTTATTGTTGTCAATTTCTGTGTCCGTGGGTGAATTGGCTCTAAAAATTCTTGGGGGATTCCAAATGGAATTCCCGTGTCACGTGCTCTAAATTTAGTAGTCCTAAACGGCGCTCTAGGAGGCTTGCTCATTTTTCTGATGCTTTGCGAGTCACACTAAGTATAGATATCATCTCATTCATAATTTACTCCTAAGTTTGATTTCACTCTAATTTATCTTGATGTCTGCAATCATTGTAACTACATTGCTGACTTAGTGTTGTCTCAAGACAACGATTAGCGCATGATTCATGAAGGCGAGCCCAACAACGTCTTCAACTTAATGTGATGTCCTGGCGTGTGTCAGCAGTTGAGTTCCCGATTTCCACAGTGCATATGTGTTTCTGTCTTGTCTTCGTGATGGAAGCTACCGCCGTGTATTCCTGTTGAGGATAATATTCCATCTTGGATTTTGCTTTTTCAGAGTAGTCATCACCGAATTCAGACGTGAGTAGCAAATAAATGCATGTAAGTAAAAGCAAATTCTAAGCCATCCATTCGAAAACTGTCCTCAATTTGCTAAATAAGCGGAAAATTAATCGCTAATTATTAATTACTCGTGATCGTTTACAAGTCAAAAAGCAGAACATGCTAAATTTGAATAACTAGTGGGATTAGCACAATTATGCGGTCACTAGTGAACTGCTAACTAGCCAGAAATCAAGAGAGACTGTCGTCAAATTCTATGCTTGATGCCAACCAATACGGGAATTTGACATTCTGATAGAGGAGGTCATATATTCTCTTTATTTCTGGATGGTTGGCATGCAGTTTGGTGGTTGCTACACCTATGTATGTGATTGATGCACTCTGAATATCGTATTGTTTATTTTTGATACGTCAGTGCAAGAGGAGGAGTAAAGTGCAAGTAAAGAAGGATTAAAATTGGAACTGAATAATTTGTTGTATTGGGGTTCTGTAGGGCTGAGTACTCCTACAGTCAGCGTATTGAAAACAAGCGTCCATCCTCACAGACAAATGGATTTATCGTGTTCTTTATTGAAAATGTCTGAAATTCGAATCACATGAGATAATGCAGTATTACAGAGCTGTCCATAAAGTAGCATATTATTCCTCTACTTGCAAATTTTATAAGTAGTGTACTGTATAATAATAATAATTCTGTATTTGTGAATACAACAAGCGGTATTACAAAGAAATATACACAGGAACAAAATCACGATATGATGGAAAATTTGACAAACGAATTGTTGTAAAGAGCCATTCTTCTGTGGAAGGGACGTAGAGCTCTTGTACGTCTTATATTGCAGTTATTCTGGCGAATTTCAAAAAACTCAGCCAAAGGATGCACATTTGCATTCGTGGCTATCTTTTGTATCAGTTTTTCACAAATCTTATTGAGTAAATCTTCAAGGCTGGTCTTGTCAGTTACGTCAGCCCAACGTCCAGCAACATGTAATCGTTCAAGCTTTCTGAATTTCCCTTTGCTGATGTCGCACTGGCCACAAAAAACCATATGACAGAAAAAAGCCATGTAAGCCTGCCAAATAACGGGACCACGATTACCGTTCAACATTAAACGTTTTACAAACGACATAGCACGGCAACAGCGATTATACAAGCTATCAAACTGCACACTCCAACTCAAATCACTGGAGAACAGAACACCTAAAATTTTCAAATGCTCACTATTATCAATAAAATCAGCGGACAAGATGGCTTGCGTGACATAGTAGTGACATAGTAAGATTTACAACAATTTTTTTTTTGACCCAATTTCTTTTCGACCCAATAACAAAAACTATCGACGGAGAGTTGAAAATTGTCAACAACATTCACATTACCGAGATGGATTAGGGTGACATCATCGGCATAGGCGATTATCTTAGTGTCCTGTATTCAGTCTGTTAAATAAACACGAGAAGATTATTGTCCTGAAAGACGGACAAGATTGCTGAAAATAGAACGAAGCATCACCGACACAACAGATAGGCCCAAATTGTAATTAAAATAAGTCTTTCAACGCACAAAAGTGAGAAATATTTTTTGTGTTAAAGGCTATGTTTTATTACTTATTATTTAATATGCTTTATTCAGCAACGAGAATATCACACTTTCTGGAATAGGCTTAACCCTTAAGTCCTCGGGGTGGCGAAAATCGACACCTCTTCACATGTTTTTTTATCAATTTGTCAATTCGCACCGCTTTGATACGAAATTCACTGACTTTGTTCCTTTTAGTATTTGACACATTACAGGCGTCATTGGTGTGATGAATTTTCAGTGTAGTCGGTCTGCGCAAATCTTATTGGCAGTCAACCTCGATTAGTCAGCAGGCGCTATTGACAATTGTTATCAAGGAAAGGGTGAGAATGTAATTCACTCATCGATACATGTCAGCAATGAATCGTCCGCGACGTCTCGAGCTTGCTCAGGCAGTTGCAGCTATCACTGAAATGTCATCTGAAAAAGAGGTTAGCGAATCCGACCAAGATCAACATGAGAGTGAGGCAGAAAATATTGATGATGTACACGAACAGCAACGAGAGACAGTCACAGATAACATGTACGGGCACGGTCGTGGCAGAGGACATTCTCATATTGGTACAATCGAAGCAGGCAGAGGTAGTGGTCGGGGACTTGGTCGAGGACAATCTCATAGACATGCAGCAAGGCAGGACAATGAATGGTTAGATAAGAATGGCATTGAATGGAGCCCTGTCCCACCTCGTCAAGGTCGAAGAAGACAAGAGAATGTTATTCATGAGCAGTGCGGTCCCCGACCTGAGGTACGAAAGGACTCTTTGATCGAAATCTGGGAAAAAATCTTACCTGACTCAGAGCTGGAGAAGATTGTTGAGTATTCTCGCATGAAGGCAGTTGAGCTAGGAATCGACACTGCAGAACTCACCCTCTCCAGTCTGAAAGCAGCAAATGGAGTTATGTATTTTCGTGGAGCAAGTCATGATCAAAGCCTGCCAGCTCGTGACCTATTTACTGAAACTTCGTCGACGTTCTATCGCACAGTGATGAGTCGAAATACTTTCGACCTATGGACACGTGTAATGAGGTTTGACGATAGCTCAACAAGAGAGGAAAGAAAACAATTGGATCGCTTTGCCCCTATACGCGAGTTCTGGGATACTTGGAACAGCAAACTAAGTAGATACTTTTCGCCGAGTGGATTCATTACAGTGGATGAGCAACTTGTAGCATCACGATGCCGATCTCCTAATCGTGTATACAACCCTCAAAAGCCAGGCAAGTTTGGTGAGCTAATTCGCTGGTCAGCAGATGCTGAATACCGGTATATCTACAAGGGAAATCCGTACGCAAAGGCACCAAGTGACCCTGTTGCAGCAGCCAGGCAAAAGGAGGCAAACAGAACCACCAATCTCGTACTTGATTTGGTTGCCCCTTTTCGGGTTCTGGATGCAACATAACAGGAGACAGGTACTTCAGCAGCCTTGAAATTGCATCGAAACTGCTGAATGATCATCAGCTCACTTACCTTGGTACTATGATGGCAAATCGTCGAGAAATTCCAGCCGTGCTGCACCAAAATCGAGTAACAAATACTACTGAGTTTGCTTTCGGTGGAAATGATGCGAAGTCATATATCCAGTACTGCTATCAAGCCAAAGAAAAGAAGAAGGTGTTTATGATCTCCAGTGAACACCATGACAGGGCGATAAGCAATGATGACCCGCACAAGCCAGATATGATCCTGGAATACAACAGAACCAAAGCGGGGGTCGACTCAATCGATCAGATGTGCAAAAAATACACAGTCCGAAATCGCACTCAGCGCTGGCCGATGGTTCATTTTCAGAACATTTTGGATATAACGGCAATAAACACTTGCACTATCTACACCATCTGCAACTCTGAAAGCACCCAAGGCAACAGGCGAGGCCGGCGATACCTGCTGTTGGATCTAGCCAAACTCCTTTGCAAAGAGCATGTGTCTCATCGTCTGTCGCAAACTAGGAAACCTGTCGATGTGGAATTGATGAGGCAATTCCTTGGAGTAGGGCGTGACCATGGACTCACAGCACCTCCAGCAAGTGTTAGCGGGCGGTGCGAAATCTGCAGGATCGACAAACATGCCAGAGCTGCAAACAAGGCGACAAAATACTGTTCGGTTTGTGAATCCAATGTCTGCGCAAGTCATACTAGCACAGTAGTTGTTTGTGTGACCTGCCAATCGCAATAATTTCATTGACACTATATTAATATAATGTTCAGAGTGTAAAAAACTGCATAATTGCTTCAATAGAAAGTATATGAATGTAGTATAACATCATCTTTTTCACTTTTTTGGCGGGTGTTGAAAATCACCACCTCGGGCATCTACGTATATTTCAGAGCCCGAGGACTTAAGGGTTAATTAAGTTAACACAAGTTTTATTAAGTAGGATCAAGTGGTAGGGTATAGTCGAATGATAGCCAGTACATGGAAATGGTTTGTCTTAGCTGATTTCACGAACACTTCAATTTGGAAATGTAAGTTTACATGCCGCTATCTTTTTTCAAGTTATCTTATTTCATTATTTTAATTAATCAAAGGCAATTAATCAACATGTGTTTTGGAAGAGAGGACACATTCAAATCAAGAAGAATCATGAAAAGATGAAAATCATTCGTGTCTTGATTGATATATCCTTTAACAACTTCATTTCTATTTGTCAAATTGTTATGAATTGAATGTCATAAATTCGACCATACATGCTTTGAAATAATTGGAAACTGGGAAGAAAAACGCTAATGATGCGTTTCAGAACCTGCTCAATTGAGGTTATTATGTCTATTATACAAAACTCATTCTCATCAATGTGTAAACAAATATTCAGTCATACAGGTATTTTTCGCTATTGCTCTACTTTATCCGTCTCACGTCCTTTGATACCGTATGTCTTCAGAAATTACGAAATGAATCTCTGAAGCTAAAATGGAAAACTTGGACAATTGATTGTTGATTAATTTGATTGATTAATTGTGATTAATCGTGTCTTGAAATTATAGCTATCAAATTTTGAATATGATTCACTAATTTCAGATCTGTCAGCAGGCCTAGAGTTGGACTATTTTATGAATTCATCTTGGTATGTGAGGATGTTTTGAATCACATCTTGTGATGCTGTGCATTAATTATTATGCTTTGACTTTCAATATGTTTCTCCTATGACAATCTCAATTCAAATACTTTCAGTGGATGCGCTATGGTGAATTTTGCGACTTGGATCTCTGAAGGACTTCACAGAGACATGGGATGAGTTTCTGAATCCGTTCATTTTCAGACTTCTTTTCATTGCCTCTAATTCGTTAGTGAGTTCGGTTGCGTATCTTATCCACTGGCTTCAAAGTTACGTTGCTTGAAGTTGAATGTCATTCATTTTTATCAAATTTTGTCAATTTTCTTTATACAAGCCCTCAAGAAAGTATTTGTTTCGTTTCAGCGTGGTGATAGTTTCAATGATCTGTATATACCGATAGTCAGTGGATTCCTGTGTCATACTGATTGAAATATTTAGCGGTATGATCTGGGAGTCAGTTGACTTATTGGACTCTTCAACACCTGTAGCAGGAAAGGCTGAAGTTAGTGAAATTTGTTGTATTTTGTAGCTATTCGGCTTTAGAGGAACGGTAGGTTACTAGGCGCTCGGATAAAGCATCATTATTTCACCTACAATCCTTCTATAAGATCTTGAGACCGCGACGTGCATAAAATCTATACGGTCTTATCCATCTTACAAATCTCTTGCGCTTGATCTTACTGATCTGCTTCATGATCTGAACAGACTTGTAAAAATGCTAAGAATCTTGCGTACAGAATCTTGAAAGTCTTACAAGAAAAGTTCAGCATAATCACAGGCGTCTTCCGCAAGTTAAGGCTACTTTTCGCAAGATCTGTCGATTAGTGTATATACTTACTTTGCATGCCACGCGTAATTCACGCGTAATTACACGGAGCACCTCAAACATTCGTGGTTAAAGACATTCTATTCTTCCACGCGCTTACATACGCGCTGCACTAGGAGTCAGAAATCACTTGATCTGATGCTGTTAAAACATGGGAAATGTTTATGAATACGCGCGGGCGAGCGTTTATAGTTTGCGCGTCGTCTACGGTTGTCTGCGCTGCCGCTTGAACCACGGATGAACCGCTAAGCATGTTCTGTCTTCCCTGAGCAAGAAATTGAGGTCTTATCACATTGTTTAGCCTCTGATACATACAGACACATGAGACGCAAAGTCTTTATAACAGGACTGCCGACATATGCTGCAGCAATGTCACGCGTAGCCACGGATGTTTAGGGTCATGTGTAATTACGCGTAATTTACGCGTGAATTGAGCCTGGCATGTCACCTACTGATGAGTTTGAATTTCAAAACGCTACTGTCAAACCTAGGAAGAAATGTATGTCAAAAGTAGGCCTAATGCATCTTGTGGAATACCAACACAACTCATGGTTGTCTTTAAGAAATTGTTGTTGTGAATGACATTGCACTAACCCAAGCAACACAAAACGTGTAGGGAACGTGGCCGCAACGTTCCGAACGTGTCCGAACGTGACCGGGGATCATCACCGTGTGACACGCACGCAATTTTTTTGGTGAAATTCGTGACGTGATGGACGTGGTGACACGTTGTCAAACGTTGTCAAAACAATGTTTTTTAGTGAATTCGTGACGTGATGGCCACGTGTGACACGTTGTCAAAACCACCATTTTTGTATTTTTCGCAATTTCACGGCACGTGTCGTGCACTTATTAACACAATTTTTTAAGAAAGTCAGCACATGACGTCATAGTGTCGTCCTATATTGATGTCACGTACCATGAGACGTCTACATGACCAGAGCGGGATGTCACTGACCTCACATCAAAGACGTCAGAATGACCGCCCATGTACATCCGCATGACCAAACACATGATCAACGGGCCACAATTGCGATGAATTAAGAAATTATGACGTTCCCGCTATGATGAATCATTTCCACTTTAATTGCATTAACTTTCAGACTAACTTTTTTTCATTTATCTCTTTTATCTCGCTCATTCCATCACTTTGTCTCTCTCCTCTTCTCTCTTGATACTTTTTCTCTGTCATAATTTCTCTCTTTTTTTTTCCTCCTCTTATCTTTCTCCTCATTTTTCTTCTCTCTCAGTTTTTCTCTTCTCTCTTTTCTCTCTCTCTTTCTCCTCTTTTTCTCCTCATTTTCTTCTCTTCTCTTCTCTCTCATTTTCTTCCGTTATCTTTCTTCTTTTTTCTTTTCACTCCTTTTTATTTTCTACTTCTTTCTTATTCCTTGATATTCCCTTCTTGAAATTCTCATCTTCTCTTCTTCCTTCATTTCTTTTCTCGCCTCACGTCTCTGAATCTAGCTTTCCTTCATCTCTCTCTCTCTCTCTCTCTCTCTCATGATTTGTTTTTTTTGATGTTTATCTTCGAAAGTAAGATTCATCATTAATTTCTACCCATGCATCTCTTATAATAGGATTCATACTTTTGCGAAGAATCACAATTTTGCGACTGCATTTGGAATATATTATAATACAGCATTTTGATATTATCATACAATAAGGCTTTTTATGGCTGTGCTAATTCGATGCATGGACTGAGTCGTCTTTCGATGGTTTACGCAGCGTTAAGAAAGCGGTCATTGCATGCCCATCGCATTTCATTTCCGAATAGAGGAGAACTGCACACAGATTATTTCCCCACTCCCGCCTGAGCGACTGACCTTCAATCGACGCACGCGCGTCACCATTGATAATCACATGACAGCGAGAAAGGAAACGTGCAAACGGTCTTCATTCTGCATCGAACGTGATTCATATCTAGCAAACGTCTACGACTTAGACCAAATTTTCTTGAACGACGTTGATCACCGTCTTTTATTTGGACATTTAGAGAAACTCAAATCCGAGAACCACATTCGACCTCCACAATCAATTTACAGATCATTTATTTTGTATTTTCAAGTCACCGAAGCTTTTGTCGTCTTACAAAATATATTGTGATTCGGTTCACCTCATTTAGTGACTTGACTTTATCTCCTACATTCGTCGCTGAAAACCAGGGCTTTGAGTGTCTCTCGTGATACAAGACAATAGTTTGATGCATTCTGACAACCAAATGTTTTTGGATGATCAATTGCCAGAGCTGCAGGTGAGATGTTTATGCTCCTTTCATTGCCTAATTTGAAGTGAATTAACTGCATTATCTGTATATTAGTTATATTTTCACGAAATCTTTTGATTTAAATTTTTGAAGCTTCATGAAATTTGCAAAAATAAAAGAAATAATGATTTTGTTGTCAATAAAACGATAGCGTCATCTGATATCAATTAATTTGTTGCGATTCCTTCGCTCTTGAATTATATCCGAGTAAGATAGCTTCCTCAAGCTTAAGATAATTTATCATAATTAGAAGCTGACATTCTCCGAATGTTTTGTAATCTTGGAATGTGATAAATGACATTGATCACCAGTCGCGGGAATAATTTAATAATTATTGCTAGACTACTCTTATATATAGATTATGCGTGTACACAATATTTTAATTTTTTTGGACTTTTTTATGTTATGATTATGCATGCATTTGTCGAAAATATATTTTATATTTCCTACATGAATGTAATTTGAACCAGTCGGCAGTATGTATTATGTGCCATGTGCCATGCAAATTGAGTACAAATGTGCCTATGAATTGTCCCATCATCTGTTTAAAACTCTGTTTCATTATCTAAAAAAACTTTCTGAAATTCTCTGTAAATGTTTTAATGATGTGAATTGCTTTTTAAAATATACTATGAATGTTAACGAATTGTGCCATTCGAAAGATGTTTTGCAAACTTATGTTTTTTTGCTTACAAAACAAAATCTTTATTATCTATTTCAGAGAAAGAATCGCCCCAGAATCAATACTGAAAGTATGAATGGATTTAACCAAATCAATTCAGCGAGTTCGTCCATATGGCGAGGGAGAATCTTTTGATCACTGTGTAGGCCTGGACTTGTTTCTGAGAGGTGAGTGATTTCTTGCACATTTTTGTCACTGTTATTTTATGCAGTGATGCTATATGGAAGCAGTATCCGTAGAACAACAATGATTTTTTTTTTATGTAAATGTTAAATGTTTGCAGCAAGAATTGGTGATCGCGAATAAAGCTAATAATTGTAAACTGTAATTAGTAGTTTTATAATGCGAATTAGAAAGTGACAAGGTTGATGAGAAGTGTTAGAATTCATTTTTGATTGAGGATAAATGTTTAACAAGTATTCTATATTCCCTAATTTGATAACTTCGACAGAAATGAGAGACACTAGTACATTGAATAATTTCATAATTGACCTAGAATGGGGTAGAAATAAGAGATAGTAATAAAATGTAAGCCTGTAGGGGGCTAGTGCTAAATTTGACTAACGTGGCTTTTTAACGTGCTCCGCACGTGGGGAAAACTTTTTGAACGTGATGACTGAACGTGGTATGCACTTTCCTACCACGTGTTTAGAACGTGCTCTGACGCGACACTTTCGACGTGTCGGACACGTTCATGAGACACGTGCGCCGCACGTGTAGAACACTTTCATGGTTGCTTGGGAAGCATGACTGATTGACCGTTCGTTAGTGCTGTAGGCCTACTTTGTGCTACATTCAAAAATAAACCCAGTGGAAACGAATCTTGCGAAAAACTGGCGAATGTAAGCTGCAGAATATCATGCTAAAGTTCAGTCATATTTGCGGGATATTCGCTGGCGAAGTTCGCCGGCGACAATTCACGCTCTATGTCACCTTTTACTTTTGACTTTCTCTCTTATTTATTAATATATTATTTATATATATATTTTTTTATATATTTTTTATATATATTATTATTATTTATATTAGTAATCCGCCTCTACATCCGAGGCTCTATTCTCTCCCTCACCTCCTCACTATCCCCCACATATGGCTATCTAAGAAATAAGTGCAGACTATCATTCTTTGATAATGATAAGAATATAGAGAATCCACATATATCAATTTTCATAACATCTCTTGACATTCAATAATTTACAACAATGACAAATATTTGAATAATATCATAGTATTTACTGCAACATTTATGGAATATAAATACTTTTTTTAGTTTAAGCCTTCGTGAAAAAAAAGATCCCTTTTTATCAGATCAGACTGAGTATACAATATATTTTCATGTGAAGGTAATATACGAACATTACTACTCACCACTAATTAGTTGCTACAATATCCACGATTTCGCCGGTTGGCGAAAAATCAGCTCGCATTAGTAAACAAATATCTACCAACTAATTATAGCAACTTTTTCGCCACCTGTCGTTTTTTTAATTTTACACATGTTTTTGGATAAATGATGACCATTTTCACATGCGGAGATAGTTTTTACACGAAAATGAACCTTTAAAAAAATTATCCACAAAATCGCTACCTCGCCAGATAATCTGTTGATATTAGCAAGATGCGTTCCCACAGGGAAGATGCCCTGAAAATTGGCTTAGTGCAACAGTTTCCAAAACTCAAACGTGTTCATGCATGTAAAAATAACTTTCAAAAGAAGCCGGTTTTAAATTTCTGATGTGAGCAGGCCTTTATACATAGCGGAGATACGGCATGTATGCAATTATATTTCTTTGAATTTCATCAATGAATGCCGAAAGATTCGTAGGTGTTTGGTAGCTAGATCAAAAAATTCCGATTGGGTTTCCTATGTTAACTCTAATATATAAAGAATATTTTTCTCTAATACTTATGAGTATTATTATCTGACTATGATATCAATTTATAGTTTTGCATGACCTCATTTATAATGTTTTCCGGATTATTCGCCACATTTCCTAATTCCCCGAATAAGTTTCATATGCTGCACATTGTAAAACGCATAGGTTAATTCGAAACCTTTAATTCGTAAGTCGTCACTTTTTCCATCCCCATTCGCAAATCTTCATAATAATCTCTGCGCTTAATTCGCCAAGAAACCTGAACATCGCACACATTCCAATTTTAGCTCTATTACAAAATTCTCTCGTCAGCAAGTTTGTAAAAAATTTTGGTGTAGACAAAGCATTCAACATTTGTATCAAAACACTTGCTAATTGGAACACGCAAAGATCATTTGATATCCAATGATTGTATTAAATAAAACTTTTATTTCATACGACATCTCATAGCAGATACAAAGAAGACAGTTTAAATTTAAAAAGAGAATTAAAGATAGCTGAGTTCGTTCAGGTCTCTGCACACTGGGAAACAAGACAATATACTCGTTTCATTGCCTCTCTGTATTGCAAGACTCAGTCGCTGTTTCAAAAACGTTATTGCCCGAGCTTCACCCGTGACGTCCGCAATCCTTTTGCCTTTCCTTGATCATCGACAGCGCATCCATTCCTCAGGCACCAAGTGTTTCTGCTGCAATTGGACAGAACACGTACGAATGCTGCAGTCATGTACACTCTCTCCGATTTTTGTCCTCTGCTCGTGAAACTAACTTTTCCCCTTCGAGGCTTGAAATTTGGAGGTTGCTTGCGGCCAGAATATCGACACAGGTGAAGTCCCAGACAAGCTGTCTACCTCTGCTCCAGGGGGTTAGAATTACACCATCCAGCCTCTTCCCGACATGACGACTGAGACCTTGCGGCTCAAGAATAGCAGGCAAGCCGGCAGAAACTAGCGATCTTCGAATTATATCGTTGGCCTCAATATGATTGTAGTAACAATGTAAAAGTATTAATAATTGCAACAATTTACTGATGGAGACGATCACTGATGGACTACTGGAAGATATTGTTTTTTTTTAAAAAAAGCTTTTGATAATTTAATTCAAAAGGGCCTGACTCATGGAAGATTTTGTGTGTAGCTCATGAAGATATAGAGAAGGCTCGGGTCTGGCCAGACCCATCTTGATCATTTACCTAGTATTTACAGAAAGGATCGCTTAACCATCAATAGACATTATAGCTGTAGAAATAATTTGCTTGATTTAACGGGAAAGAATCAGTTGCGAATACATACAAACACACAAGTTTCGAAGATGCTGATTACGGAGATTTATTTATACTGTAAATTCGTCATTTTTGCATGTCCCGAAGGGTGACGAATTATCCGGAAAACACTGTATTATTTACAATGCCCTACAAATGAGAATACTTCATATTCCTGCCATAATGTTGACACCGGTAATAAAAACAAGCATTGCAGGTATCGATAGATATAAAATATATTTAAAAATAGAAATACATTATCGTCGTAAACTACCAGTACACGTGTTTTCAAAAAGACATCACGGATGAGCTGGATTTGACTGCAAAGCTAAGATATCCGAGTCATAATGGAATAGGATCGGAATGAGTGTTTACACACTCTCCTCTAAGGCATGTGGGAAATTGCTCTAACGATGAGAACCATGGGAATGACAATCGTACATAATGCTAGAATATTTCATTACTTCTGGAAGAGATTATTATTTAACAACACACAGGATAAAAACCATCTGTGAGCTAAAAAGTTCTGATTCTTAACATTAACAATTCACTATTTCCGTTTAATTCAATATAACATTCCGAGATATCTGACGCCGCTAGTAGAAATTCGCAAAGGCATATTTTCCTGATAAATCGGTGAAGGTTAAATGGCCTTCGAGTGATGACGTCACTCAATGGAACATTACGAACACTCTGTGCTTTGTTCAACAATTCAACTAACGAAAAGAGATTAACCTGAATAGCCAAGATTGTCTTTGAGAATACCTAGGGCCTCTGTGTATATCTACTTCCGAGTCTACCTTGCTCCACTGATTTGACGCAATGAGCGCCAATTAGAAATTAACACCGAGAGCATGTCTAGCTGCTGCATTCCCTGTGCGGATCTGCTGCTTACTGCCAGCTACTTCCAAAATCTATTTCCATGTAATAGTAGTCTAACAAATGCGGTAAAATCATGGTTGTTACCGCTCCGCCGGAGGCTTGGAAGGTGCTGACTTGACTGGAGCAATGCGATAGCCAGAAAATAGACCACACGGTCAAAAGGTAACAACGCCAAGCACTTTGCCGAAGACCACGCGTAGCATGGAGCTTGAAGACCACTTCTTGATTGAGGATTAAGCGAAAGAAATAAGTCATCTGACAAAAATTATCCAACTTGTTCCCCCTTTTAAAGTTAATGTTTATCTTCTACTGATGTTGTTGCATTGCACTGATGAAAATGAACTCTCATCGTGGTTAAGGCTATAGAACTCGACAGCACAAAGTGTTTCACATCTTCTAATAATCATAACTTGCTGGTTAACTTACTAGGACGTCGTCAATGAGATAAAGACAATTACAATTAAAGTCATACATTTTGACACCTGGCTGCGGATCAGTAATTTAAAACCTGAACTATTTGTAATGCTCCACATGAATTCTTCTTTCATCAATCAATTTGAAATGAAAGGACCTATTCTTGCTGCATACTCTAAACCAGAATTGAGCTGAGGCATCCCCTCGCTCCCTATCATTCCTAACAGCTGATGGGGATGAGGATTGCACCGGACACGGGGGAGGGCAAGATGGTGAGGCAAGACTCAGGAAGGGGTCGTCACACACGTCTCCACAGTGAAAGGCGATCCACCCGACACAGGAGAGTTCGTATCACCTTGGCGCAATGGCAGAGAAAGCTGTTGAGCCTTCGTCTCCTGAGAGTCATTCACTTGTCGGGCAGATGGCCATTGGGGCTGCTGAGGTTTTCCCGACATTTGCATCAGATAAGTGAGAATTTGATCCAGTTTGATGTCCATCCGGTTAATCTGCTGCTCGACGCGCGTCATACGAGACAGAACCGTCATCCTCTGTTTATCGTACTTCCCTGTGGAGATTGGATAAGTGCCCGGCTTGCCTAAAGTCTGATCCAACCTGCAACAAAAAAATCGCTTGCTAGCATTCATTTACAATATTTTTAGCACATATCATACTTAGATTGCTTCACTATATTACTGTAAGTAGTACACAAAATACCTCAGTAGTAAATAAAAGAATATAAATTCTGTTGTGACAGCAGGCGCCTTGTTTGAAGAATTTGAATGAAAAAGATATTGACTTTTCGACTGCAGTGGACCGAAGCTCTAGCTCTAGCTCCTAGCTTTAAGGATCAATCGCTAAGGGGGTCAGTTTTTTATAAAAATAATTTTCAATTTGCCAATGTTTCCATACGAAGTTATTAATGTTCCCCTCATAAGAATAATCCCATATTTCTCTCCATCTTGTGGTAGGGAACACTACTAATGATGTGGTGGAGAATAGTAAAAATGTTTGAGTTTCTGGAAGATGTCACGGTTCTTCCTGGACATAAGATGGTTTCTTACGATGTGATATCATTGTTTACTCGAGTACCAAGGAGGCAGTGAGGATAACACAAGAAAGATTGGAGATGGATTCATGTCTCCACGAGTGCACAGCTTCAACAGTTGTAGACATTGTCGAGTTACTGAGATTTTCTCTGGATGTTACTCAATTTATTTACCTAGGAGTATAGTACAAGCTGGTCTCCGGATGGGGTCACCTGGTTCTTCTCTAGTAGCTGATCTGGTTACAAGACGTTGAGATCGTATCCTGGCCAATCCGAATTTCTCTGTTCGAAATGGAAGCGACATGCGGACGATGAGTTTGTGATATTTCGGGATGATGAAATTGATCTTTCTTTGCCTATATCAACTCTATAGAATCGTCCATGAATTTTACTATGGAGTTGGAGGATAATGGAGAATGCTGGAGCTTTCTTGACGCAATGATGCAACGTCTGGCGAACAATGATATCTCATATAGAGATAATCGATCGCACACTAAAAAGTTTCTTGATTTCTTTTCGCATCATCCACCCACCAGCTCATAAAAAGTCAGTGGCTAGAGGCATACTTGATAGACTTTTTACTCATTGTTCAAACGCTACAGCTGCAGATGAGGAGCGCAAGGATATTCATCGACCGTCGTCGGGGAATGGTTATCCTAGAACTATACGTGCCAGATGTGACGGATGTGACGGACAGAATGGATTGATTATTAAGGGACGTTGAGTCTAAAGTGTTCTTTAGGCCTTCTCCCAAGCTTTCTGTCATTTTTACTGTTACCAAAGACCGCCCAACAGACAGCAAAAAGAAAGGAGAGAAATAATTAAATGAATATTCAAGGAAAGATAAAGTTAAAAACATGTTTCGGTCAAACAAACAACGCGCTGAGCACAAGAGTGAAGCAGCACGAGACAGCATAGAGAAATCTGCAATTCGATAAGTCAGCCATTGCTCTGCATAGTGCATGCACACGCACATCGCATTGACTGGTGGAATTCCCAAGTTATCACACAGGGTTCTCGATATCGAGAGAGAGGCTATTTTTAGAGAGCCGTCACATTAAAGCGATTGATAATTGTGTTTATCGAATTGAACCGATCCCTGCATGTTACGAGGAAATGGCTAGAACGTGGAAGTTAATGTGTCCTAATGATTTCTATTGCTTCTTATCTTTTTTCATTATGCCGAGAACGAGAAATTGTGATTATCGTGACGAGATCGAGGGTTTTCATTACTCTCCATACATGAACAATGACCCTGTTCACTATCTAAAATTCAACCGCCAGAAAATTAGACTAACCAATTAAATTACTGAAAATAAGTGATTAAGCCGAATATTCAGCCAAGATTTTGAACAACAATATAACATCGAAACCGACAACACATTCAATCTGCAAAATTAAAAATTTGGTTGTTTAATCATGCTAGAAATGTTTTGTGACAAAGACATACTGAAAAATATAGGAAATCTTGAGGACCCAGGGCAACCTTGTTTTATTAGGCACAAGGAAAAACATCCGTTGCTGTATTAAGCCAATGCATTTCACTTACCATCGGTAGGCATGCTCACGGAATGAATGTTACAATGAGAGTTCGACCTGGTTAAAAATCAATAAGGCTTAACATCACTACCAACAATATTTACAGAAAGACATCGCTACTTGTACAAATAAGAGGTAATACGTAAAATCAAATCAAATCAAGAGAAGTCAAAGAGTGTCATTCCATGTATCTCCAACGCATCGCTTGCGGATTAATGTGAGTTCCAGCGAAGTGCTTCGATTCTAATTCTGTGTCTCCAACGCATCTATTGATCTTATTCACACTTCCATGCTTCTTTGACCACAAGGCCACCTTGATAAGGCGCTTGTTGAAGTGCTGCTCTCGGTCTATGACCTGACATTGGTCCCAACCGATGGAATGGTTAGAATCCATTACGTGCCTGACAACCTCAGAGTTGGTGGACCACGTCCTAACACTTCTCTTATGCTCCTTCAATCTTTCGTCCAATGTTCTTGAGCTCTCCCCAATATAATTCCAAGAGCAGCTTTCCTCTTTGCATGGCAACCTATAGACCATACCTATTTCTTCCGGCTTTGCTGGTCGCTTTTTCACCAATAAGGATTTCAGTGTTTTGTGACTGGTTTGAAATATGTCCTGACGTCCACCTTTCTTAGTGTCCTCGAAATTGATTCAGACAATTTGGGAATGTATGGGATCACACAGGTAGGTTCATCTGAATCTTCCCCATTCACGTTATTGGCCGATCTGGTGCTTGGTGCATCAAAGATTCTATCAGTCTCTTTAGGTTTGAAACCATTGGCACGGAAGATTCGTTCGAGTGTTTTCAATTCACCATCTCTGCATTCTTCTGAACAAACAGCGTATGCCCGGTGGACCATAGTTTTGATGAGACCTTTGAAAATGCTTGGGTGATGACATGATACACGATTGAGGTATAAGTTAGTGTGGGTAGGCTTCCGGTATGTGTTAAATACTACATACAGCAACGGATGTTTTTCTTTGTGCCTAACAACAAGGTTGCCCTGGGTCCTCAAGATTTCCTATGATGTCACAACAGGGATGGTTCAAGTAACTGAAAAATATGTTGGTTCTTCTATCTTTGTGTCACTAGAAGCATGATGGCAACTAACATTTTTAGCAAAGGTCGTGCGCAAGAATACCATTCATATTTTTATAATCATCATTTTCATAATTTTCTGCAGGATCTATTCGAGGATGTATTTGGTCGCAGGCGGGATTTAATCGACGGGCAGTGCTGGAGGGAGGGATTTAAGTTGACGACGGGTCCTACCCGATGTCGGGTTTTAGTCGAAGACAAGTTTTACCCAGGGATCGCAATTCACCCAAGAAATGAAAGCGGAAAATCGGAAAAAACCGGGCTTTAAATGCATAAATTTGAAATATTAACATGCCGGCTTTAGTCGAAGACCTTTTTGCCGGAGGCAAGCTTCACCCGAAGACTGCTTTTACAGAAGGCCGGCTTTAGTCGAAGACTATTTTACCGGAGACGGGCTTCACTCGAAGACTGCTTTTACATAAAGCAGGCTTTAGTCGAAGATCAGTTTAACTCGACGGCGGACTTTATTAATTAACTCGGGGTCGGAGTTTCTATTCGAGGGATATTTTTCATCTTGACACAGACGTTTCACAACACGCCTACTTTCACAGTGAAACTCAAAGCTGAACCTCAGTAATTTTCATTGCGCATTTTGAAAGTGATTTGTTATGCTTCGATGGAACGATCTTCATGTTATAATGATAACTTATCATCTCTACTATTACTATGTTGATAGCTCTAGACAAAGAGGAAATCATGAATCTCTTACAGATGAAACTCATTCTCATTGTCAGACTGAATATATTGATACAATTTTCATTTCGTAGACAAAATTCTTCCTGTTGCTACATACCGCAACTAACAAAGGATGAAAGACTGGAGGAGGTCGCTCCCTGACGCCCCCGCTTCCGATTAGAACTTCCTTCTTTTGTTCATCTGAGTTTTGAGGTCATGACATCGTCAGTTCAGATAACATACAAGTTAGTTACTTCTTCCAACTCTTTCGAATAGAATGACTGCTATTCATGCCACATAACTTGGACAACTTAAATATGAAAGGAAGAATGTGTGGTTTTGATACACAAGAAATTCAAAATTCACTAATGTACACCATTTCCGTGAGTTCAGCTCAGGCTAAAGATTCAATTCTACAAAAAATGACCCTCAGAATGTATCTAAAAATTAAACCACCGAAAGTCTTTGGCAAAAGTTGCAACGATTACCGAAATCCCGGCAAAATATACTCCAAAAGTGGTACCGGTAGTGGCAGAAATTCTATTAATGTGCAACGAAATCAACATTAAACATATGTTACAAAATATACAGCGGAAATAGATTCATTGTTGAAAACTATCGAACAAGCCAGTGCTAGTTCGACACTCTAAAATTGACGAATTTCATCAAACTCTTATCGAGACGATTTCTTCCTGATGCTCTATAGCATCATTACTTCAAAGATGAAGTTGATCGGATGAATGTTTCAAATGTTCGAGCGTTTGAAGTGAAAGATTTGCGAATATTCCTGTTGAAACAAATGTAGTGTGATTGCTGGCCCGATCTTGACAAGAAGCACCAAATGGAGGCGTGAGTAGTCATGACGTAGCCTGATTCTGCGAGCTGTGAAAATTACAGCACAGCTTCTGGGGCGACCGCACAGAAACAGTGTTACATAGTGAATTATTAGCGCAAATTTCAATGGATGAATGATGGCCGCTAAAACCGATGATTCATGTCGCTTTTGCAGGGTGTCGAGCCAACGTTGTTTCAAGCGCAGCGCCCTTTTGGTCTTCTGCCTTCCACTTTGAGGTTGCGTGCCACTTGTGTCAGGGGATCTTGATTGGCACGAGAACATCGCCAAATCATCGTAACTAGACCTCGCGCATCTTGTCTGCAATTGGGGCAACACAATATCGTCTCCGGATATCCGTGTTTTGGACGTGCTTCAACCGGGTGATGTCGGATATCGAGCGCATGACTCCGAGTCGCTATTCCACATCCTTCGTTGCAAGTCGGCACTCGGCACTATAGACCCCCACAAGGCACACGACTGCATGGCAAACTTTCGGCTTCAGATGGCCGCTTATCCTCTTGTCACAGATTGCAGTAGTAGTCATGCGCCATTTCAGCCATGCGGAATTGATGCGTGCAGTGGCCTCTTGAGGCCTCCCTTCAATATGATATTTTCCATTCATTCTCCGGAACCGGTCCTGTATTGAATCTTGCCGCACGAGCTTATCAGAGAATCAAGCAAAAATTTAGAGCAGAAATATCTGTAAAAAATTTCTCTATCATCGGGATGACATTGGTCTTGCAGGCAAATAGTGGCGGGACCAATCAGATCGGTCGATAATGTCGCTGCTCACCAGGTTCAGCTCAATATGACTGAGTTAGTGAAAAAATAACGCAGAAAATAACAAAAAATCAATATAATGTTCTCATTATATTCGACATTTTGACCTCCAATGATCTTGCAGACCTATTGTACTGTTATAAAATGTTTATCGAAACCTTCTCTTCATTTCCTTTCTAAAAATATGGGTATATTATCAAATTTTTGCAATTAATGGCTGCATTTAATATCGATTGTTTAGCCCTACGCAGTCAGAAAAGCAAAAATTAAATGAGCACGAACTTGCAGAAAAGTAATATAAAAATGAAGTTCGTTGAGACAAAATAATTGAGCTACTCTGTGTGCTCTACGTCACTTCACAGCAGTAAACTATTTCTCAGTAGCTTTATAAACAAAGATCAACATTTTTTTGTGAATGATGAGTAAATTGATCGCAGTTCAGAATGCAGGTTGTGTGACGCAGGGGATTGGAGAAATAAATAATACTGCTGAAGTTATCATTGACCTCCAAATACATCTGAATATTTGAATGGAAAGATAAAGAACGAATATCTGTACGCTTAGGGGAGTAAATAAGCAAGGTATTTCCATGAAAATGACATTGTAACACATTTCATGAGACAATCCTTAGATTCCTGCACATAATCAACAGACATACCGAATACTCATGCTCCTGCAAATACCGTATATTTTCTAATAGAACCCCGGTGGTTCTATTAATTCATTTTGCTCTTCCCGAATTTTATTTAATTACATTAAAAATTTATCGGTAAAAACACGATATCAACCACAACATTCGGTGAACCTACCGGCCTATTATATGACGGCTCTCACTACTACTAGTACAGTATACCGTAGTTTACATCTCTCTTACATACACCTGATAACTTGAGTAGCCTAGGTGTTCTTGTAGCATATTTACTCTAACATCATTCCTCAAGACTAAAGTTCGCATTTATCTTTTGTCTAATTTCTGTTTCTGATGTCCGTATTATACGCAAGTCATAGAAACCCAGTCGCTACAAGGAATTACAAAAAAAGGAAGCCTACGAGCATACCGGTTCGCACCGGGAAAATTATTAAAGATGGAAACTACACTGTGTCACTATTAGCCGACTAATTGTGAAATCGTCATGTCTTGTATATGAATGCCTACGAGGCATGCGGCAGGTACATGAACAATTGTACAGCAGTAGCGGGATGTCTATGCATGGGCTATAGGGTCCATGAGATGCTTCTGAGTCTGACTCGGGTTCTACTATAGGATATACGGTAAGTCATGTTTCTTTGATACTTACCGCCTTTGTAGTTCCTTGATCCGCACCATCATATTGAGATGCCCCTGAGAATACTGCTCAATGACGTCACGGACATCATAAGGCTTTCGTGCTTGCTACAAAAATGAAGATTGATGGAAAACTTGATGAGAATGAATAAGAAGTACTCACTTGAAACTTCCTGCGTGCGACAAAGTAGCGTATTCTTCTGATCACGCGGATTGCTGTTTTGTGCTTTTCCGTCAAACTGAAGTAGAAAAGTAGTTATAATGGCAACATTATTAGGGCAAGGTTGGGCAAAAACTTGTATTGGGAAGTTTTGGGCTAAAACTTGGGTCAAAACCCAAAACTCAAGCTTCAATAAATGAGTAGAATCAAGTAGACGAAGTGCATTCTCTGTATTTTGTGTTGACACAAAGATTCTTCTGTAGGCCAAAACTTCTGTTGGGCCCATGAGAAGTGTGGTATTAGAGGGAAAAGATTTTTATTGCAATAACTGTATTTAGTAGCCGAAGTACATGTATGACATTATTAACTTTACGTTCATTAAACCTCCGCTGATGTTCTGACTAATTGAAGATCTTAGATCTTTCATCTAATTATGGTTGAATTACACACTGCTCATACAACAGAGTTATTGACTTCATTTTATCATTCAGAAATATGAATAGACTGAATAACTATTATAACTGTGTAGTGACTGCATGGTTAAACATGTTTAGAAATCGAAATTGGAATGAATTCATTTTTGGATAACTGTTGGCTGTAAGATAACTGCGAAGATGCAAAATGCATGAAATATACAAGATTTCAACATGCACAAGTACAACAAAATGCATGCAACCTTGCAGAAAATAGGATACAATATGTACGAACTTCCGATGCGTGGTGTTGCCAAGCCCAAAATGAAATAGCTAATAATCACTTCATTTTTGAAATATTCTGTGAATTGAGTGGCATTTTGATAAAAAAATCAGAACTTCATGCTCTTATCATGTAGTAACTTATCATGTAACTAAGATTCAGATCAAAATGCTAAGTTTTGTTACTTGATTTGTGTCTATGCAGCATTAATAGAAGAATAATTTTGTATAGAAAACTCAAGTTTTGTATCACTTACCCAAGGTCCAACCTTGTCTAGGGGACAATCAACACACGATAAATTCAAGAGTGTATCACATTATCTATAGACATTAACTTCAGATAAATTGCATCGAGTTAGCATATTCAGTTACTGACTCGATCTCTGTAAACTGTCACCCGTAGAAATCTAAAATCTAAAAGCGCATCCTCTAGGCATTTTAGAATTTTTGAGTGAAATTGAAATATGAACAGAATGCTGACATACTAAAGAAAACACTAGCCTTTAGCGCTAGCCTCCTAAAACGCTTTATTTTTTTTTATTTTATAAGAATAGTGTCTCGCTTCAGTGTCTGATTTAGGAGGTGCTGGTTTAGAGTGACTGCAGCTACTGGTAAAGATAACGTTATGTACTCAATCTGTGTGGAATGACACCAGTGATGAATAGCAAATATGACACTGCTTCATTCCAAACAGACATCAGCATCCTAACTTATTAGGCTTTAGTCATTCCAAAGTATATATCAAATCTACAGTACATTAAAATGATGAAGATTGTATGTGGGAGAAAGTCTTGCTGTTATTATAGATTTTTAACTATTATTTTAACCCAAATTTTCGCCTACTTAGGCCGCTTCAGGGATTGAAAGGGAGACAAGCTTTGCTATTCAAACTTACATGGTGAAATGGATATGTATAAATTCATGAAGGGATTATGTTAGACATAAACAACACATAGATAGAGATGAAGTCACATAGATAGAGATGAAGTCTACCATAGAATTAGAAATGGTGTATCAGCACATATAATGAATTATGAAGGTCACAAATGTTCCTGAGTCATAAGTATAAAAAATGGCGGTATTGTTCTTTTTCTTCTTTGGAGTTTATATGCGGTGAATATTTCTGGATGAGTTGGGCCTCCATTAAACGGATGTTTGAGTTGTCTCTCGCATAGGATAAAATCTTGGTCTTGATATTGTTTGTTGCACATTTCTGAAGATGTTTAAAAATTGAAGAGCTCTCTCTGGTAATATGTTCTTTTATCCGTACATGAAATTGTCTGATTGTGCTCCCAATGTAAAACTGTTGACACTTACGGCACGGCACGTGACTTTGTACACTACATTTTTCTGAAAACATAGCTTGTCATCTTTCAGTGGACATGATGTCACTTGTCACCCTTTCAATCCCCTGAAGCGGTCTAAGTAGGCGAAAATTTGGGATAATAGTTAAAAATCTATAATAACAGCAAGGCTTTTTCTCACATTCATCACTATGCTGTTTAAGCAGAATTTTAATCTACTTTGATGAAGACTGTAGTTCAGCAGGGCATTGTCTTCTTTGATAGTATTTATTCATTATTGCGGCGTAATATTAGCTGAATTGTATAGTCTGATGAGACAGCCAGTCCCTTTCGAAACTTCTGGTTGGCCACTGTTTACGATATCCTCAACAGTCCTAGGTAACTTACATTGCATATAGATAGTACATTCAATATGCCACACGGGCTCTTTCATGACAAATGTCATAATCATAGTAATCATTACAGTTTGACTTATATTCAACATCCATCATTGATTCAATGACCCTATTATAACGGGCCTGAAATTTAATCCTAACGGGCTTGGGGCGGGCCTGAGAATTCCAAATTGTCACGGGCATGGCCGGGCCGGGCCGGACTTGGGCCACAAAAGTAGGCCCGGTTCCGACTCTGACCGCAACTCGTCCGAAGTCAGCAGAAGTCAGTCAGAAAGCTACGCCAACTATCAACACGCCCAGGACGGTGGTACTTTCTTAGCCTTTTGATTGACTTCAAAGAAGTTGCGGATGGGAAGATGTGGTATGGCGTCCATTCAGACTCAACAACTGTCATATCCATGTCGATTGCATTCATTAATCATTTGAAGAATCATTGAGTCAATCCTGCGCTTCTGAGCAATAATCGACAGTAGAATGAATGTATAATATAAATGAAATAATGCGAAAGGAATGCTTGAGGTTCAATCATTTCCTATCGATCATCTACACATGACAATTTTTTTGCAAATGATTTCTGACACTTACTGGATGGGCCTTCGCTCTTGTGAAATCTCCTCCTGATCCAGAAAAGCGTCCTCAATACAAAAATCTATCTGAGGGATCGCTTTCCTTCCTCCCTGGTAATTACCTGTTGAGGAAAGAAAATCACGATGACGGTTTGGTTGAGGGCATAGAGATTGACAAACAATCAGAGAAAGTCTGAATACTTCCATGCCTGAGGGAATAGATAACAGCAGGGATGTCTATGAATAATTCATATAATTCATAAACATCCCTGATAATAGACACACAAAATGCTTTAAGTTAACTGAATTACAATAGAGATAAATGCAGCTACGCAAAACATGACTTAAATGAGAAAATTCAATGATTTAAAAAGAAAATTCAATAGATAAATTGCTTATCTGAAATTTTCTCCGGTTACGTCTCAAGGGCAACTTAATTATTGAGGGGAGATGATGTAACTTCGCAAATTTTCGCATCCTTGGGGGGTTATCAACACGAATGAAAGTCTTACTGAAATTTCAAAATCCAATCATAACAGCTCTCCACTAAAATTCACAGATCATGTCTACGCTAAGAGCTGAATATTTATGTACAGTCTCCGTGTCACAGTGGGTAAGTGTAGTGGCTGGCGATCTCTCCAGAGGTGGTGCCCCGAAAGTGTCATTGAAAGGCAGTAGCAAGGGTATCCGGGCTAAAATCCAAACGATCAAGAAAAGTCTGACGATGTAAACACCGTCCAAACCCTCAGTTAGAGTAGCGATGTCACAGCTTCATTATAACTGAATTTTATAATGAGCTTCTGAAGCTAAAATAGATAGAACTTTTTATCTGACGACACTCCTTTGCAAAATTTGAAAAGTTATGAAAACAGTACAGAAATGTGCCATAAATTAGATAATACTTCTTAATTTACGTGTATATAGGTAAATCTTAAATCAAATGTTTAAAGCAGTCAAAAACACAAAACAAACAGCAAAAGAACATGATCTCAACACTACTCTTAACTATCTTTTATCAGCTCACTTGTTCTCACTTGGGTGATCATTATTTATAACCAGTCTGAGTATGATGTCTCATCCCTTGTACTGTGTTTCCTCGAATAATAGCCGCAACAATTATTAAAGCTGTCATTCTTGGTTGAGACGGCTACGGTTACAAAGTTCCACACCCGACGAATCACAAATTTTTACAAAACAGAAATTTTTGCAATTTCATGTTTGTGCATACATTATATTCGACATAATGATATTGACGATGCAGGCTGTAGCAAACTCATTGACGTAACTTAGCATAGTTGAATATACACTGTACATCTTGAAGTCAAATCATATTATAAAGGCGATTCGTAAAACCGGGTTCTGATCATAGATGGTTCTGTTATCAGTCCATTGTTAATATTTCTCACACAACAACTGAGATTGATCATGCAATTTGAACCTTCTATAAGTATGTGGCCATTTACTTGCCTTATCACTTACAGGTCAACTTATAGGACAAAGTTGAAAATAAAAGAGCAATAGGGGCGTGAGTGAAGGTTTCAAAGTGTAATATTGAGTATTGGAATCTACCCAGCAATGCATTTTTGATCACGCCCTTCAGGTACCTCCATAGAGGCATACTTGATCTGGAAATATTCCTTAATATTCAACACTAACAACGCAAATGATGTAAACCTCAAACAGCCGACTGCCTGACGTCAGTTACTGTCCGATACATGCATCGAGTACATATGAGTGACAGTCACAAG
The DNA here is from genome assembly GCA_907163375.1 of Prostheceraeus crozeri. Lineage (NCBI taxonomy): Eukaryota > Metazoa > Platyhelminthes > Polycladida > Euryleptidae > Prostheceraeus > Prostheceraeus crozeri. The sequence continues at coordinate 161,807 of CAJQUW010016451.1, read as the reverse complement.
AGCCAAAGGGCGGCACAAGTTACAGTAAGTAAATCTGTCATGCAGAATGATAACATGATCATAAATTATATTAATTCGTGAAGAAGGAGTGCCACTCATTGAGTAAGCACATAATTGGTAGTTTCAACTCAAAAAAATGTCAACATGCAATGAACAATTTTATATCAATTTATATCAATTTCTGCGGAGATGACATTCCTCACTTTTTAAGAAGCTATGTTTTTGCAAATTATTCCTGTGTTTATATACTAGCGATTTGAAACCTCTATCTAAGTAGTATGAAACTTATTAGAGGAATGAACAGGGGAATTTCATGAACTGCATTATAATGCAAGTCTTGTTAGGAAAGTTGACACCTTACTGTGACCTTACCTCTTGGCTGAAATTTCAAGTTTTAATTCACTTTTCATCGCCATGATTTTATGATTCATTAAATTTAATTAGTAATGTGGATCCAATTACATCTTTAAATGTTAATTATGATCATTGGCTTTGACTATGATATTTTTCTCTTTCAGTGGCAGATTGAGTGTGATATGATCACACTCAAAGAAAAACTCACAAAAATACTCTTATCCTTATGTCTTAACATTTAAGTGATCGAATTTCTAATTTGACAAACGTAACCCCTCCAAGATTGTCATGACACTGAGGATTTGTGAAATGCTATTATTCCTTCTATATTCATGATCAGTGAATTCCGTGGTAATTTCTTCAAAACTCCAAAAATGTACTTATCTCACATTTCGTACTGGGTCTCAACTCGAGTTTATTTCATAAAATCGAAACTGCACGCACATTGGAGATTTAATTAATATTAAGTTGCTACTCTACTTTATGGGGCCGCTGATTTCTTGACTGAATATACTTTCCGTACGACAAGATGGAATAAACATCATTTTTTTTCATTGTGCAATGAAGCATGGAACATTCTGTGAATGGCATTAACTAGTTGACTGGAGTCACAGCTTCGAATAGAAACTACGGCGACTATTACAAACACCAGAGATGAGGTGCGGGCTATTATTCGAATAAATACGGCCTGTCGTCAACTACAGGACAATGAATATCTTACCTTTATCATCACAAGGAGGCATTGAAGGCATGGACCCGTCCATTCCCGGAGGCTGAGAACCTTCTCGACTGTTTGAAAGGAAGCCTGCTTGTCCGGGGCCACCACCGCCTTCTGACATCTTGTTCCGCATCAGCGAGAAACGTCTCCGCCGCTGCGCCAGTGAATTACTCGCCCTGCGAGCCATTCCTCTGAAACCTGTCGGGTCACTCTTGGCTGAATCTTGACGGTTCAGGTCCGGCTGAGTGTAAATCTTCCATGTAGCCAGCGACCGATTGGCAGGAGAAGCGGCATAACACCGCCACAGGCACTGCAGAGTAGACAGAGAGGTGTTGGAGAGACACTTAACACGATATGAACGACTATACAAAGTCATTCAAACATAAAAATGCTCTGAAGAGAGGGAATGACAATTTCATTTCAGATATTGAGCCTTATAGGCAATCCAGAAATGTTAAACTGCCTCATCCTATTATCCGATGATAAAGAAAGACATTTTCCTTCATATCGGCAGTTTAAGCAATCAGAAATTCATGAATGTAAATTCGCGGGATATTTTCCGGCTGTTTTACAATTTGATGCATCCAGAACTACGTGTTGGACGGTCACGAGTGACAGATAGTGCAAGTTTCGAGGGTGAAATGCTTGACAGCCGGCCTTGTGAATAATTCTCATACTGGACCGGACTGTAAACTATGTAATAGTGACAGAATAACGAACTTTTAAGTCTTTACCATATGGACGTAAATAACAGGGGCAAACCAACAAAACTAAGGAGGATGCTCATAAAGGATGAGCAAGCTTATCAGATCACCACAGCAGCTGTCGTATCATTGTAAATTCCATCATCGGTTAAACATTGAATTTGATATTGCGCAGGCACGCTGCATGAGTCACGACGAAAAAAGTTGGCTCGGTTTGTACTAAAGGAGAGCCAGTTGGACTTAGCTTTGCAGGAAATCAAACGGTCAGCTCCCTTCCATGACCAATTCGACTCTGCATAACATCATATGCAAACACACGGAGATTGCGCCGCTCTTAAACGCAAATTTCACTGCTGTTACATTCCTCTCTATACCGCTGTTATAATATTCCATTATAGAAAGTTCAAAAGCACTTTATGGATACCCTTATATTAAGACATTTAATATCATGCAATAAGTATTATTTGAAAGTCTACAGTGGGTTAAATGAGACTTGCTAAATAACACATTAATTGGTTGCATATCTTAATTTAATCAGAAACGTTGTTTTGGTGCTTAACACAAATATCATTCCTCAAATCATGATGTGAATAATCTAATGGGACAATTCATTAGGACAGTCGGCTATTCATGTCTAGGACTATAGACTATTCTCCACAACAAAGCTTGTGGGTGACTTTTCTTCGTAGGATAAATTTAATGTAGACTTCATGATAATAGTTTCAGACTAATTATTCTGAAAGATCTAATAAGTACCGAAAAATGTAAGTTGAATGTACATGAAATGGAAATTCATAACAAGCTTGGCGTACACTCGTTGCATGTTACAGTAGATCAACTCTATAATATAAAATAAAAATGCTTCTGAATCAAATAACAACATTGAAAAAGAAAATTATTGATACATGCCAGGTAAGACTAACAGCGTCAATGAATGAAGCTCTTAGAATAGGTAATTAACAGCCCAAGAGACGGATCGTTCGACAATACTTTAACATCAGTTTTTATGAAAATAAAGAACGTCTTTTCAAATCAAAACAATTATTCAAACTTCAACCGGTTTCGATTGGAGGACGGTGAGATGGGCTACTGGCCACAATCTTCGGCAGAATTTTAGTTGAAAAGGGGCATACATTGACGTTTTCTTTGAATGCTTCGATGATCAACAACACTTAAATACACAATGAATCATTGAAATTACAAGTTCTTTTATTGTTTTGATATTTATGTAATCAATGAAATTTTTATAGCCTACGTCAATGCAAATTAGACGGTTTCTAATCAAGTAGAAATACAAGCAACAGAACCTCGTGGATTTTGTCATTAAGTCCACAGCAGTTTGTCATACCCCATTCATAATGCGTTCTATATTTATGTGTATATTATGTACGATAGACTTTATATTAGACAGAATCTCGCTTGTAATAAATAATGATATTGATATAAATTCATACAGACATAAGTGGTTACACATTGTATTACACAATAGTATGGCATATGTCATAACTGAGAGGTAACTTCAAAATTTGTGATGCAAGTCAACTCCATAAATCACGAAGAAGTTATGACGTTTCAGCACACGATCATTCCATAATGATTTCAATTCATACACGCACAAGTCCTGCACCAGCTGCGCAGTTGACAATTCCACTGAAACCGGGTCTTACAAGACTAGTAGTCAGAGAAGTCTTCACCAGCATTGCTGGAAGCATTCTCTGACCGGCCCGGACTGGCCTGAATGACGAAGACCCTGGCCGTGGTGATGGTGTCAACCCACCCCCTCCCTGCAATAGGGAGGGGGTCCAAGGGCCGTCCGATGTTCGGCGGACCAATCGCCAACTCCCAGCGGCGGATGAGCTCCGCACACCTGACGGTGGCAGCCCACAGGTCCCATGGTGTGAACGCTGTGCACGAGAAGAGGTGTTTTGTATCTTGCGGTTGAGATTTACATAGGGGGCGAAGAGATGAAGAATGGATGGAGGGATTTATATTGTGCAAGCATTCATTTAAGTTGGTGCGGAACTGTGTCAGTGTTCTGTGTGTGCGTCTGTCGAGTATTTGCGGTAGTGATCTGTGGGGCATTGCATCAATGATTTTGTCGTTTTGTCCTTGCGTTAGGCACGCATGTACCGATGTTGTGTGTGTTTGTCTGAGTAGCTGTTTTGCTGTTTCGTTGGATGACAGTGTGAATGGGGATGAAGTCCCTGTGCTGAAAATTGTGAGGTTTTGTTATTGGAGAGGTGGTAGTTGTTGCTTGAGAAGATGAAGAGATTGGTGTTGACATTTTGTTTTGTTTAGAAGCTTTCTTGCGTGTAGTGTGAGGTGTTCAGCAATGGGGAGGACGTTTGTTCTGTCGTGTTAACGAAGGCCCTCCTCGCCAAGGACGATAGAAGAGGAAATTTAAGCTAACTTCTAAAATAGCAAATGGTTCCCAGGATCTTCCATCTTGAAATACAATGATGTACGGCGACGCATCAATCCATCATCAAACAAGAGCATCACGACATCAACGCTTCGCTTCTGTTTTTAGGCAGGAGTGCGAGGCCACACGTTGATCACACTCAGCGACAGAGTCTAAACTATTGCCAACACCATCATTGTTTCATCTGATTAAGTTTGACTCATTGGATGTTATGAATCGATTCTCATCCGCAACCGGTCGAACAAAGTTGGATTTTCAATATCTTACCTTTTTGCTGCATTCTCAAGATGTACCGATGGCTGTTTTCAGTTCCACCTTCTCCATCCCTCTGTCCACACCAATTAATTAGTTACAGGCAACATATCTCAGTTGCATCATATAATCACATTCGCATAAATCAATCTTCATTTAATATGGAGTATGTAGCCTTTATACCATCACCCACGTAAGTGCTACATACATGCACGTGCCGTGTACATTCATGAGTGGCCTGCATTTAATGTTCTTCGCAGAAAATGTGTTTTTCTAGGTTAAAGAAGAAACCATGAAATGTGAGTTGACTGTGATGTCATTGTCACACCTTTAAATTTATCTTTTGTAAATGATACAGCTGAAGCGGCCAGACCGGCGAAATAATTATTCTGTTAAAATAACTTTCGATTATTTTTCTTATTCCGTTATAATCGCGCGTCGCGTTGTTCTAGATACATATACAATATAATAATTCCAATGATATGATCTCCAAACGATTCTTTGATAAAAAAAGAAACCTTTAAGCTTTTTAAATAAAACAATACCTGTTCAAACTCTGAAATACACTGTCATGAATAATTTTATCCACAAGGAATAAGACGTTCACAACTGTGATGGCTCAACGCGGGTAAAATATTCAATTTATGAAAGACTGTTTGAATGTTCGGAGATATAATTTGACTTTATGCTACAAGTATTTCAATAATTAACTTGCCATTTTGCCGTTATCTAGTTGTCGTTATCAGAATTCACATCACACGGCCTATCGCACTAATTGATGATAAATTCATTCCGTGACTGTGATGTTATGTATTCAGTTATCACATATTCTTTCATTGCTAGGAGACATTCATATTTGAAAGACGTGAATGTAGAATTCATAGATACCATCAATGATTAGAATGCAATATTAGATGTCTGAACTCATGCATCGCTATGAGACTTTACAATGACAACTCAACAGGTACGCACATGTCTGTGCTAATTCTATCTCGGAATACGGAATATACAACGTGTGGGAGATTGTGACAAGAGTTCCGGGTCAGAAGGCAAAATGAATATTTCAATAGTTCATGTCTTTCTAAGATTATATTAGATCTTATTATGATGCTCCGGATATCCTTTGTGTCCTGCTTTCTTTACTTTTTAAGACAAAAACTATTCGCCAATGAATGCTTTATTTTGTGCATGTTATGATCTTCTGAGAAATTAACATACATATCTTTGCTTCATTGCATTCATGTTGAAACTTCCAATGTCTTTGGTCTCTTCCAGTTGACCGTATTTAGATGTTTCTTCCTTTATCCATGGTGATGATATTCGTTTTCATGATTATAATGATGGGGCGTTAGAGCGGCCAATATAACCATCAGAAGGAAACCAAGTAAAATGCTGATCATACACAATGACAAATTTGGATGTTCAGGACTGTTATTTATCCATGGTGATGATGATGGTCGTCCCCATGATCGTGGTGATGGGGTATTAGAGTTAGTAGGACTATTACAAGCAAACCAAGTAGAGTACTGATTATGCACAAAGATCGAATATGATTTCGTTTCTTCAATTCCTCAGGAAGTATTTCGAAAACCGCGATATAAATGAAGGTTCCACACGATACTCCTTGTAGTATTCCAATTGTGAGATCGTTCTTCACTGTATCACTTACAAGAGCACCGATAAGAATGCCGAGAGGATTTGCAATGCTGTATATAGCACTTAATACCAGAAGAAATTGAAGTTTGCCTGAAGATTGTCCAAAATTGACTCCTAAAGTGATCGTAATGACGATTTTGTGAAGACAGACAGCCAAAAGTAGTTTGAAAACATCAGCTGATTCATCTTCCAATCCAATAGCCAAGCCCTCAAACAGTGAGTGAATAGAAATGGCAATACAAAGCAGTACTGACTGCAACTTGGATTGTGTCACGAGTTGATTATGACTGAGCTCATCCACAGTCAAACTTTCTGCTGATCTGTATTCGAATTTTGTTAATCGGCTTCGTTCGCTGATAGTTATATCATCACTTCTCCTCCATTGTTGGAGAAACGTGGCTGCTTCTTCAACTGTCATAATCAAGAGAATTCCGAGCAATACGATGAGATTATTCAACGGAAACTCCGTTTCCACTTTAATTTCGTGCAATCCTGCTGCGACCATTTCACCAGCTTCCGGTAAAATATGCAAAAATGCAGTTCCAAGGAAGACACCGCCAGCAAAACAATTAAATGCGGAGATTCCATGACTAAAGATTAAGTGATATCTTTGATAACCGTCGACAAGCCGTGATGCAAAATGTCGAAGCAGGAATAGAGGAAGCAAAATCAAGGCAACTGTTCCAAATAGAACGATCAGTCCACTGAAAACTTTAGCAGCTGTCGCTTGTGCAGCTGTTGTAGCATTGGTGTTGTTCATGTCGGCGAGTTGGCACTTAGTGAAACTCACCCACACTGCTTAGTAATGTTAAACTGCACATTAGACCCCGTTTGATAACGAGGTGAAGCAATGGGTGCGATCGTCATTAGGATGACGTTATCAGTAATCACTTATCGACAACAATATGAAACACTGCAACGACTGCGCACGATGAGATCAAAGCAAATGGCACCAGATGAGCACTGGAACAAAAATTGAACTCAACTTATAGTTGCAACAGTAGTATGTCGATAGGTATGACCGATTTTTTCAATATTTTATGAATACATCGAAGTTACAGTAGACAGGACCGTTCATGCACAACATGCGTCATCCGATCAAAGTTTTACATTACGTATTGAGCACTAGACGGTGATAGACAGTGCACGTGTATGGGGAGTGATGAGAAGATTTGTCTTCTGTTATATCTAATCCAGCCACTCATATCTTGCACGTATTTCTACTGTTGTATGCAGCATTGTTCTAACCACCTGTGAGGTTTATTATTAAAGCACTATTGAATTTTCTGAGTACTCAAGCTTTATGAACACTTTTGGAGCTTCATAAACCTGGGATGCGGATGCGGAGTCGGAGTCCTATCAAATGATGGGACTCCGGCCTATAACTAGACCCTAAAAATAATACAGACAAATTACTTGTATTCGTGTATATCTGTCACTGTCTTGATGTCAACTTTCTCCGTCAAACAAAAGTGCAGAGACAATGCTGCATGTAAAGCTTGTAATAGTTGAGAGATTAAGCCATAATAGTGAAAAAAGGATTGTCTTTTCACTCGTTGATTAAGTAGAGAAGACAACATAGCCTCGATCGATCACACCTACGCACCACAGATCACATGAGATACAAAAGTAAAATACTAGGTTGCTTGAAAAAATTACCTCGCTACCCAATGAAAGTCAATCGTGTGTGATGGCTTCTCCAAAGCGCAAATCAAAATCGAAAGTGTACTCATATTTTTTGGAGAAGAATGGGGATTTTCCTGCCTGGTAGTGACTGGAGAAAAACCGGGTGAAGCACAAATCAACAACAAGATGGGAGGAGCCGAGTCGCATGCATCCAACTGAAAGCGACATTTGATTAACTTTCATCGAAAATGATTGAGAATTTATGCAGCAATGATCATTAAAAATAGGTTCAGTCAGGTAAGCCTATAGTGATCTATGATGTAATTAATTTTACAATTAACAATTACAATTTTACAGTTAATTTTTCAAAAAACTAGGCTTTGTATGCCTGCCACCCGGAGTCGGAGTCCTATCAGAATGATAGGATTCCGGATCCCTGCATTAAACTTATAATTGCAAAATCGTGGGAAGGTACTTTATTTAATTTGAGGTTTTTAGTAGAAAATGTAGAAATTTGAGCTTACTCGTGGTTGACATTAGTTTGGGAAGAGGCTGAGAAGTGTAAGCTGTGATTCCTCGACCGAATGTGCATTGAAGATAATGTTGAGCAAGTAAAGTGTGTTTTTAACTCATAATTACCTTTTTATCATTTGTTGCGAGTGCCCACAGGCAGATTCGTGAAGAATGAAGTATTTTCGTTTCATCTCCTCTGTTTTGTGTTGTATAATCTGACCAATAAACTCGTATCGACAGTGAAAACTTACGAGAATCCTATAGCGATCAATGGTGAGACAATGACACTTTATAGACAAGAAGAGTCTTCGTTTTTCTGTCCCTGACCAATAGAGACTTCAATCGATAATCCAAATCACGTTTCTCAAAACGACAGACTCTGAATCTTTTCTTATCAAACGACGACGGCAACACACGATTCGCTTCACTCTTCACGACATTTATTTCCCAGACGTAAATGAATGATGATGAAGCCTTACGTCACTACTAACCATACTTGGGGCTTGGACGGTCCTGACACAGACTTATGGAGCGTTGTAGAAGCGTCCGGGTGCCCTTCCTGCCGACTTCTAATGACAGCTTCGGGGCTCGACCTCTGGACCAACAGATCGCTAAGCCAAGCACTTAACCATTGTGCCACGGAGACCACGTAAATAGATTTTGGAAAGCAGCCCGGAGTAAGTTTGAGAAGAGAAGTAGCAAACCTGAGGAAACACCAATAGCACATTTGAAGCAAGGAAGAGTATAAGGGATAATATAGTTTGTCTATCCTATATTATGGATCTTATTTTTGCTTGTGGGCAACATGGAGTGCATAGGTTGCAATCAGATTCCTGATGTTGTTGAATCATTTTCAGCTAATGCAATAAATAACAGACTTTTATTTTATCAGAGAAACTATTTTGCAACACGGCCCGAAATCAGAACTACGTTAAACATCGCAATCCAGGCTAAAATCAGATTCCCGGAATGATTAAATTATCAATCAATGTTACTAAGACAAGTAACTTTGAAGGCTACTTGTCCTAACATGTAATGAGTTGCGCCTGCGTGAAGCGCATTGATATCCGATGCGGCATTAATTGGTTGTAGAACGCAATACGTTTTCCACGCGCCTGCGTTAAAGCAGTGCCTTCCTGGCTACTTCATGCTGTCATCAGATGGTCCGGTGGCCTTGTGGTTAGAGGATGTGGCTCTAGCTCCAACGTCACTGGTTCGAGCCAACCAACGAGATGAGACCCATCAGACGGAAACATGTCTCGTGATGGATGCATCTGCTGAGATTTGATCAATATTAGCTGGATAATCATGATTGTTAAAATTCTACTGATGAACATCGCATCATCGAATTGATCCTCACATAAATGAATTGCACACCTGAACAAGAGAAGGTGAATTTCTCTTCCATTACTATGAGTACTAGTAAGAACAATATGAATGACACCGGCATTCAATTGACCGCATTAGCCGGTACTGATAAAAACTTCCTGATTTTCACAATCCTTAGGAAGATGGAGATGTTCGATGAACTTGCACCGACATTAGTAAATGCGGATCGGGAATGCAAATGGAATTCAGACACCAATAGTACTTTGCATTCCTAATAGGGTCACCATGATGTTTTAATGAACACGGCTATCGATCAACTTTCATTCATGCTTGTCTCTACCGATCAACCGTGCACTTACATGAAGCAGTGATAAAGTGGAAGAAATTCGGATGCATGTTATGCGATAAATCAAAATCTGTTCAGGTGAACATGCGCCTAAAATGTAACTGTATGTTTTAAGATTGTCAAAAATGAATTATGTTGCCTTCCATACTTGAAAGTGCTGTTAGAGTCAGTCACACCGCTCCTCCGCCTGCGTTCATAACAGATGACGGCTTTGCCATGAAATCATTCAGTTTGGCAATATGGAAGCTGGGGAGGGGGAGGTTGCCATCATGGCTGCGCACCCGAGTTACTCAGCTGCGTCCCACCCAGCGCGCGAAGGCATGCTAGCTAGTTAACGAAGGGAAGTCTTCAAAAGTTAACTATCATCAAGTTAGGATAGGGTTTGAAAATCTTTGGTTTTGCTGTTATTTTTATGCTCGGTTCTAGCAATAGGCGTCTCAAGCTGTTTCTTGTGCGTCATCAGTCACTTGGCTTGGATGAAAAGTGCTCAAGGTGGATCGGGAACATTACACACAAACGTCAGCCTGTGTCTAAGAGGACGTTATGTCTATTCTCTCTGTCCCCCCCTAAAATTTTCAATTTTTCCAAATTCATCGAGCTTAGTCACATTGGATTTACAATAGACTTCAGTCGTCACTGAGTGATAGTACAACACCACTGAAAAGTCTTACTTGAACCCTGGGATGAAGGATTGGTCCCTTGGATACTCAGCTAGAATACGAGGTATTCTTCTGCTAGAATACTTCACGGGGTTGTTGTCTACAGTGAACGACAAAGAAAGTGCTGTAAATTTTCTACAAACCCGAGGAATGCGCACATGCTCCACACGTTTTTGCGACGGTAGTGAGACTGCACTTAGGAGCAAGAGAATATCGGTGACGATCCGAACTCACGATTGTCAACAACAAAAATGTGGAGAGGGGAGAATATAAGTACCAAGAAGACCCCTCGGGAATCGTTGTGGTTTGAAACTTCATGAGCATGTCATGAAGGCTACGGAGCATGTGTTAGAACCTTTCATCAGAGAACAAGTCGACGTTGACTAGATGCTTCAGTAGACCCTTTGATTTCCATATTAGAAAAATTGAAGGATGGAAATGGAGTTGAATGCGGTAATTGATCTCACAGCACGGTTCTTGAGACCGCTCTCACATTCCGTGCGGTTCTTGAGACTGCTCTCACATTCCCCACGGTTCTTGAGACCGCTCTCACATTCCGTGCGGTTCTTGAGACTGCTCTCACATTCCCCACGGTTCTTGAGACCGCTCTCACATTCCGTGCGGTTCTTGAGACTGCTCTCACATTCCCCACGGTTCTTGAGACTGCTCTCACATTCCGCTCTCAGACAGCTCGCACCTTCCTCCATGGGTCCCTATCATCCTGATAGCGCTTACCTGTATCAGAGTCGCTGCCGCAGGAATTTGACGGTTGAAATGCTTCTGGCGCTGCTTCTGTTGCACTTTCAAGGCGAAGCCGGAACCGAGGATTCCCTGTAGGAGAAGAGTTGCAGTGAACTCACCTTTAGAAGAGTAAGTGAGGAACTCACCGCTGGCAGAGCAAAGAATGAAATGGCGAAGACGGAGAAACATGAGGCAACGATTTTCCCCATCCACGTCTTTGGCACCGCATCCCCGTATCCGATCGTTGTGACCGTGATCTGAAAGGTACAAGTTCGAATGATTGGTAGAGCGAAGTGAGAATGCTGATGATAATCAGTGTGGACCAGGCAACTCTATCATCACGTCACCTTCTGTACAATCTACGCATCCTGCATCTGCAGTTGTCAGAGTGTTTATAACAAAATCTGACACTCAGTTTTTATGACTTTTTTGAAATTATATGACTTCCCATCTAGCGCTTTTAGTGATTTAACTTATTGACTGACTGTTTATTTTAAATTAGAGGGCAATTAATTTTTCAACCATTTTTTATTTTGCGGGCTGTATTGCTCCACGTCGTGAAATTCATTTCATCCATGACTGTGGTAAAAGCGAATAAATGATTGATAAATATCTGAGAACAATGTAAAAGCAAATAGTTTCATGATCATACTAATCATCGCAGCGACAAGGGAATCTTCTGAAGATAGCCTACACCAGCGAACATTCATCCATTGATAGGTACATTCTTCTATTGCACCGTGTCAGAACTGGACACGGAAAAATAACGTTAACGATTGATTTACAACTGATGTTTTGTGACTATCAAATGTAAACCGGATTTACTTTGATCCGGTCGGAATTGAGGACTAAAAGAATCCTCTGATACAAATTCACTTCTTACTTTGTAGTTAAAAAATGTTGAGTCCCCACACTTCAGAAATGTTGCTGTAGATTAGTTTGTTGTACTCATGGATCATCTCTCACCATATTTCCAAATTTGTGCAAAATTCTTGGAAGATGAATCAATCATCACATAACTTTAAGTACACGTAACTCAGGATATTTTCTACCCACATGCTAAAATTTGTGCAAATCAGACAAGTACTTTTCGAATTAGGAGCGATAACTTGAAGTGAAGCAGCTTGTTCTGACTTCTTCTGGCCTCATCGTCTGAGCAGAAAGAACAGCCGCATCCCTTTAACTTAAAAATGGTGTGGCAAGGCAGTGGTCGTGGGAAGATCTCAAAAAGCAGTGGATGAGACGAAGAGAACAATGCACACACGAGTAACAATAATGCGTCGAACAGACAAAGTCAGATCAAGCTGCTGACATCGATGCACTTCACGTTGTCGTCTATAATGCAAAAAGTACTTGACCAATCTGTATAAATTTTTGTATGGGGGTAGAAAATATGCTTAAATCTGTCTGCCTGAAGTTTAGTGACGATTGATTCATTTATGCAGATTCTAGAGAAATTTGAAAGCCTGGCGGGGAGATACCCATAAATGCCGATTATGTAGTTATTTTACTTCGGCTCATGCAGCTTAGCTGTAGACGGTTTAACCGCTTCATATGCAGATATACCGGTCGAGATGTCTTGATCTAGTGCGTAATGAAGTGTTGCTTTAAATGATTCAGATAATGCATCGCGGTAGGAGCCGTGCCAGTAGACATCGAACCTCCACATCTCAGCTGTTTTAAAAATTAGATTCTATTTTGACGAGAGTTCTGTGCCTAGGACGAGGTTCACACTCGCGGAAATGATAATTTCGGAGCACATCTCGAAGACTACAAGATGGCTGGAGCATTTTTTTCAAGCCTTCTTATCCATTCCACGTGAAACAAGAAAAGCAGCACCCAAACGAAGGTGATCAGCAGTTCCCTGGAAGATCGGAGTAACATACATATTCAGGCCAACATCATCAATCACTCACTTCATAGCTGTCATCGCATCTACCTGTGACTTAATCTGCTAATTGGGTGTATTTCAGGAAATGTCTTGTCAAGTGTTTGTGATTTTTTCTGCATAAATCAGTCACAAACCTGGCGATTTAGAAAAACAACTCAAAATAAATTTTTAATGACCATATAAATCTGTCATGAGATGGTAATGAAGAATGAATACATAAGCAGAGGAAAAGAGGACGCGTCAGAGAAAAGACTTATGAGAGTTTAGTTTAGACGCAAGTTTACCTTCACATGAACGCTGTTATTAATGTCTTGCTCATTCATCAACTGAAAACATCTTGCCGATCACTATTTTACAAAGATGACTGAGATGCTACATAATGAGGAGTTTGAGGAGACTCACAATTTTCTCAATAATGTAGGTGAGTTGGCTGATGATTGGATGATTACATTCGGCCCTAGAGCTCTATACTTCCATAATTCCGTATTTATCTTGTTACTGCGATTATGGAATTTGATAGTAGTAGGCCAATGCCACATCAATCATCAATGAAAATGCAGATTTCATACTCAAACGTATCTCTGTGACAACCACTACTATATATAATATGATCACTAATACTGGACTTGAGATAAATATGCAGCCACGCATCTGAAAATGCGTATTCTGCAATTTCAACTTTGTAAAATTATTGCATATTTTTTCGCAATTTATTGTGTACATTTGCAGATAGACTTATATGCTTGCATTTTATACTTTTTCAAATTTCAATTGGCTTCTGAAGATATGAAAAAATTACCGCATGTCTCTACTACTCAAAGCACTTGTAAAAAGCAATTCAATGTCTAATTTCAATCTCCATTTCTCAATTTGAAGCGTTGAACCTTAATGATTACGATGAATATTTACAAAAGATGCACCGATAACTTGTAATGTTGAGTGCGCACATGTTGAGTTCTGACATGCGGAAATTGAAATTTGAGCACGACTTCACGGAGTGATTAAGTGCAATTCTAATACGCACATGTCAAGCTCCTGCCATCTATAAGGCTGCACTTCTTCGTGTACAAAACACTATCAAAGTAATTTTAAAGTTATTTCCCTATTTACACTTGTCTATAGCAGCATTTGACCGTTTGTTTGCCATACTCCGTCAATGAACAGTCAAAGACGCCTTCCTCTTTGTCTCATTCATTCGGATCATCCTACTCGTCGTCCATCTAGCTTTGATATCTCTCTCACTCCTCACGTTTCTTCAACAAATATCAAGAAAGTTGTGTAGCTGACCTCCTCAAAAATAGTCTATATCGTGATATTTTCAAGCCCTGGGTCTCTCTAGGAGAAATCCAAAATATTTCCAAAAAAATCGAACGGCTTCTACTATTTTGGCACGTTTGAAATTCACATAAATCGAAATTTTTACAAATTTCTACGAAAAGTAGTGTTTCTTTCACCACGCATATCTCCGTTCTCGTAATAAATATGAACCTGATTTTTGGTAATTATTCAGGCATCGTGCACTTGTGATGTCATTTGTATAGCGGCGATTCAACTATAACAGAAAAAAATCCTCAACATTTTCAAAAACAAAAATAATTTGAATTTATTTTGAAAATTTCAATATTTTGATCATTTTTCAAAAATTTTAGAAGACACATTCAACTAAGCGACAACTTCCGATGTGTGGAGGCATATATGAGGAATCTTTGAATAATATCTAAAAAAATTCCAATGTGGATAGGGTATTTTGAATTAGTTCAAAATCAGTGACTTTCTAAAAATATCGTCACAGTCTACCCGATGTCTCGCAATCTAGCGAGTGAACGGGTTATTGGGGTTAAATGGCTTGATATTGGCAATCTAAATCCATTGGATTATCTATCTTTTTAGATCAGGAAAGTGATTTATCTTGAATTTCAAATGTAGTTAGAAATTGTCTGTTAAATTGTAACTACTTACAAATGCAATGGGCCTTATTTTCCAATAGCAATACTTCGCAATACATAGAATGATATAATATACTCGCAAATAGCAACATCACAATACATATTTCATAAATTCTGCTCCCAGAATCAATAGTTTTGATTTTTTAAGTTCAACAGTGCACAACGAGATGAATCTTTATCACTTTTATACTATTTAGTTGCCTTCCACTGAGATGCATTCGATTCAGGTATTCTAACTTCTCATTCGTGTTCTTCGCTCTCCAGCTGACACGTTAAACGTGTTCATCTTCAAGCTCACTTCGCAACCGCTTTAATCTTAATCTCGTTGAATTGTTTAAAGTTCAGCTCCATGTTATGACACCGCACTCTATATCAAGGATTTGACCAGTCTCTTTTTGAGTCTTCGGTTGATATTGTCATTTCCTCTTGCAATCACCAATCCTTTTTGGATTTCATGATTGCAGTCAATTCGACTACAAACTCATATGAAATCGTGAAATTAGAGATATCTATGATGAGTACAAAAATATCAATTGCAGCGCCTGTCTTCTAATCCACGTTCGAATGTACTGTTATTTCCGATATCTAATGCAAGGAGATGTTTCTAATTCCAGTTTAGCACGCAGAGATTAGGAGGTTGTCAATCTTTGAATATTGCATCGTCTTTGACAGTCAATAGCTGTTGTTAACGAAAAAGACTAGCAATAAACTTCTACGCAATTTCAATGATCTCGAAATTCACTGATTCAAATGTCTTTGCATAATCGAAAACGTATTCCTGAGTTGATAGTTTTGTCTTCTGATAGTTTCCTCAGCACCACAGAGCACGATCATTATGCATGCACCTGAATTGTGTTCATTCATGCATCAATCATCTCATTAAATCAAAATTATTGTATTAATTCTAGAGAACAATTCGACGCGCGGTTACAACGGAATAAGAAAAATAATCACAAGTTATTTGAACAGAATAATCATTTCGCCGGTCTGGCCGCTTCAGCTGTATCATTTACTTGTAATTATGATGTAAATGATACAACTGAAGCGGCCAGACCGCCGTAATAATCACTCTGTTCTAATAACTTTTGACTATTTTTCTGATTCCGTTGTAACCGTCCGTCGAATTGTTCTTTAAGATTAAGACCTTTAGAAGATTACTTGTTTAACACGTGATTTAATTAATGAAACCCGTATTTCCTTCTAGACACTTGGTCATACCAATGAAGCAGGATTATGCAACGACCCCACCTACGTCCCCTGAATCCCGCACAGGACACGGCAACAACACATGTATGCGGAATTAGAAGACACTGGTGAACTCGGTGGAAATTTCATCTTGAAGAAAATACAGTGGAGAGGAATTAACAGTAACCGCAAACTGAACTGTTGACACTTCAATCATGTTGGTTTTCTCATCATGAAATGAACTATAACGAGTTCATGTAGCTTGTTCAGTGTTCATTTGATTTCACGGAATGTTTGCCTACTTACAACAGATTCGACATGAAAATTCGCACATGTGAGTGAAGATACACATGTTCCTTAGGTCATTCCCGGTTCCTAATTCAGAACAAGGTGTCGAGACTACTGATAAGGATTGACAGTTGTTATGAACATTTTCTAAATTTGACACATCGTCCAGTGAATCCGTATGAGGAAGAAATCTCCCACATCTGCGCAGAATACACGCTGCTCCCTTGGACTGACCTCAGATGTGGTGTGAAAGTACTGCTAATAAGAGCAGCGAAGACATTGTCAGGACATGCATGCAACGATTAGCGGGAGAAATAGAGAGCGGAGGTGAATTCACCGCCTGTCGCAAACACAGAATTAAATTGTTAAATACACAATTTATCTATGGCTTATTTTTAAGATCGACACTAAGATTGTTTAAAAAATATGAGTAGACTCAATGAGTATAAATAGGTAGCGAGCGCATAACCCTAGGAAAAGTACTGAAGAACTTATTGACATCACAAATTTCAAGAAGATTGAGGCCAAGGAGCTTCAAATTACAAACCGAAGAACCCTTTGTCACATCTTTTTGAATGACAAATTGTAAATTAATAAAAGACGATCATAACCATCTGGTTGGGTTGACGTCGTCATGGCGGTTACCGGTTGGGTCAGAAAATTCTTGACCGGCTCCAACCCTACACACCCCATGACTACTACGAGTCTGCCGAGTTCTGCCCGGCTCGTCTTATCAGAAAGGATCAAAGAAGACGCATGTAAATCCAATGGGAAGCAGATTGAAGATTTTGGTAAAAATGAAGTTTTCTGTGTTTTCTCTGATTAAATGATAAGTAGTGAGTCTACAGTCGCGTATTTTAGAATGGAATGTTTTCAGATCATCATGTGTATGTATATTATCATGATCAACTGCATGTTCATTTGCGCATTTTGCTGATGGATGTCTTTGATTTGTTGGTGAATGATGTTTGATAAATCATGTTTTGTTTGATGATCTGACTACGTCAACAGAAGTAGGCTATTTGGCACGCTGTAGGAGGCATCTGGCAATGTGTATAATTTTGGAACCATCCTTTTGACATAGATCGAAAACTCAAGAATACGTTTCAAGCATGACACATGATTATTTGTCATCTCAGAATCCAGCTTCTTGGCAAATTTTCAGACTTGCAGTGGTTATAGATATCGATGGAGTTCTCCATGTATGCATATCAAATTTTTTGAAATATCTCTGGATAATGTGGAGATTTTTTTAAATTTCCAAACTTGCTGCTCCAATGATTTCAAATGAAATATTGAAGACATGTTTTCTAATTTATACCTAATTTATAATAAATCACTAAGTATCACAGAATGTCTGAAATATCGTATGAATTAGTCTATATAAGCTATAAGCAATCTCTCACAGCATTCGTGGATACGGATCTGAAAATTGATCTCCACGTCAGGCCAACAATTTTTAGAAAATGCAATCTAGAAATCAAGAGTCTACTCTTGAAAAAGCCTACGGTGAAATATTGAGTATTTAATTTTTCTTTTGTTACAATACAAATCGGCCGAAGAAAGCTATTTTTCTTTTCAACATTTACTGTCTAGAATCATTCTAAAATCCATGAAAATTCCCACATTTGTCCTGTTCAGACCAAGTTGTGAGTAGCAATTAGGACTTTATTTAGCATCATGTCTTTTCTTAATCATCAGAAAACCTTGAGAAAAATCAAGTCATCGTTCTATTTGCAATCTCATTTGAAGAAATGTAAATTATCGGTTCACAAATGTGTTTTAATAGTTACTGCATGGAAGAATATCTTTTATACTTCATACACACATGTTTCCATTTGTATCATTTGGGAGTGCACAATTCCGATAGAACATGAGCAAATCCTCAGATTCGCAGTGTTAAAAAAGGCTCTGACAGAATCTGACTTCAAGGATTATTTCTCCAACTTTTTTAAAGCTAGACAGTTTTGAAATTCATCAAGTCCATGAATTCTCAATTGCCTGAAAATACCTACTGACCTCATCAGAAAATGAAGTATTTACAGCTATAATGCTAGAAAACATTTAGACAGTTAGATCAATGACATGCGGTCACTTAAACATGAAATCAAAGAGTCGTTTGTCAACAATATCAACTTTCGGTGCCTTTGAAAATGACTTTGCAAATATTAGAAAAAACTTTCCGCTTTGTTTATTAATTCAGTATCCTAAAGCGGATCAAGAAAGATAGAACCTTTCACCGAACATTTTGTCAATAAAGCCACATATTCCATTAATAGAATAAAGTGTTCATTGTTAGAAGAGAAGTAAAAATATCTGAGCGACCGCACGGAGGCACTGTTCGATAGTGAGCAATTAGTGACTAGCAAATCTCTAACGGCATTCTGCTAACCAAAACCAGATAAAATGACAGTACAGCACGTTTTGGCTAGCGACTCTCTGATAGCGATCCCAACCATAAAATGTGCACAGAAGTAGTTACAGCTTCGTTTCAATTCATGTCCTCCCTAACACAGATTGTGTGGCAGCTTTTATGATGCAAAAAACTAAAATAAACAATTTTTACCAAGACCGCAACAAATCATAGACAGTTCCTCCAGGCACCTTTCCCCCCCACATTCCTGTTGTTCACACCCGCAAGTGTTGCATCGTCAACGATCTTCTTTTGCTCCTACTTGTTCTCACTAACGTGGCATAGCGTGGAGTGTGTAAAACTCCTCTTATCTGACTTGTAAAACATTCACAACCTCAGAATTAGACATCTGCCCGTCATTTGTCTGTAGACAACAATACCACGAAGTTCATGATCACAGCTGTACCTTGAATTCTAACTGAGTATCCAAGGGACCAATCCTTCATCCCAGGGTTCAAGCAAGACTTCTCAGTCATGTTGTAGTGTCGCTCAGTGACGAATGAAGTATATTCTAAACCCACTGTGACTAACTTTGGCGAAATTTGATGATTTTGGAAAACTTGAGAAATGTGGGGTGAAAGAATAGAAGTACCGAACCGCCGTTTGACATGCTCATTGCTAGTAAATGTACGGGTATATTTTCCCGTATGACTTGCAGATTGTACGTCAGGAAGATGGTACCCCAGGCCATGCCTCCTATCTTCGTGGCCGAATGCTTTATGGACATTGCAAGCCAACTTTTCCCATATCAACCTCGTGTATTCTTTGATCAATTAAGTTGTGAATGAGGAAGGAGAAGATATAGTGTGGTTGCCGAGACCAGTGTCTTCAAGTGCGCGCCCTGACATTGGCTGTAATGCATTTTGTCACTGCGTTTTCCTATGAGGTGCGCAGTTATCATAATAAGCCCTGTGATGACAGTTGGGTTGTCGCTGCGCCGAGGACTCGGTGACCCTTGATTACAACTATCCCCGAGAACTCTGGATGAGACACTATGCTCTGAATGATCTCTGCTTGAGTCATGTTCGAATTGCAGCCACCTTCCCTTCGACACTTCTTTCTTACATTCCTTGTGTGTTTCGTAGCGTGGTGAATCTCTCGGCTCCAAACTTGTTACTCCGCACCTTGCTCATTACCGTTCTCCCTCAACTTCAGGTAGACAGTGGAAATAAAACGTAGTTTCATTAATAAGCATTGGTCATTCTCATCCACAGAATGCGTGAAGAGAATGCATTTACAGCAATTTCATTTCATCTGTATCAATTTCCATGCATGTGTGAATGGTAGAAAAACTCCCTGATATCCCTGGTGTGATATTTGATGACAATTCTGAACTTTCTCGCTTTGTCTGTAAAGTTATAAAATCGTCTGGTAACGATGACAATTCCAGCTTCAGTCTCCATATCAACGTTGGCGAGTCAAATAATGTGGAACCTCATCCCATAGACAATGCTATCCATCAGAGCATGACACTACTCTCCAATCTGCCAAATTGTTGTGAGAATGAATGAAAAGTTAACTATTTACTACAGGATTAATCACCGTCACTAAAACTCGTTCCCTTTACCTCACCGCGGTGACAATCCATGGAATGACAAATTATCCGTGCAATCAATGTCAGGGAAATGAATGAAATGAATTGTTTAAACTTCGGAATGGTCTTTCCCGGTGTTGCAGTCCGATGATTTCACGACAACCTTGAATTCAATGCGACAGCTCTGTACAGGCAAAATAACAGCGCTCAGGAAACATATTCTTATACAAGTATGTAGACATCCAGACCGGAAGGTCCGATTCATTGGAATTTCAACTTTGTAACAGATTTCAAAAAGTACGTGTACAGTACGTACAAGTGCATTCAATAACTGAGTTTTTAGAGCAAATAAAATGTGAAGCTTCGTTGTTCTCTTATCAATCAATTGAGCTTCTGAGTATCATTTCAGCATGGTTTGAATATGAAATTCATTGATTCACATTCCACTGGCTTTGTGAAGAGGTGTGGTAGAATCGGCGGTAGGTTGATGGCGGAACAAAACAATTGAGCAAAATATTGCATCACATTATTACGATCGATAAACGTTGACATGTCCATCGAAAATATCTTGCAGATATGCAACATGCACACGGACTAAAGAGGACTACTGTACACTGTAAACTGTAGGGCACCAATTTAGGCACCAAGCCGAAATTTCGTGCCGGTTAGCGCCTAGATAGTGCCTTTCTAGTGCCTCGAGGCACCAGCAGGCGCCACAGGCAGTAATAGGCACCAAACCAAATTTTGTTTATCCAATGAAATTGAAGGAAAAATCAATGAGCACGAACTCGGCACTGTGAACTTCGTGCCTACTCGTGCCTTGTGTTGGTTAGAATTAATGCCTAAATTTCGTGCCTAATTCAAGAGAAATTTCGTGCCCTAGAGTTTACAGTGTACTGTGCTATCTCGATCAATTCTATATTTGCAGGGGCCATCACAAAATTAATTGCAATTAATTAATGGGGGCAAATAATCGCCTCAATAATACAAATAAAATAAATAAGCAATAAAAAAATTGACGGTGGCAATCAATTAATTGGAATGCAATTAATCTCTGATAAACCCTGCATGTCTTGAGTTCTCTATCCCCTCAAGTGCTACTCCTCTAGCAATATTCCACGAAAAATCAATTTTGAGAAAATTTAAATTACCGTATCGTCTATTTGTCAATTCTACTTTGAGAATGAATACGCAACTAGGATTGATGATAGACCAAAGAGATAAATGACAGAATAAAACGATAAACTGTCAGCATCGGTATGACAGACCTCCCACAAGTTGATTGTGGAATCCCAGACAGCTGTGGGAGCTCCGTTATGATGTCGATTTATGTCTATAGCCGCTCACGAAAGTTTTCCATCATTCGAATGCTTCCATATAATCATAGATGATCCTTTCATATCACTTGAGACGATGAAAGCGTTGCGTCAGAATCATTCCCTTCAAAGTGTTACTGACAAAGAACTTCGTGCTCCAAGAAGAAAGTTGCCTCGAAGACAATCTGATTGGAATCAAAAAGTATTGATTTGGCACAAAGAAGAAACTACAGAGAAATCTTTCGCAAAGTGCACTGAATCGAATTCCTCTGTGGTTTGTCTTTCAAATCTTCACATTCCTTGCAGGTCCATGGACACAATTTGACGATCAGTCATTCAACATCAAGATAAAGTACTTTCTTTGCAGTCATTATTCATTGGAATGAACTTCTGATGGCAGAATTTTATATGAGACTTCAGAAAGTAATAAAATTCATTGGATTTCTTTCATTAGGAGAATAATGAATTGAACTAATCATCAAATATTCACAACAGGCACACATCAAGTGAAAAAATTGTAGGATGAAAGCGAAAGTCACATCTGAATCATTGATTAGAATTCGACAACTATTTAAAGTACAATACATTCTTGTGTTTTGAAATCACCAGCCACCGAGCGATAAATTGAAAATCCATGTTACCACTGAGTTCTTTATGGATATTGCCCCGAATTCGTGCCTTCTAGTGTTCATTTGATCGATTGTCATAACAAGAATCTATTTCAGAACAATTGCGGTTTCAGTATATTCATTCCCTCATCTTTCATTTTGAAATTATTCAACAGAAGTGTTCATCCGAATTTCCTATAAACATGGTTGACAACTTTAATTCAACATTAATTCAACAACTTCAAATACATGCATAACTGATCCATGTACAATTACAAATTGCTCCGTTTTTCTTCAAATGCATTTCAATTACTTTAGATAATTGTCAGCATTAAACACCTAATTTCCCCGTGACCTCATTTTCAAAACGGATTTGCTTAGGTTAATTACAATTGCTCCCCGGAAAAGCAGACGACGCTTGTATAGCATTTACATTAAATTACCACCTTTTTATTCTCCTAACAGTCCTAACTAGTGTTTTCGCCTACCAACTCTACTACGATTCAAACTGAAGATGCATGATTGGGATATCGAGACTTATGGCTTCTAGGAGACTTTACTATGCTTACAATCACATCTCTGCTAAAATTTAAATTGATTTGAAGATTTCAGCTTTGGTTTCATAAAGAATTCATCTGTTTATCTTTCTCCAAGGGGAGCAGTTTTCTGATCTGCATTTTCAGATTGCAATTACTTCCCAATTACGTGGCTAAAAATGCCATTGATTACAATTACTAATTACAGTAATCGAAAACTACGAGCTACAATGACAACACAAGTCTGGTATACCCAGACATATCAGAGATGGCTACAAGATGATACTACATAACATGAGAGGGAGAACCCAAGAAACATTTTCACTTGAGGCCAAAGTATGTGTTTCCTTCAGCGTGCATTGATCAATTCACTGTCGAAGAAAAACAAAGTTTTATGCTTTCTTTACTTAATCAATGAAACACTGAAAAACAATTCTAAGATACATAACCTCATGACGGTGTCATTGTGTCCTTACCACAGAATTAGACAGGTCGTCTCTTCCTCTGTTTGACTAGAAAGGAAACATTGGAACATTTAACGTTAATGAAATGGCACAATCTGCTGAGATGATACCATAGCAATCGAACAATGAGCAGCCAGTTCAACACTGAACACGCCAATTTCTGCAACGTTTCAGTGACTGTTATCAACCGGATCACACAGCAAAGAGACACAGTCGATGTCAAGTTCTACAGAGAAGTTTGTGAACGTTTTTTCGTGCGCCTGCTTACTTTTTTGATAATGATGAGAGGGCCCAACAATATCGAGAAAGCTTTTGCGCAATGATCTGATTTCTTTGAATCTGAAGAAATCGTGGGGATCGGAGCATTTTCAAGGAATTTACAGCAATCCGCAAGCGACGCACGACTATTTTTCCTATCTCTGCAAGATATTAAAAATTTCTTTTTGCCCACTTAGTAAGTTCCTGCATGTGCCATTGTTTTGAATCAGTTTGCACTTCTAGCAAAGTGATGCGGTTAAACTATCTAATTCTGTGGTCCTTACAGCATTAATATAGGAATAATACTTATCTGAAGAAGACTTTAATGATGACAATCTGAGGGCAGGTTAGTGGTTTACTAATGCCCGATTCAGATGGGTAATTATTCACATTATAACTCGAGTCAACATCTGTTCTAGCGGGCATTAGTGCCAGTTGGTTTCAATTACAATCGCATGAAAGCTGATGAACATCTATGTTACAAGATGCCATTGACAATTCACATCTACAGAGCTGATCATAAAACACGGACCACCTAAATTTCGCTGAAATTCAATCGATTCACATGCCTTTCAATGTCATCGCACAACAGCGTGTCATGTATCATTCCAGAGCTTGCATTCTTAGCTTTAAAATGAGCCAGCATAGACTTGCATCCGTCATTGTATTTGCTGAGCAGTGCTCAGCTGAAGTACACAAACGTTGAAAGTAAACAATCGGCATCCGCTTAGAGAGAACAAAGGCATGCCTTCGCTAATTGTCTTGTTTTGAACCTTCGTTCACTTTACAATTTGCTTGTTTACTTTTACGGAAATGAGAAAAAATATTGAAGAAGTTTGAAAAAGAACTATTGAACATATATGAATATAACTTACATATTCGTACTCTTCACATCGCAGGGATTCAGAGGATACCAGACATGAGCACTTTTGATGAAAAAGTGAGGACATAACATTTTCAACCAAGAAGGTCATGATTTTGTGATAACTTCACGATATCACTAATTTCTTATTAGTTCACCGATTTTGATGAATAGCATGTCAAAAGAGAGCTCAGAAAATGCTCGTTCTCCCCGTGCCTGATTCATTATCACACTCGCATGTATTCATTTTGAAAAATAGCGATTTGTAAATTGAGCTATTGAGAAAATTTCGGAGGATAATGAAAAGGATGGGACGAATGATAGTGATGACAGACTTTCTGAATATATTGTAGACACGACATACAGCGGACAGCATAGAGTTTGTTTATGTAGACAAAGCCGGATGTCATTGAGTACTGTTCGGTTTCTGGCGTAACCGCGGTACGACTCGGATCTCAGAATTATTATCAAGATGTGATTTGGCATCAAAACGATGATTTATGCAGATAGATACAGAGCTGATCACATAAAACGGACCATCTAGATTGTGCTGAAATTCAAGCAATTCTCATGTCTTCCAATTGTGTCGAAGTCCAGGGTTGGAATCGACCGCCGGTTTTAGCAACGTCGTCGGCCGGCCTCGGCCATATATTGTGAAGACCAGCCAGCCTGTCGGCCTATACTCATCACGATGGCCGGCTATAAATCTGGGTAGGCCTTTATCGACGGCTGACGACATCTATTTTAGGTTTTTTGTTTTGATACCTTGTAAGAGAATGTAAATGTGGTTAATTTTTATGTGCATGTTGTGTTACATAAATGTTGCAAACTGCTTCTTAAACGTTGAAATTAAGTATTATTGAAATGATTGACCATTATCATAAAAAATCACGTTGAAGTTATTTCACAATGACAAGCATAATACAAATCATGTACAAATCAAGTACTCAATAACAAGACGGAACGAGCGACAAAGTGGAGGAGATAAGACCAAATCGAAGTCGTACTATGCTGGTCAAGTCTACAAAGCACTTGAATTGAAGTTTTATTGCCGTTACCGAAACCGCAGATGAACTTTTCAGTGACTGTCTATGAAATGAGCTGAATTATTTAGTCAGATTTAAGGTCAGATAATCTATCGATTAGAGGCCAACGAGTTTGGCACATAAATCCTCATCTACCACTTTCTATGACCGGATAAAGGTTGACCACTAACTTATTCACCGCTTGATGACCGCAAGAATGAAAAAGAACTTTGTTCTACAACGCAGGAGCGGAAAGGGAAGATAATAAGAATGATAAATAAAACATACAGACTTGGAGATTGATTAAGCGCAATTCAATTCCCAAATTAACGAGACCAAAAGGCAATGTCTCAGGATTTTCCTTCATGCATGATTATGCTACTGACAGGATATTTGATATCTATCGAAAAAGAAAGACGATTATCAGGTGAATGAACGAAATTAATCCTCCGAATTAAACAACTGCTCTGCAAAGCGATGTAGGTACAAAGCCGATCATTGATGAGCATCTCATGTCTCGAATTATGTTTCTAAGGAACGTTTCAACTCATTCAGTTTCATTCAGATCTGTCAGAGGCATCGTCATGCAGATGTATTGATATTTTCATGTGCAGAGGCCAAAGGCCACTTATTGACCGAAGATCAATTTTTGGAAAGCACACATTCCCCGTCTAACAGTCGTAAAATATTGCTTGCCTCAATCACAATCAATATGGATATTACTTCGCTATGAAGTTAATAAATATGTCCACATGTTGAAATTTCTAAGCACAAATTTCTTTGTAACAGTGCACGAACTTTATATTGCTGTAGAACTGACCGTGATACTTAGCAACTCCAGATTCCGGCTTCTAATGATATTTGTAAATAAAAAAATTCCACTAAGATGGTGGCAAACGACATTTATTCATGAGGCCTTTCGTCCGGTTCTTGTTTGGCGAATACACCGGGAATGACTTGAAATGCATTGTTTAATCCAGGGGTTTCCAGCCTCTTCAAGTTGCGAACCCCCAAAATAGAAAATCATAGGATTTTCATTATTCCGCGTACCCTCACCTATACATATAAAAAATGGCAAGAATTCAATCATACTAAAATTTAATTACGGGTAGAAATATACGAAATTCGTAATTTAATTACACAAAACTTTAACTAAGCGTAACTGATGCGCGCTTGTTTAACAACACATGCACAGCGAAAGTCATGCTCCAACATCAAACGAACTCTTTATTTACGTTTAATCATTACTATGTTGGAGAATCCGCATTCATATAAGTATGTGGTTGGGGTCGAGTTGGTGGTCTCTAGTTAGCAGCGGTTGCTTCAAAGCCAGATGATGACAATCCAATGCGGAATGCGCACAAAGTTTAACAGTTCAACTGACCCATCAACAGGAAAGTAATCAAAGTAAAAGTGAATTATAATAAATCTCCCATATTCTGTTTCCACCTCAAAATTCCTTCGCGTACCCCAGGTTGTGAACCTCTGGATGAATCAATTTATATGAACACGAATGTCACCTGATGCATCCATGTGCATGAAACTTGACATAGAAATCTCTGATGAAAGCGCGCTGCACCAAACAACGGAATCAAAGAAAAAGGAAGGAAAGGAAAGACAATAAAAATCACCACGGTGAAGACAGAGACAGGACAGAATCTTTCTGTGTACAGAAATCAGGTTAAAATACATAATGACAAGAACTTTTAATATGCGCAGTTTTAATATGCTGTGAAATGGTCACGAGCCAGACGAGAATCGGACGAAAGACCTCGCGAATATAATGTCGTCCACCAACATCTTTACAAATTATGCACGAGGACTGCTTTCTTCAAGATTCCAATGATATTCTCGAGACTCGATCATACCACCATAAGATTTCAAAGGCAAGCACTCTATCCCTATTCTGACAATGAATACCGTTCAATGAATTAATCCGTCTAATTAATGGTCAAGTGAATGATTTACGAGTATGAAGATTGCGATTCCATTAATCGAAAATGAAAAAGTGGACTCATTGATGAAGGCATGACGGGACAATGGAGAAGTTTAAAATTCCTTGTTCTAATGATAACTGAATGATTGAATTTCCAAGTTTCCATTAAGGCGAGTTATCCTTCGAAATAGTATCCATTAAGATGGCAAGGACACGCATGCATAATATAATTATAGCTCATAGTCGACAACAGACAGTCTAACATCACAGCTACATATGCCTTCCAATCATACTAGAAAGCATGTGGGAAAATTAAGCTTCAGGCCAAAATAACTCAAAATTCTGCCATGATGAGAATGAGAGGTGAAAGAGTGAACACGAAATTTGATGATAACACCGAACGAAAGCGTTCAGGAGCCTCATCACATCCCGCAAGATTCGTCCATGTCAAAAATAGCCAATAATCTGGTTCAAATAGTTCAATTAGGTTATCAGACACTCTTTCCTACATCATTAATTCTGGAGCACGATATCTTAATCCACTGATTGCAGTTATCTCTCGGGAATGAAAAGCCCTTGTTCACCTTTAGTGAATGCATCGGCAGAAGGATTGGATGTAAATACTGACACGATGATCAGCTTGTTGCACCGATTCAAGTTCAGCTGATAAAAAATACACTGATACTCATAGGAAATCGCCTGTTCTTAAATTAGTCCAAAATCTGTAAAAGTACATCAATCGTCAAAAATTCAGCTGCGAATAATTAAGGATATTTTCTGTCCATATGCAAATCGGATGAGTACTTTTTGAATTAGAGACGACAACGTGAAGTGTAGAGATGTCAGCTGCTTGATCTGACCTTGTCTGTCCGACACATTGTTACTGGTTTGTGTCTTGTTCTCTCCGCGTCTTCGTCTCATCGGTTGCTGTTTCAAATCTTCCCACGACCACTACCCTGGCACAACATTTGTAAGCGTATTAATGTATGGAATGTGCCCTGGTCTTTTTCACTTCACGAGTTGTCGCGGAATGACTTTTTTGATCCAGTGCCACCTACTCAATTTTTGAGGTCAATTGAAGTCAGATCAAGCTGACATCACTACACTTCAAGTTATCGTCTCTAACGCAAAACGTGTTCGTCCGATTTGCACAAATTTTGGCAAGCTGGTAAAAACAATCTTCAGCTAGATGTGCTTCACGGTTTATAACGATTGATCCATTTTTACGGATTGTAGACAAATTTGAAAATTTGGGGAGAGGCGATATCCCACAAAATATTCAAATATTTCAGGGTTTCTTGGACTTTTCAAATTATTCATTTTCCAATACTTCTACTAATATTTCTCGCGGAAGGCCAACTGCATCCATGCATAGAACGCGCACATAGCCCTACTGTTGTGATGAGTGTAAAATATCATGTGGTGTGCGCAGCGACCATGAATGACTTGTAACTGACAGAATGGGCCTGCTTCTAAACACACGATCGGATCATGCGCACATAATCTATTTGAAATCAAAATGCATTCCAGTTGTCTTTGTAATGAATGCGCCGCTTTTCTGTCTACAACACATGGTCAACAAAAAAACAGTCAAATCTGGTTACGAGTTCATGCGAATATCGGTGTTTCCAAGGGAGATTTTCTCCACCAAAACACAGTTTTACCATTCCTTTGTATTTTTCATGAAGTTTAAATTTTGAGACTTTGTTTCATGTTATGTAGATCACATTCGAGAAGCATTTTCTTTATATCATCAAAAACAAAGAATCTGCGATATAGCGCAAAATGGGGGAACAATTAGCACCACGGAATGATTAAGTTTTCTTGGCAAATTAGTGAATACAGATTATGCAGAATGCTTCCAGGAAAATGGCAAGTCGGTTTACCTGTTTTCCGTTTCATTTAAGGAGCAAAACGTAACCTTCTTAGGATCTAGCAACATTTACTTATATCAATGCCTGACCGTCCAGTTGAAATGACTATCAACAAATAGCTGTTGTCCATTCTAATCTCACTGTTGTCCATTCTAAAGACGGATCTCTATGGGCACAGAATAAGACAACTTGCTCGTTCAGTCTTCGCTGCGTAGAAGGGAAGAGTAGTATATCGCAAACTTTTGGAGAGGGCACATACTCAAACAGTAGGCTGTCAGCCGGGTTTTGGACACCAGCAGTGGCGTCACACATAGCTGTCTAGGTTACATTCATTCAGTGAGGAATGCTGAGATGAGGATGGTGAAATCATCAGGTGAACCAATTTTTGGTGAACCCCTGCTATCTTCTTAAATATTGATCAGAGTGACCAACATTATCGAGAAAACTTGTGCACAATGATCTGAATTCTTCAAATCAGAATCTGCATCGAAGCACTTTTATGGAATTTACAGCAATGAGCAAGCGACGCACGACTTTTTCGTATGAGAGTGTGCAAAGGTCCAAAACTCCATTGAAATATTCATCGCTGGCAAAATCTTCCTAAAATTGATTATTTCGGTTAAAAATATTTCATAATAAACGGAGATGATTGCATAAACGCTCATAGGAATTTTTTTATTCAGTAGTAAACGCATTTCAGAAAGCAACAATTGCTGATGTTCCCAAAGTATTGCACAAGTCAACAGTTGGCAGAGTTTCAAAACCCCTTGAGTGAATGGAGGTGACGTTTCCATCAACCCTTAGCGGACAAGATCTCGAACCTCGAACGAGTCGGTCATCCGACACGATGAACACGTGTTTACAGCTCAATTACATGTCTATCAACATGTCATATTCGTATCTACAGTTCAGTTAACTAATTGATGTTATGGGAAATGGAAATATTGAATACGTAATTTCTATCAGTGCATGAACAGAAATTGAAGTTGTTTGACGAGAATCTTTAACAACAGACATCTGTCTGTGTGGTCACTGATGCTGTCAAAACTGAGAATTTATCGTGTCAGGATTGAATTTACATTTCCGTTCATAGAAACCTGTGCTCTTGTTAACATCGACAGATAGTTTATTTAAATATCAGTTTTTCTAATGTTCAATGAGAAGAAAAGTGCGCGCATATCATAACTTGCAGATTCCTGTCAATATTCAATTATTTAAAATATCGGAATAATTCTGGATATTATGGGTATGAATGATCCGACATTTAGTAATAGATCCATAATCAGGCAGATCAATTTGACACCAGAAATATCCTATCAAAAATTCTTGGATGCTGTAATTCCAACTAACCCTCAGAGACCTAAGGGGTGCAGTGAACCCCGGAAACAGATTTTTATCTCACTTTTTCTATTGACGGTACATCTAGTCCGGCAGCCAGAACGAGTTTCTGTAGGGAACGAGGCCGAAAATGAGACTTTCACAGAATGATGTGCACCCTATGCCTACTACGAATCGGCACGTCTGCCGAGCTCTAGTGAGTTTCTCTTCTTGTCAGACAGGATCAAAGAAAAACACATGTAAATCCAATGGGACGCAGAATACAGATTTTGGTTAAAATGAAATTTTCTATGTTTTCGCGTATCAACCATAAACTATTAAGTCTAGAGTCATAATTTTTTGCATGGAATGTCTTCAGGTCATTTCCTTTCATGTTCATGCACCCCTGTCTATAAAGTTAAACGCATTTAGATTTGGCGAGCCTTTTAATGTCGGCAAGCACAAACATTTTGAGCAACTTCATCCACATTCAACCACATTCTCACATACTTTGCCTATTTGTTGCATGATAAATGCACATGTACATCATAGGAAATGACCTGAAGACATTCCATGCCAAAAATTATGACTCTAGGCTTAGTATTTTTCGTTTAATTAGAGAAAACATACAAAAGTTCATTTTAGCCAAAAACTGCAATCTGCGTCCCATTGGATTTACATGTGCTTTTCTTTGATCGTGTCTGACAAGAAGAGGAACTAACTAGAACTCGGCAGACGTGCAGATTCGTAGTAGGCAGAGGGTGTACATCATTCTGTGAAAGTCTCACTTTCGGCCTCGTTCCCTGCAGAAACTCGTTCTGGCTGCCGGACTAATCAACCGCTCATGCCCATGTAAAATCATCATTTCTGACAATGATTCTGTATGTGATGTTTCATTTCAGTTGAACCAGTAGACGTATGGCAGACAGGCCTAGGTGGACCCCTCTCAGGTCTCAGAGGGTGTAGAAATTCCCATCCAAAACATTTTACTATCAGATGGAATATGATTTTGCGCTTGTGCATGATGGAACATATTGTATGAAATTCATTTAGTTATTGCTTGCATCATGTTCGTGCATGTGCGCCGTGCTGCAAGATCGAAAAATGCGAAAATTTTGATCTCGCACATGATCGCGCGTAATTGGCTGACCTACATCAACAATTTGGCATTAGGTCAATATATTAGCGATTTATATGAGTGACTTATGAATACTTTTGACTGCTTCATTTATCTCGATGACTAAAGCACAAGGTTTTCGGGAAATCCAAAAAACTATAATACTGACTGCAGGGAAAGAGATATCCTTAAAAATATCACTTTCTTTGAAAACACGTAGACAATTCTTTGAAGAAGAATATTTTCTCTTTAATAATCCTTAAGCAACATGATAATAAGGACTAATATGCATACATGTGGTTAATTATTTAATAAATGTATGAGAAATCCTTATCAATCCTGAAAGACCATAAAGGCAGAATCGTTAAGGATTTTATTCGGGTAGTACCATAGAAAATCTTCCAGGACTTCACCTTTAAAATCCTTTACGAAATTTCTTCCGGATTCAAAGGAAAATCCTTTAGAGAAAGGTTTCATAATGCTAAAAGAGCTGGTCTACAGGAATACCGTAAAAAATAATCAGTCGTGTTTTTTTCAAAAATTTTTCGAAGCAGTTATAGAACATTCAATAGAAACATGTTAAACAAAATGAAGCACATTCATGAAGATGAGGTGAAAAAGAGTGCGTGCGGTCAAAAAATGAAGCAATTTTAAATAATGAAGGAGAGGAGAATGAACTTTTGATCCCTTCTCTTTCATTATTTACTAGTTTTTTCTTTGGAGATCAGGTGCATGTTGTTTGCTTTCTGAAGAAACATACCGATGGCTTTTATATTTTCTGGAGTCAGATTATTCATTCATTCATGAAACTCAGTTATATTGTCGCAGAAACATAAAACGTGTGCTATTTCTTGTCAACTGACTTGTCTTGACAACTGATATGTGGTGGTGGTGGTGGTGGTGGTGGTGAGGGTTTGATCCTGCCAATTGACACAGTCGCGTAAGTGTCTCGTAGCTCAGTTGGTTAGAGAACAGGTCTAGTTATACTTGGTCGTAGGTTCGAATCCTACCAGCCGCACATCTTTTGCATGGCAATTTGATCTATCGTTTATTTAATTTCATTGTTGTCAATTGCCGTATTTTCTCATGCGCAGAACATTCAATCATAAAGTGATACAAAGATTATAATTTTGAATCATTACATAGCTCACAGAGACGCTCTTCATACTTCAGTCTATTATCATAACTTCCTGCAACTACATCCAGTTCATGATTTTTTGTTGTAAATTTCAGGATGATATTGACATCGTTGCAGTCAACATCGAAGTTTAAGTATGTCTTCATATTGTTTTCAAATCATTAATTTCATTAGAGTGCAATATGAAAGATATCACTGTATTCATAGGTCGGCAACAAAGGAAGACTGCTGACAAAGCTTTCACCGAAGTAATTGATGAGTTTGAGATCTCCACAGCTGTTTTGAGAATTTATAAGTTTAGCAATTATGCCTCGTGATAGACCTGAGGTTTCTTTGTAGCAGTAAACGACGTGAAACTGCCTCCTAATGCAACTCATATTGTGCCAAATGTTGCTGACTCTCAAAAATACCACATTTTCGCATATGTTTACTAAGCAGGCTAAACGTCACTCAAGTGATCAATTATATCGATCTGCTACACGAAAACATCATTGTTCTGCTGAAAAAACAACTCTCCTATTCTAAGAATTTGTGGAAGAGGTTCACTGGATCTCCCACTCAGCTCTCAGGGAGTGTGAAAAAGCTCAGGTTTCTGGGTCTAATGAGGCCAAGCGAAGTTTGAACAGCTGAAGGATCACGAAACTAAATGAACTAATGTACTAGAGCGAAGGCTCGAGTCTCATTCTTCTCTCCGTCACCACAGTTGCAATGAGCTGCTTCTTCGTGACAATATGAACATGACAGCGGCACTGCCAACATGCATCAATTGAAAACGAAGAAGTTTCTTCAATTCAAAAGACATCGAGGGCCCTGTCATCCGATCCATCAAACGAAATGATCAAATAGAAAAAGTTGTTATCAGATCGTGCATCATTAGACACACATCAATGAACAAACTAGCAATATCTACGGTTGTGAGTCTCACTGCTCACTGCTTATGAAAAGATGTTAAAATCTGGAGATCATAAATATTGTCAAATGAAGGGCTCCGAGACTGCGTTAGCTTGGTCACGTGCGAAGATACGTGTAGAACGAGATAGAACTCCTCAAGGGAGTCACGGCAAGCGTGCTACAGGACCTCAAGTTAAGACTTGACACAGGCGGACGAAGACATGGTAAGGTAGGTGCTCGAGGGGCTGATATATCAAGCGGAAAGCGTCCAACGCAGCATCTTCAGGACTTCAAACACGATGAGTGAGTGAGTGAAGTGTGCTAGGGTCCACGGAGTAGCTTAGCTGCCTAGGAAGACTCGTCATTGCAGCAAAGTAGTCAGACTTGATTACACAGCTTATCTTCAGCCAAGTGTCCTGTGGCTAAGCAGTATCATGACTCGAAGTTGGGACAAAGGAAAATTCCGGAAAATTAGTAGCAAGAAAAATTGAAATTGAGGACTTTTGAAATGTCCTCGATATCACGTCTTTAGTAAATATGTCGAATTCAACTACTTGTGTTTTTGTAACTTGCTTCTCCGGTGTAATCAATATCAATCATCAGTTAATAAGACAGCTAAATACTTGTGTAACACTCATATTCGTAGTTATAATATTCTATCACTATGCTTCCGTCAGTGTGCTATTTTACACATACTTAGTCCATCTTAGTTCAGTCAGCAAGCAAGTACAAATATTTTCAAATCAGAATCGTCTTGTGGACTCCGTGGCATAGTGGTTAAGTGATTGGCCTAGCGATCTTGCGGTCCAGAGGTCTAGCCCCGAAACTGTCATTGGAAGTCGTCAGGAAGGACATCTGGACAAAAAAGATCACAACGTTCCAGATTGAAGTCTGACTCTGTCAGCAGCGTCCAAGCCCCCAGTGTAGTGGAGTAATGACGCTAAACCATCAATCGTATATCACGCATTTCTATTAAGTAAAACAATGTCGGGTAACTGATCCTTTACAGCAGACGTATTTTGTGGCTCATTATCATTTCATTACCTAGTTGACACGCTAAGTAGTCAGGTACTTCATTGACTGATATGCTAGTTAGCTTAGCACATGAAATCTATATTATTAAATTCATGAAGAAAACCACACGTGATAGTAAAGAACCACAAGAACTAAAGTCTGAAGTATCAGTAGGATATCACTTTTTGACATGATAACATCAAGTTCGGGGTTGGAGTATGGTCACATGTTTTAGACGCATATTTGTATGAGTCTCGGGACCAAACCAGAAAATGGTGAAAATACCGAAAAACTTTGAGCCGTTGGTTGAGGTTTCCCATCAACATTGCATCAATATTTCATCAACTCAGTTTGGAAATGCCAAGAATTCAAAATTGACTATCAGAGCAGCAGTTAAATGTTTCACTGACGCAAATTTGTCTATAATGACATCGAAGATTGTTTTATATTGAAAAATAACTCAAATTCGACACCAAAAATGTCTAACTGTGTGGGATGTGCATTCGATGTGGGATTCCGAAGCTTTCGTTCATTTGTGTTTCTGTTTCATTGGATTTCACCATTAAAACATTTTCAATTAGATTAGGAATTTCAACATCTGTAAGTCTATATTTCTCATCTTTATCTTCACCATAGAAGACGTTGCAATGAGCAATTTGCGACAAAATTTTGAGTTGTAAATATGTGTTCTTCACATATACGTGGTGTGATCCAAAATGTCCCGGACTAACCTACTTGCAGATAACCTGTGATAACGAATACTACTTCAGATGTAAATTTAGGTCTTTAAGGCATGAGAAATATGGTCGCCGAAATTTTTCCGGTCAGTTTTCTATTTTTAAAAAATATTTTTACATTTTAACATGAATTTCTGTATTTTCTGAATTGATCGAGATCCGATTTGTCTTATTGTTATAGTTAGATTGATTTTGATTTGTACCTTATTTGACGGATATCTTTGCAATGAATATTGCACGTCTTTTGTTAATTGCTTCATGTGTTACGATATCAATCAGTGAAGTTCATTCAGCACGCATTCATTAAGAAATCCGTGTCAACGATGGTTCTTTGTTCTATCAGTTTTCATGATGGATGTGACAAGCGTGTCTTCAGTCGAATATCGCAGTGTGATACGATACCTCCTGATCCGCGGCTTCGCTAATGGTGACATTCTAAAGGAATTAAGCCTGGCATATGGAAGCAAAGCTCCATCGAGAACTACTGCTTATTTCTGGATAAGCGAATTTAAACGCGGAAGACAATCTGTGGAGCAAGATTTTTCAACTGTTGGTCGGCCCGCAGGAGATTCCGGAAGAGAAATCGAGTCAGTGCGATGAAGTGATTACAGCACACAGAAGGATAACCATCCGTGAGTTGTCAAGAGAGTTGCGAATCAGTTATCACTCCTGTCATGACATCATCGAAAGACTTGGATATCGCAAACTGGCATCACGTTTCGTACCGAAGTTTCTGTCACCTGAAATGAAGGAGAACAGACTTCTGGCGGCACAGTCAAATTTGGATCTCCTCGAAATGCACGGAGATCAGTTTCTGAACTGCATCCTTACAGAGGATGAAACACCTTTAAGTTTGTATCTGCCTCAAAGTAAGCGAGAATCTGCAGAGTGGCGAAAATCAGGCGAGTCTGCCCCTTTGAAAATGCGATCCGGAACATCACATCGCCGGTCGTTGATGCTGACGGTCTTTTGGAACGCTTCGGGAATCCAACTGGTTGACTTTGCGGATAAAGGAGTAAGAATCAATAGCGAATATTATTCCAATCTGTTATCTGAAGCGAGGAAGAAAATAAGAAAGCCACGAAACATTCCCCTCTACTTGCTTCATGACAATGCTCCGATTCACACCTCGCAGGAGACAACCAATGCCTTAACGAGAAACGGATTTCAACTATTGAGCCATCCTCCTTATTCACCTGACTTGGCCCCAAGTGACTTCTATCTGTTTAGATTCCTCAAAAAGCATCTTCGTGGACACCATTTTGAATCGCCAGTTGAACTGCGGGATGCAGTTACTGAGTTTTTTGATTCTTTGACACCGGAATTTTTTCATAAAGCTTTTTGTGAATTGAGACTTCGTTGGCAAAAAGTGACGAATGCTAACGGCTCATACATTGAAAAGTAAACTGTTTTCTGGAACAAAACATTTGTTTTTCCGTTAATTATTAGTCAGGTTATTAGTGATAGCTTAACTGTCAAGTTAATCTAAATATATTAATTCTAAATCGCTAGAATTTATGGGAAAATCTTGAAATTCAGACAAAAATGTTTGAAAATTTTGAAAAAATAGAAAACTGACCGGAAAAATTTCGGCAACCATATTTCTCATGCCTTAAAGACCTAAATTTACATCTGAAGTAGTATTCGTTATCACAGGTTATCTGCAAGTAGGTTAGTCCGGGACATTTTGGATCACACCACGTATGTGTGGCTTCACGTTCAGAGGTGCACTCTGTTCGTTTACAGAGGTCAAGTAATACCTGGCGAACTGAAAAATTGTGTGATTCTTGATGAATTAGCTAAGACATACGAATATGACAAACTACAGGCCAATAGGCTGATAGGCTGTCTACAAGAGGGTACAGTCATCAAAGTTTTAAAAATTTCAATGAATCGGTAATTAATTGATTAATTGATTTAACCTAATTTGATAGATTGATGACGAATTAATCAATTTTCCAAGCACTCCTGGTATATTCCAGTTCTTTCAGACCACACATCTTTTTCAACCTTACTTGCTTTCTGATCTTTGAGATAACAATCTTGTTCTCTTACCCTTGTTCTTAAATGTTCATTAAAGGCTCACGCATTAAATAATCTGTCAATTTGACTACAATGAAAGCCTCAGCGAGTGATAAACAGCGTCCAGGTTCAGTATGTCCTCAATGTCGACCACGAAAGGCTTTGACATCACTTCCTCTCCAATGAGTGGTCGTCTTAGAAAACTTAAAGCTTCGATTTCCAAGACTGCGACACTTTGTCAGGATTATCCATTGTCAAATACCTTAACTGCCTTCATGACATGTTTCTATCAACCTGCTTTTTTAGATTATTCCGCTCCGCAAAGCATCTAAAAAACGTCTACGGAGTCCAAGCCGAAATCAGAAAAAAGTAATATAGGCCTGGTGATATGCATTCGCGTGCACTCTAACAACAAAACACTGACGATGGCACATGTATTGTACTCAGTAAGTTTTCTTGACAGGGAAGCAAACTGCATCCTTGTGTAGACGCAGAGAGTGTTTGAATGTATTCTCTGACGAATGAATGCTGTGGTTATCAGATTCTCACGAGTTACTTCGAGAGAAGTTTGAAATAATTAAATCAAAACATTTTGCAGCGAGAGTTGAAGTTTCAACTTGCACTTCATGTCAGCAAGACAATAGCCCCAATTGTGGATGTTTGATTTGAAAATTGTTGACAGTTTCCTCTGTCGAGTATCGAGTTAATTACGGTCACTTCGTCCGTCATCTGGTGATTTCTAGCTTTCTCTCAGCATCTCAATTAACTCATCATCTGTCCCACATCATGTTCCAACGAGTGAACAAACAAAGAAAGGCGTGTGAATATTCATGAGAATCGTCACTTACCACTCCCCACCAAAGCGCGTCCGCATAGCTGGTGAAGTCAGTTTGGGCATCTGTCTCTTGACGTGCGTTGTTCTCCGCCAAGTAAACGAAATATGATGAAAAAATGAGACCCAAAAAGCCGATATAAAGCGTGGTGATCAATTCCTGAAAACAGCGATGAAAATCTTATTGAATCTCGGAGATTTTGAGATCCAGAACAACGATTACGGGAGCTTGGGATTTCGAAAATCGCAGCAAAGAGTGATTCTCAGCCGGGAGACTAAAAGGGTAACGCGACGATATGAAGTTATAAGGCCTGTATAATGTGTCGTATTGTTTATAATTTTGTGACAATTCAAGCAGGCACTCTATTGGCTTGAGACATATATTCCATTGTTCTCGGGCAAAATGTAACTTATTGCAATAACACAAAATGCATTTAGCTAGATACATGCAGCATGATGAAGGTACTTGCGAATAGTGACAAGAAATTGAGTGAAAAGTGCTAACATTAGTAACTAAGCATTTGTTTCGGCATTCAGTCAACTATATGCCCGGCATACAATTAATTATTGATATTATACATTTACTTACCAGCTATCGCTAGTCGTTCTTCAGAATGCATGATACGGAGTCTGCTTGCTTTTTTATTACAGGCATGAACAGAGTTTTATTGATAACAGCAATTGATCTAAACAACGATATAGACGATTCTGAGTGGCAAACTGAACTGCCGAACCACCCAAACTCAAGCACGGCACTTATGTCTCTACGAAAGTGATGCCCATGTAAACCGCTATGTTGTATTAAACAAGGGTGGTAGAAAAACAAAGCATCACCGAACTCTGAACTTCAAATACAATTATGCACAAATATCCGCAATGGTCTCCGTGGCACAGTGGTTAAGTGCTTGGCCAAACGATCCTTTGGTCCAGTGGTCGAGCCCCGGAAGTGTCATTGGAAGTCAGCAGGAAGGGCATCCGGACTGAAAGTACTACAGCGCTTCAGAGAAGTCCAAGCCACAGTATGGGGGAGTAGTGACGTTAAAGTTTCATTTTTTATCTGCAGTAAATCGACGCATATACACGAGCACAAAATGGTTCACTCCCTATGAGCTCAAGCAATTCGAAGATTTTTATACTCGTGTGAGGGTGCCGCAGAATGTAGGATTGCGTCGCGAGGAGAGCTGCGATGCGAAATTGGTTTAGAAACACTGTGCAGTGACTTAAGGGTAGAAAATTTCTTTCTCATAGATTTCGTGATGTACATATCTTTACGCTACATTGTGAAGTTATACTCTTGGTTTTGACAAGTTTGCGACGGTAACTTGACTTGTATGACGATAAAAGTTATTCATATGCTTTTCATCTATATGCTGTACAGAAAAGCTTAAGACTTAGTCAATAAAGTCTTAATTCGTCGTATCGGTCAATTTCCTTTAAAATGCTCAAATATGCTTTTGAAGTTGATTTGGCAGCTGCATTCAGAGGTGATTGGTAAAAAATATCGTTAGTTGTGATTCATAGAAGGTGATAGATGTGATTATTAGACCTCGACAAAATGGTTTATTTTTCAAGCAGGAGAAGTTTTTTTATTTAGTTGGTAAAATTCTCAAAAAAAAAATTTTTAAGTAATTATGCGATGGATCAGTGAGCAATTTAAAATTATATTCACTTATAACATCCTCCGTAAGATGTTGCAAAACTACCTCGAACAGAAAACAATTTCGATTGACGACAAAAGGCATCAACAAGTAGGCAGTCAACAATTACTATAATAAGTGTTATTACAATGCGGTGAATATTCTCCTGTGTGAGACTTTGTCTCCGTCCGGATAGCATCATTTTGTTGTTACTGAAGGACCTCTCTACATCCGCTGACACAACCGGACAGAAGCGCAAAATTGAAATGTCATTTGGGGGTTACACAGTCAGGAACGTCAGTACAGCCTACAAGCAGAATGTTTGCCACATCGGATATAATTCTGAAGGCTGTATTCTTTGTCAACATGGAGACCAACTTTTTCTGCAGCCTCTTCCAGTGGCATACAAAATATTGTCTGGTCCTACCATTGATTGGCATGTATCAACCAAAGCAAAGCCTTGAGTCTCCAGTTGTTTGATGGAAGCAGCAGGTAGAAAAGAGAGATTATCGTGGATGTATGATGCGAAAAGGATTTCTTATTGACTAAAAACTGGTTGATAGACATCCATTTAACTGCCAGTCAGAATATTGCCAACATAGTTACATATGAAAACTTCAAATCATCTGCTATTTGACTGAATTTTGTCAAAGTCATAAACAGAAATTGATAGTAAGTTCTCATTTAAAAAAAAGTTGAAAACTATTATGTCGTGCTTTAGTGACAGGCTAACACTGCATTTGCATGGCAATGGTGGTGGATCTCAGCTTACCTGACGATGAATGTAGACGACAGATCCCAGGAGTCGCCACGTTCCACCTTGCCGGTCAACGTGAAGCATCCTCAGAATTTGAAGGAAGCGAACACCTCTGAAATGAAGTTATTTAAGGTCAATTCAAATGATAACAAATATTCTATTAACCCAGAAGGACAAGAGAAGTTCAAGTTTTATATTTATTCACTACAAATGATGTATGTGACACACT
Organism: Prostheceraeus crozeri; assembly: GCA_907163375.1. Classification (NCBI taxonomy): domain Eukaryota; kingdom Metazoa; phylum Platyhelminthes; order Polycladida; family Euryleptidae; genus Prostheceraeus; species Prostheceraeus crozeri. The sequence goes on along the minus strand of CAJQUW010016451.1, from coordinate 120,660 downwards.
TCCACAATATATAAAATAAAAATGCATTAATTAAGTACAGTATACAAGGAACATGAAATAACGAATAAGTCAAATTTTAAAAGCGATAAATTGAAGACGAGATACCAGATTGTTTTTCGAGGTATGCTCTCAAAAAGTTTATTACTCCATTTGACTTGCAATTAGCACACCGTAAGTTTGGAGGCACTTTATTCCAGAGAATACAGAAATTCGAGGCTGATAAGCGAGTGAGGTCTAGCTTGTCTCCTAAATGTATAACAAATATTCAGTAACCATTCGCAATTATACGTCTATGAAAACCTAATCCTCCCGTAAGGTAGCATGACATATCGAAGTGTCAATTTTGGAGAGAAGAGAAATGAAGTAATTATAGTGTTGCACATGTGCATCCTCATGAGAAAGCAAGTAACACTCCTAGGGATGGTCGTAAAAGTTTTCAGGTGATGACATGCCACTGAAGTTGATAAAAATACCCAAAATTTACAATTAATGTTTCGCTGAATAATATATTTTTCGCAATGGGCCATCAATAATGGACGTCTGATTTGAAGGGGGTGGTGCTGGCAAATGCAGACATTTATGATGACGTTTATGGGGGAATTTAGGAATAGTAGTAGAAAACCACAATTCTTGTATAGGCCTACTAATAATTCAAATGCTCATCTTTTTACGATGACATGTCACTAATTTGCTGAATGCAGGCTTCTTGTAAACTTGAGTAGACAAAATAGCTGTGAAGTATTTATTAACATTCACACATTCTCTTAAATATTGAAGTCTATCTTACTCAGGTACAAATAATGTAACCTATATACACGCTGAAGTGTACAGAAAACTATTTTTGACAATGCCGGCATCCTGAGAGAGGAGAGGTTCTAAGATGAAGACAAATGCGGACAAGGAGGAGTCAAGAAATGTCATTATTTTGTCGTCATCCTCTCTGGATGCGAAATTAATGAGATCCACATTCAAATAGTAAATCAGTGCATTTTGAGTGGAGTGATAAAATTCCTAGTTTTAATCGAAATTCGTGATATCCGGATTCGTCAATCGGATCTTCACTGCACTGATTATTCACACCACAGGTAATACGAGACTTACAAGAACAATCACTTCATGAAGTTGCCATCTCACAGCATGGTGAATCTGACAATTCACTAATCAGAGCGGAAAGGAGACTTTAGCGCTGATTTCAAACGTTACAATTGACAGTCGATAGATTCAGCGCAAGCAGAAACGGATATTTAGCGTGAGAATGTGAATTGAGAGAACTCACCGAATGGCAGACGTCGCGAAGACTTGGCCTTTGCTGCCAACTGCGAGGACAACCAATGATGCGACGACGACGATGAAATCTGCAAAATTAATAAAAAAGGAACAAAATTCAAGTGATGTCAAGACAAACGGTACTTCTATTCTTTCACCCCACATTTTCAAGTTTTCCAACATCATCAAATTTCGCCAAAGTTAGTCACATTGGGTTTAGAATAGACTTGATCTGTCATTGAGTAACATCACAACACGACTGAGAAGTCTTACTTGAACCCTGAGATGAAGGATTGGTCCCTTGGATACTCAGTTAGAATACAAGGAACAGCTGTGGTCATGAACTTCGTGGTATTGTTGTCTACAGACAAATGACGAGCAGTTGTCTAATTCTGAGGCTGCAAATGTTCTACAAGTCAGATAAGAGGAGTCTCACACACTAAACGGTGTGCCACGTTAGTAAGACTGCCGGTAGGCGAAAGAGAAGATCGTTGACGATGTAACACTTGCGGGTGTCAACAACAGAAATGTGGGGGGGGGGAGGAAAGAATAGAAGTACCAGACAAACTGACGAAGCTGACGAGAAAATTATATTTCTACTGTAATTTGCAGAAGACTACTTCATAGATTTTATTAAACTCAAAGTAAAACAATAGCTGATCAAAAGAAAGGAACACGATCAGAAGCTTGGCGACTCCCCGGGCCACTGGCGAGACAGCTTTGAGGGGTGTGCTTTGATCCAAAGGGGTAGAGGCGGTTCGCACCCGTGCAGCCTCATCCTTGACGATCCAAGCCTAGCCTATCGCATGTCCCGTTTAACACATATTCATCGTCTAGTCACCAGTCATCTCATGAACAAACAGCGACAAGCTACAAGCAATACAGTGCAAGGTGCTCAGCATCGCCACACGATGTACACGCGACACAAACACAACATCATGAAGAGGCACACATCCTCTCCACGACTGAACACAAAATAGCTTTTGAACAAAGCAAAAAAATCAACACCACCCACTCCATTTCCTCACGCGACAACCACCACCTCACAGACAACAGAAGCAGGGAAACACACCTCACCACTGATGCAGCTACCCAACATGACAAGAAAAATACTGTTCAGACAAACACACATCATGTCGGCACACACCTAACGAGTATACAGAAGAAGTCATAAACTCTATCCTACAACTATCCCCACGTCAAAGTAAAGACTCGATGGGCGCACACGCACAGCTATGCACCAACGTCTACACAATTTGAAATCCTCTGTCCATTCTTCTCCTCTTTGTCTCTGTACATTTTAACCGCACTATGCAAAGCATCTCTTCTCTCGCACACACATGCACAACTCTCACAGGAGCTCATCCGCCGCTGGGCACGCTTGCTGTCAATGGACCACGGAGGCCGATGGGAAGGTTGATGGAGATCAAAGCAAATGATAGACGAGGAACATAAACCCATAGCTCTGAGGGATCCGAGGGCGTGCTTTACAGAGAGCTAAGATAATGAAGGATGGATGATAGGGCTGATTTTGATGTAGTTGGTTTATACATCTAGGACTGATTGGACACCGAATGTAGCAGGTCGCGCAAGCTTTTGACTGCACAGAGAAGTTGCACATCAGAGAATAACTTACAACTACCGGCATTTGTCTTCTCTGATTTGTTAAGGACATTCTCCTTTATTTGTGAACTGCGGCAGATTGAAGTTGATGAAGGTGATAGGATGAAACGGATGAGGCGAAACTCGTGTTTTGTTAATATAAAGTAAAGCGTTCCTTTAAACGAGGGACATGTATTACGCCGTATTGATACGGTGCACAGGCGTCGATTCACTAAGAACTCGAAAGACGAAATATCATAATTTAGGCAGACTTGGAGGCGCACGCTCGCACCGTTCAAAGTTGTTTTATGTAAAGGGCGCCCTTGGGGCACCCCAAAATGTGTTGCTTTTATTATTATTATAGAATATACCACACATTTTTGGGGATAAATTCTGAATATTTAGTAGCCGCTATGTGAAGACAGCGCCCATACCCACTGCTACCTTGCACTTTGTCTTAATCACTTCGGATGTGAAGGGGCGGCCATCATATATGAATTTCTGAAGCGCTTGTTCTTAAGTGAAGAGTGCGCCCATCAGCTACAAATTTCTCTAACAGTTGAGTGAATAGAGCGCCCAGTATCTGCTATGATCATCTACATGGCGTTGTTCTCTTCCTCCACTGTCAGTTCTAAGGCGAAGAGGACAACACCAACCTCTTCACTAGCTAGTGGCAAGGTACCACCAGCATTGATGTATCTGATAATTTTCAGGATGAGTAGAATTATTACCAGCTTATAGAAGAATGTCATTATATTTTCGTTTTTGTTCTTTTCTCTTTTCGTAGCCATTAATTTTGTCATCTCCTCTTGCGATTAAAGCACGTAACTGGTTAGACGCTGATCTCCATAGGATTGACATCGCGATTGCTAGTGTCTATTTATACCGTCGCTGTGGCCTTGTAGTAGAGTGTTCGCTCTGCATCCGGGAGACATTGGTTCAAATCTTGGTCGGGTCAAGCCTAAGACTTATAAAATAGGTACACTCTTCTTGCTAAACACTAAGCACAAAGAAAGAATGAGAGTGGGCTAAATGACAACTCGGCCACATGGAAGAAAGGTTGCGCGCCTAATGTACTTCCAAGTAAAAACAGCGCTCATTTATTTATTTATACCTAAGTTCCTATTAAATCGAGCCTGAGAACTTTGACACAAGGGATCTATTGTTAAGTGACCATGTATAATCTCGTACACTCTAAAACGGTGAAGACCAGCCCGTATAGCGCAATGTCGTGAACCCCCGGGAAGGACGCCTTAGATCCTGTGAAGCCTTAATGCCTACAGACCTTCAAACATTTGAAGAGGATCATGTATTTAATATGACTAATAGGGGTTAGGTCTAGCCCCACCTTAGAAGCGCTGAGTGAGGACTAGTGGGGAAGGTCCTCCCATACAGATCCCGTCAAATTTGACTCTAAATTGGTCCTAGGATACTTAAAAGGTTTGACACGTTGTGACCATTTAATGTTTACCGCTGGAAACGCACCACCTGCCCTATTAAGAGCAAAAACGATGGGATATACAGCACTAAATATACATGTGTGCTAAGTTACGTAAGTTATGTTCAACATGAAGACTCGATATGGAAATGTCCCAGCTTCAATTTACGTGTGAAGATTTTAATGCAGTTTTAAGGGGGGGGAGCATGGTTCCACCCTGAAGACTCTTTCAAGAGGTGAGAACCTCCTATGGATAGAAGCCTATTATATCGTGTGTTCCTGAGGACCTTGTTCTTAATTGCCTTTAATTCGACTTTTACATATTCATGAGATGATTGGCGATCACACTTTGGCTCTCTTCTCACTTCGAAATGGCAACATCGCTGGTTTTACCTCGTATCTTGATGGCATTGCGATGTAATACTGCATGGAACATCTTGTCATCTTCAGTTTTCTATCATTACTTGAACAAGAAGTGAGTATCTTCGCCATCCCTGACACGTGACTATCCAGTGCAGCACGGCAAGATTGTTTACCCTCTCATGTTTACAAATATTAGCATCAGATGGAAGATAATTTCATATTTTCTTTGCTTGATTAACTTGAAATCTCCATGAACGCGGAGGCAGTAGCGGACGTTTGAAAGGCAAGGATCCCGCCTCTCTAACACGGAAATCAGCTGGAATCCACTCGAATTCCCGTCCTCGTTTCATTCTCCATTGACCGCATTTTTAAGCACATCCAAGTGGTTAAGACTACTTATTGGCTTAAATCAAGCCTTCTATCTGTCTAATAAACACGGTCGATGGAATCTTGTATTGAAGGCCTTACCAATCAAGCCTGTTAATAGCTCGGAACAATATTTAGGCTCCGGTGAATTCTATCTAAAGTGAGGGAGGTCAAGAGAAGCTGGCGACCGTTAAATGGTAATCCTGCCTCCGAGAAATCATAACTCGACACCGTTAATCGGATTTTTGATTGGAGGTGGTCTCATGCAGTTCTGTCGACCGCGTTAATGTTCAGCACAGCAGGCAAGAAATTTGGACATCTGAAGACCGGAAAATCATGAATTTGACGGAATTCGACTGCTCTCGCTAAATATGAATATTTTCAGCAACTCATGTAATTTCTATGATAATAGAATTTCTAGAGAACACGGAAATACATGAATTCTGAATTACTGAAGTTCATAGACACTTAAATCACTGCGAGCTCGCAATATAACTCACTGGCATGGTCATGAAATCGACTTCTACAATGGATGTTTGGACCTATATGTTGAGCATGAAGAAATGGAGACAGATTATGTATCAAGGAATGTCCAGAGCATGCCCATTTAAGGCAAAATCTGTCTGTCAATGCAATTACGCAGCTTCGTCGTCTGAGTAATATTTAATGACATTGCAAATCTAGTTTTGGCAAAGTGAAATAGAATCATAGAGTCGTCAGGGGAGGAACCACAAGACTGCTTATAAAAAGGGTTTCGGCCGTTAGCCATCAACCTATATCATATAGAGATGAGAATAGACCTTATCTAATAAACGAGGAATGTCTCTTTAAACATAGAGTTCATGTGGATAAATTTGACTAACGTAATATTCCGAACTTCTAAATTAACATGTTCTAACACAATCCTGGACTTGAAAAATATCCAGACAAAATAAAAAATTAACGAATAATTAACATTTTATGAAAAAAATCGATGGGTCTACTCGGCAAAAATAAAAGCAAGAGTAAATGTAACTCAGCCCTGACGCTTAGATGACCTTGCTCTTGGTTATGGGAAGGAATGACACGTGTTAACTTAAAGTCTCTGCTCATATTTCATGTTTGCGATTAATACTCGGAGCTAATTTCTTGATGTATTCAGATTCACTTCAGATATGCGCGTTAACAATGAATTGTATCGTTTGTTATCACAGTAAAATTCATTCATCTCATTATGATGGATACGAACATGTTCACAACGGCGAACTCTTACTGTCTCTGTTGTTGATGCTGCGGCAATGTTACGGAAATCTGGTTCTGAAAGCGCGATTACTTGAGCCACTAGAAAATCTTCTGAAAATACAACAAGTTAACTTGTAGCCTTACCTTTACTTATATTTTTGCCAAATAGAGTCTGAGAGAGAAACTATTTTTTCCACAAAATGATATCTAACATCCCGTGGTCGCCCATAGACTAAATACTTTACAGTTATAGTACTTAATAACTGTTTCCGGGAATTGAAGACGAAAATAGAAACAACTCAGAGTTCGCTTGCAATTGGTTAGAATCCAGGAAGTGAGACAGCAGACTTGCATTATGTTGATTTATGATTACTGCTTCACGTGATCATGTACCCGAAAGTTCTGCTTAATTCCATGAAATTCATTTATATGATCTTTCATCAATGAAGTTGAAACACTCACTTAACAGAGGCTCATAAATCAATTTTCATCAATGAACCAAATGTGGCTTGCGAAATCATAAAGTTAGAATAGGATCATTTTCCCGTCAGAGAAAGCTGTTTTATGGATTTGTCGGTTGACTTAAATTGGCAGTGACGGTTCGAAGAGGTTTTCATCACGGAGTCAAATTTTCGACAACGCCCTCAAGAGTAACATGGGAAATACAACAATTGCAGATCAAATGTCTTCATGATTGAAATGGGGATAAACAAAAGGCAAAGTATTTTCTGATGACAAGATAAGCAATCACTGAAACGAAACCTATTGAATCTACAAGGGAATTAATTTTGCAATATACCTTCGTCAAGTACTTTCTAAACAAGATGAAGAATCGTATTTTCATTGGAAGATCTGAATTCTCCACGGATCACCTGCGTGAGACTATATCACGAATTGCGCAATGCGATGGAAAAAGCGCGATTAGGGGTAATCATCTCAAATTAATTATTCAAAAATAACATGAGGACGATTCTTAGCAAGATTCGATGGATCATAGACAAAGTTAAGAAATGGTCCGTCCACTAGCAGGAGTTTCTGCAGGGAACGGCGCAAGAAATGAAACTTTCACAGACTGATGTGAACAAATCTGCGCGTCGAAGGCAAGTTTCATCAATTTGAATCAGCTAATCTTATACAGCATGTCATTTTGTGAAAAAGCAAAAACGAAATTTCAGGTAAATCATATTTGAAACCAAAACATGTGTTTTTAGACCCAATGATTGAGCCCTTTTAGGTCAATTATTCACTGATTCCATAAAGGATCCGTTCTAAAACGAAATATTTCTTTGAGAACCTTGAGGATGTCTTCTTTTCAGAAAAAGATTGAGTTGCTTAAAGGTTGAATAAATTCCTCAATATGAGTCTTCAGATCATGCTTCGAAACGTTTGTGGTAGTTTAGCACAGCTGATAACGTCACGTCTCCGTGGCACAGTGGTCAAGTGCTTGTCCTAGCGATCTTTTGGTCCAGAGGTCGAGCCCCGAAAGTGTTATTGGAAGTCGTTAGTAAGGGCATCCGGACTAAAAGATCACAACGCTTCAGATTAAAGTCTGACTGTGTCAGCACCGTCCAAGCCTCCATTATGGGGGAGCGATGACTTTAAACCGTCGTAACGCGACGCCAAAAGTGATTGTGCACAGCGTCCTGGGTTCAAGACTGGCCGCATGGGAAAGAACCACTCGACGATTTACTGATACTAACCTTCAGTGTCTGAGTAGGTTGAGTCAGCCTCATTATGGCTTCATGCTATGGTTGCAGTAAGGAAATGTAACATAAAAAAGGACGAAGTTGAAAAAGAACACAGAGGAAGTCTCTCAGGAAGAAGTTTGAGTCGAGCTCAAGTGGACTCAATGATTTCCGTGCTGTTCAATGCAGAGGGAGAATATTTTCTAGTCATTTACTATTCATCTTCCCAATCGGATAAATTCCTTGGATTATGATGATAAGAAATTTGTGATAACTGTCTGAGGAATGTAATCTTCATTTCAGTCAAGATTTCATTTCTCTTATCTTCTAATCCCTCTGCATACTTTCCGAGATCTCGGCTCGCCTTTTTCTGACCATGTTCTACTTGTCTTGTCCATTAATGTGTCTCAATGTCGACTTTCTATAATTCATTTCCACAACGTAAATACACACCGATTACGGGAGCTGTAAAGAATTATCACATTCGACTCACAGTAAACCTTCAATTTAATTTATACTGCAATTGGATACTTTCTACGGTACTCAACTGATTTAATTGCCAAAAACAAAATGGAATGGAACGAAGGGATGCTGAATCAGAATAGATAGGAGAATTCAAACGATGGCAACAATGTATTACAAATAAGTAGACTTCAATCGTAGCAGAGAATATCAAAGCTTTCGAAATGATGAATTTTGAATCTGATAAACTCTAGGTAATTAGCGGAATGTCGAACATGGAACCCTCAACTTCAGAAGCAAACCATGCGGGATCGATTAGTAAGATTGAATTGTCAGATGGCCAATATACAAGTGGTCTGAACCTGATGAACTAGCAATGACAACGGCATGAAATATAGATGCATGTGATGACTCAAACTGAAAAACAGATATTAGTTTCATTTGTTAAACGCTGTAGTGTGTTTCCTCAATCGAAATATAGAGCGAAGATTTCTTGCGGTGGTTTCTATCTTTTCCATTTTGCGAAAAACGCTTCAAAATAGGCATCAAATTTATAATTGCACGACGTTTCGGAAGTCTTGGTCACGTACAAGTGAACCAAATCAGGCTTTACGAACATCAAAGATCATAAAATACAAAATTTAAATATAGATGATGTAAAACTTAAATCCAATGTCTCCAACTTTAAAAGGTCGAAAAGATATCTAGTGCGTCCATAAGAGTGCGCTAACTTTTAGAAGGGAGGGGATCGAAAGCTACCTGGAGACGTAGGGGTTCAGGACATCTTCGTTGAATCACTCACTCCGTCTCCTAGCATGTACATAGCGCATTAACTGCACAGTGCGGATCTAACATTTCTACAAATATTGAACATGCATTTTGTTTTTTATGTATATCTATACAATCATTGCATTTATTACACACTCATATATAACTCGCGGAAACACATTCTTGAATCGCATGTTGGTAGGTCTCACGAGTATTTTAAACATCGAATTGACTATGGTTAGTTCAAGAACGAAACGATAGAATGTTATATTTCGAAAGAATTACAAGTAATGTTCATAGTATCAGTACATGACAACTATCTTCATATATACACCATCGAGACGCAATCAAACTAAATTTGGCTTACAGCCGGTATACATGTATATGAAAGTAACTCATTAAACTTTGTGGCGATCAGTTGAGTCTGACGGTTCCAAGATGGACTTACTTTGGATATTTGAATAAAATACGTTAGTTTCTTCGATCCACAAGTTGGCTAAACCAATGTTTTAAGATAATCAAAATGTCAAAAAAGTAATCTATTTATGCATTGATATTCGAGTTAATATTGATCATTTTTGAGCCCTTTGGGAATCCACCGGTCACATGAACCCAATGTCCCGTCCTATAGGGGAATCCCGGGCCATCCTTGTGAGTTACAGGGCAATTGTTCAACCATATGGACCCAGAGTCTCACATAGAAGACATCAAAGGTTTCAAGCAAATCAGCATGGTCCTGCTCTCAAATGCAATATCATAAGGCTAAAATATCCGATACCTGGACAATGAACCTTCAGTTTCGCCACTGCGGATATACATGATCTTGGAATTATTTTTTCATGCACTTTGCTGTATAGTTAACGTATACAGTATATTGGAGCAGTCACACGGTGTACGGATGATTTCTCACATTATTTCCGGATCATGTTTTTGCGTAAGTGTCTAATACGGGTTTTCTATATTCTCTGGAATATAACCTGCGGGTTATATCACTTTTCACAATTCAAGTACGGATTCTAATTTGAGGATGGGTTGCTTAAATAGATTTCTGAGTGTTTGATTTACCACCCGATATTTTAGTGATTAGATACGAACATAGTGAACATTGTTAATGAGTCGGAATACAAAAGGGAAGAAATCGAAGGAGAAAAACAGAGAAACAAAGACGAGGAACTCGAGACACAAGGTTTGGAAGCAGTAAAACCAGAAGCTCATTTCGGGTGACGATACAGTAACCCGACCATTTTGATTATATCTATCGTTTTATATCGATTTCTATGAGTATTAGTTGAGACATATAATCGATCATTTCCAGTTATCTTAATAAAAAATGCAGTCTTACTTAAAGATGACAACGGAAATAAATTACTTAAATATGCAGTTTCATTATATGATCATCATGACATAGCTCATGTATCTACACTATATGTAAAAACATCTGCAGTATCAACTTGTAATGCACATATATGTTACTTTAATCATTTAGAATTCAAGAACTTATGATCAAGTCAATTGCTGAACAATTAGAATTATTGACTCTTAGATGATATAGAAACCACTTACAACCATATGAAGTCACACTCAATGGCAGTGGTTTCATTATATAACTCGTAAACATCTTATTTGATGATTTTAAATGCGCAGTTCATGAAGTTTATGAGTGTAGAAGTGTAAATGCTGGGTGGACTCTACTGGATACTGGCTACTAAGTCTACTGACTGGACTCTGTCCTTCTTTCAAATGCCTGAGGCACATTACAGTCAATAGTGACTCTATTTTTTTTGACAGATGCTAATTTTTCTCTACTATAAATTTAATTTTTGAGACTGTGCATCTTAAATGTACAGGACCGCGCTTGGTTGGGTTTGAGCGTCCATGATTTAGCGGTCGAAACGCGATCGTCCTGACCAAGTTCCTGTTGATGACCTCATTAAAAATAGTCAAATAATTTATATGCATATTTTGTACAATTCTATTTCACGTTTTATCTTAAGGAACTATAATATCAATTCTCTTGCACACCTGGTAGATTTTAGATAGTGTAATCCCGCTGTGTTAGCTAGATCTGGTATTTTGATTGGAAACAGACCTGCCCTCTTATCATCTGAATGGGCAGACTGCTAAATAGAATCTTTTCAATATATAAGTGATTTTGAACAGAACGACTTACTCGCCAATTCATTACACATGAGGAGAGGAGAACCATTGTTTGTCCTTCTAGTAAGTATTTTGAAATTTTTGGACATTTGAGGATATATAAAAATTTTCTTTTAAATCATGTTTTGCACCTACTAAAAATTAACTAGTTGTTAGTTTTTTTTTTAAATTTTGCTACATTGACGCACTTTGCTGCGTTGAAATGCATCTATCTCATGATTGTTCAAAGATGTACGGCATCATTAGTTAGCATCCTGCCGTCAAAAGTGGACAAATGCCTCAAACTAATGAATTCTAATGTATTGGCAAAGCATTTTCTTTCTTTAATAATCAGATGGAAATTCAGTATTTATAGACATGAAGTTTTTCAATATAAAGCTTCAGCAGTATGATGTGAAATAATTCATGTTTTCAAACGTCCTAAATTGACCTTAAAAGCCAAAAAACAGTTTCCGCGTTGTGTAAATAAACTGCGTGTCAATAAAGCTTTGAAGAGTAAGACAAATAACTTAATTACAATAGCTTTTCAATATTCCACCAAAGTACAAAAGTGTTACATCATCAACAAATTGGATAGATAAAGGTCTTTCATTAAAGTACACTAAAAACATGCACTAAAGATCATTTGGCATATAAAATCTCAATATTTGAAAAAAGAAATTTCTTGTCAGTTTCAAATAGCAAAAGAGTAAAAAGGTGATTGAATTAATACAGAAAAGAGCATTATCTTTTTCTATCTATAACTCCACAACATTCTAGCTTTGTATACGCAGAGCGCGGAGGTTTTGCCGATGCTCAGTGTCTCACAAACACTCAACCAAGCTACCTTGTGCTTTTCGTTCAGTTCATCGCTCACTGGTCGAAAATGATCTCAAAATCATGTACGACTGTGCAGGTGTTACAGGTGCTGCACGACGATGTGAAATGTATCAACATTTCGCTACATGAGGTTATCAAGGGAGCAGTTTCGCAAATGAATAAGATGAAGAGAATGAAAGGACATCGAAGATTGAAATAAAGGTATCACACGACCGTTTCAAATGTCTAGCTGTCATAATTTTCACATGCTTATGATTTGAAGATGCAACCGACACAAAGCTTCAAGGAGTCTGTGGGAGATACTGACCATGAAAATCTGCGACAAATGAAAGCAATTACTAAAACATAGAAACATACGAAAATGTGAAATTGTGTACCCTTTGCAGCTTCATGTTATTTGCCATGTAACAAAAATTCACAAACCTCTACAACACCTCCGATATTGAAAATCGAATTCTTGTCGATTCCATTCGTGCAGCATTGAATTGGTTTCAAAAAAATATACTATATTCATTGCATTATTAAATAAGAATCGCCGTCTACTCTTGATATTAGATGAGCATTGAATCCGAAATGATCGCTGGAATCAGACTTGAACAGGGACTGCAAATATTAATTGACTGGGTCAGGTACCAATTATTCATGAGTCAGAAAAGTGATTTATTGAGCGATTATTATAAGCTATACAGTGTAATATAGGCCTACACAGTCAATATTATAGTATTCTGTAGGAGTATTCGCATTTAAAACGAAGGAAAGTTTGGCTATAGCCTAATGTGAAATTTGTTCTTAGTAATATATAGCATTCATTTGAACACTGATGTGTTTGAACTGGAAAATATTACGCTTGTAGAATAGAGGAGAACATACTCGTACATATTAATTATCAGTCATTGTTTAATATTGTTATCAGCGCATTTCCATGTTTTGTCACGCAAATTGCATGTAGTTCAACGAACACAGTGATGCAGAAAATCCATGCATGTAAGTACATTAAGAGTTTTTATGCGCCTTCGTTAACCTAAGTGCTATGGGAATAACCTTTTAGGTATATATCAATCTTCCTACATTTGGTAATAAAAAATAGTTGCAATGAATTCACTCCTCATTCAGTGTGATCCAATTAAATTCTTCCAGCCCCTGAACCTGAAACCAGATGAGGAATAAGCCGAATCATTTCATCAGTTGCGTTTAATGGTATGTGCTGACTATTCATGTATTGATTATTCGTCTTATTCCGAGGTAGATTACATGTAATCCGTTTATGACACCACAGATATGCTTCAAATGACAAAAATACTTATTTCATCGCGTCAGCAGTACTGTGGATGGTTTTTCACGCTTCAGTTTCTGTTGCGACTTCTTAAAGGTCAGAATATTTTGGCATTGATTTGAAGACCTGAGGCACTTTCCAATTCACTGATAACGTGGGTCACGTCGTAAATCTGACCAGGCCAAGTGGATTAAGTGTTTGGTAATGACCCGCAGGGTGAACTGTCGGCAGAAAATATTGAATGAGCTGCTCTAGTACGGCAGCCAGAACAGGTTTCTGCCGACAATGAGACATTCACAGAATGATGTGAAGCTATGCACACGACAAATCTGCACGTCTGTCGAGTTCTACACGTTCCCTCTCCTTGTCGGCAGGATCAAAGAAAACCACATGCAAATCCAATTGGAAGCAGCAGACTAAAGTTTTCGGCTGAAAATGAGAGTTTCTTCACCATCTCTGGGGTGTTTTCACAAACGCATCCATCTGGGGGTGCATATTTCCGAAACTACATGTCCAAATTCAAAACAGAATACACCAAAAGAAAGCTCTCACATTGACGAGTCAGAATACTATCATTGTTTTGATATTCAAGATCATTGTGGAGGTCAAATGTAAGGTCAAAGGTCAAAAAGATGATTTTTTACTATGATAATTATTTCTTGATTTATTTTTTCTACACCAAATGGAAGCTCATATGATGATGAGTCAGAATATGATGATAAAAAGATGCAAGAAGGAAAACATTGAGATTAGAAATACCACTAAATATTAGCAAGTTTGTATCTTGTAATCCGGTCTAATTACGAAAATTTCACAAACTAAATTTCTGAATTCAAAGCGTCGAATTCTAAATAGAATATACAAGGGAATTATCATTTTCTGTTCAAATTGAAACGAGAACACTTTCTTTTATAAATTCGAATAGTTTAAATTTTATTTGTACACCTGAAACATTCAAAGCGAAAATAGCACAAACTCCGATAAATCTGTCGAGCATCATTCTGTGAAGTCTCATTTTCTGGGATCATTCTGTAAGAATTTCACTATTGGCCAAGTTCCCTGCAGAAGCTCGTTCTGGTCGCCGGACTCATTCCCAGTGAACACTTGCAAAATGGATGCTGAGTAATTGAACACGCAAAGATTTAGAACACTATGTATTTGATTTGTCCTGAACAAAGGAAGTTATGTGTTTGATTTTTCTTTCAGTTATGGTTTAATGTGTACCAGTAAGTAGGCCCAACATCAGTCGCAAATTACATATTTATTTCGTTAAATATCGTTAAGATTTTCGTACCTTTGCACAAACATAATTTTTGATGAATGTGCTTGAAACACTTGACGAAATACTACTTTATCATAAGATTCATTCTTTCCTGCTTTCAACAAAGTACGTAGTTAATTTCAAATATTCATTATAGCTATAGATAGAGTAGGGATATATAGGTAGAGTATCGACTCAAAAAAAGTATCTGCATACAGTGAAAAATTTTATATGAAAAGATTCAGTTTTTTGCGGAGATCACGTTCCTGCTGTACAAAAAATTATTTGAGCAGTTCTAAAAAAGTCAAAACTTTGCCAATTTATATACTACCGAGATGACTCCTCAATATAAGTAGTATGAAGCAAGTTGTATATCAAAAGGAATGAATATTTGCTAATAAGCATCCTAACTAATAGGAAATTAGGCTGATTATCAAGGGAATTTCATGATCCGTATTATAATGGAAGTCTTCATGAAAACGTCGAGATATTATTCGTGCTTTCTTGGCTGAAATTTCAAGTTTTTAATTCAATTTTCACCGGCATGATTTTATAATGCGATCACTAAATTCATGTTTCATTTCTTGAATCTGATTGGTGATGTTGACCCATTTACATCTTTCAATGTTCATTGAAATCATTGTCTTTGATTATGTGATTTTGCTCTGCCAGTGGCAGGTTGCTTATGATGATCACTCTTAGGAAGATTCTCTTGAGGTTGAGCATGAAAGCAATAGCGCAGGTCATGGAGTTGCTAATTTAGGAAACATTACCTCTCGAAGGCTGTCATGACACGGATGATCTAAAATAATATCATTTCCTTCTGCTTTGCTATCATGATCAGTCAATTCCGTTGTAATTACTTCAAAACTGCATGAATGTGCATATCTCACATTTGGAAACAATTCCGACTGTATCCCCCTTAAGTTCATTTAATAAAATCGAAAGTGTATACACATTGGGGATTAAATAAATGCGGAGTTACCACTCTACCTAACATACTTACTCTATAATTATGGCTTCTTTCACACTCCCTTCATGCCAAACATTCCCATTCATTATTTTTGCAATTCTAATTCAGCATGTAAACTCGCACATGCGAAGATGTTACTGCCTATTTTTAATTAGCGAATACTTGCCATAATGCAGTGATGTTGACTTTTACGCAAAATAATTAGAAAGAATAAAATGTCAATCTGATGACTGAAGAATAGTGCAGTACAAAGACGCCTACACCTCCGTCCCAATATCGGCAGCACAGCATTGCTCAAAACCGATCAGCTGACGATCAAAAGTAAATGCTCGTGTTATCGCAACATCTAAATCCATTAAAACAGTAGCCTTGATTGACACCAACCGCGCAGTTAATGCAGATTTAAGACATTTGCGGTAGATTTGATAACAATTGTTTCCAGAGAATGATTTCACTCAGTTCTGTGCGACCATAAAAAGGAGTTCCGACACTGTGATCCAGGCTTAGAGGCGTGGACAGATACATGTCCCCGGATGGCAGTATTCAGTTTAAGCATTTCCTTCAGTTTTATTAACGCAAAAAAGTCATTATTGCATGCATAAAGGCATCTCAGTAAAGATAATGCTTGTGAGCTGATGAATGCAGGAACACATCATCAGCTTCTCTCAGTTAATGGAAATAAGCAATATAATAATACTAAGCATGGCTTCGAAAAAACCAATAATACGAGTACATACCATGGAATTGATGACTAGACAACAAGTTATTGAAAAACAAGCAATTTCAGATGCATGCTTATGTTTACACATATACCAATAGATTGCACTGCATCTATTGGATGCGCATGGAACTACGATTTCGTTATTGTACGATGAACCAGGAAGTCATTAGTTAATAAGAGAACATAAATATAAAGGAAATACTTCAAACACTGAAAATTGCAAAATCGTTCAACAAAACGTCACACAGACACAAAAAATCAAAACTCTAAAAAACTTTGCGCGATTGATCTGGTCGAGAGCTTTGATATGGTCTCGCAAAACCTTCAGCGAGGCAGGGTGTCCGCGGTTCCCGTGTGAAAAAATTCCAGGACATTTCCAGAAAATGATTTTCATAATTTGGTTGCAGAATTAACTAAATATCATGCAGTGTCATGGCTCATACTACCGTCATTATCTTTTCATCAGAGCAATTTCAAAACTTTTCAAGTGAATTTAATTCGAAGATTCCTATTCAGGCATGAAAATCCGTCAGTGAAAAAAGTCGGAAAATTTGTGGAATGCAAACTTCAGACATCCATGGCTACCCGTTAGCGACATCCATTAAGTTGGCCCTGCATTCATCCCTAAATTTCTAAAGCTGATGAACCACTGCTGAATTGTACTTGTGTATGAAACAATTGTTCTTCTGATATGTGTCACCCAATAAAGCTGCAAGAAGCGACTTAGGTCCTGACAATATCAAATTTCGAAATGCAAGATATAGGGATCAGCAAACACTTAATTTATACATAAAATCCATACTTAGTTTCAAAAATTGACCCCCACACAACATGTGCCACTAAAAAACGCCAAAAAATTTGCAGTTTTATATGTTGAATTCGAATTTCAAAGGGAAAGATGAGAAGTTAGTATGGTATGTATATTTGTAAATTCTATGAAAATTTCCTTGTATTCTTTTGTAGTTGTGAGATGTCGAAAAGAGCAACGATTTTTACCTTGCTGAATTTTGAAATACGGATGATAAAAAATCACTATATAGCATCCTATCATATATTATTGTAAACTATATCAAGCTATACAAGTAACAAAAACTACAATACTCGCTTATTCGTGCATGATAATTAAGTTTGATAAAATGATTTCAAATATGGTATATTTGTATATATAGTGATACTGTAATTGCAGCTTCAATTTGTCAATTTCGATCGAGATTTTTTCTAGTTTTTTTTAAATGATTCAAGCTTTTGTGCCTCTAAAACGCATATTGACTGCAACTAGAACTTCTTAATCACAATAGGTTACTCATTTATAATCGTGCTCATTTTCATCTATTGAAGTTTTGAAACACTGCAGCATTCCAGGACAGATTCAACTACAAAATTCATGTGGAGAAAAATTCTGAAATTTCATTAACATTGAAAACATCACAAAATATTCAACATTTCTAAAAATTCCAGGACACTTTTAGGCCGCAGACACCGTGCGAGGCAAAACGCGACTTATTAGTGTCCGTGAAAACTAGGAAACATCAAATTGTCCACGTGGACATTTATAACTTTGATCATCGCCGGTATCTCCTTATATTTAGGCTATTTATGAGTGTAGTGAATATTTAGACTCATCATCTTCTTCTATCATACACCCCTTTGGTCGTGAAAATTCCTTTTACTTGCAACGAAAACTCTTTTCGTCCTAGATTGTGCAAACCAAGGAAGAACGGATAAATTTTGTAACTTATATTCTTGTTTTTGTTAAATTCTTTGTGTAAAGATCCTCACGTGAAAAGTCTCAAGATTTCTAGCATCGAGACTTTGTAACTTCAACAAGTAACAAGTGCACCGGCATTGAATACTTTTCATGCATTTTACATAGGAAAGAAATTCATGACCGTTGCCACCTATTAAAACAGGACTTTACCTGGTCCTGAAAACCACACAAGCTGACCGCATTATTGTTTCACAAACTAGAGTGGCAGAAGGCCTGTAGTTCAGTGAAAAATGCTGCAGTGAATGTCTGCCCGTCAGAGAGGACTAAGTATTTCAGCAGTCTGTTGTCTGGTTCCCCAATTTCATTTTTAATGACTTTGTCGCTCATAGATGTCAATTTCCGCTCTATTCGTCTTCATACTTGAGAGTGAAAGGCTAGTGATCCGATGAAGGCGTCAAATTAATCGCCACCTTCGACTCACCAATTTCCTCTCAGTCTCAATTTGAAAGTTGGAAACTACACAATGCGAGATTCTCATTCCAATTAGTGAAATCTAAAAATACGTCGAGTCTGTCAGCCGAGAATAGTTTTGTCCTGGCAGAGATTGAAGTTGACGATATGTCATCCATGAAGCAGCGACAAATCCCTGGAATGTATTTCTTCTTCCAATACTTTAAAAACTGATTCATGATAAAGAAGATGAACACAGAGTTTGTTAACGCCTACGGTTTCATCCGAGATTGTAACAAGCCGTCAACATTGAAGCTAATGAAATCCGATGGAGAAAAGAGATTATCACTCACTAGGCTGGTTTAAGTATCTGACACGTTATGAAAACAGCTGATAGAATCTGTCAGAACAATAGAAATGTATCACTTTTGATATCGAAGAAGGTAAACAGAAGGTGAAGTATCTTCGAAAAGTCACATACTTGAAATGAGGATTTGAACGGCTTCTCACATATAAACCAGTCCGTTATGTGCTTTATTAGTTCCGCTGTGATTTTCATTTTCCGATAGAAAACCTGCTACAAGCCTCAATGGCAGATAAAACAGCTAATCAACCAATTTCCATTGACTTCATTAAAATCTGAAATTCAGTGTCATCACTCATCAGGGGATGATAAATGTAGGCGCAATACAAGACCGACGTCATCTCCGGACCGACCTTCCAGCTCTGTGCGGACCTATGATGCCCAAAAATGCAACTACCGAGGCAAAAAAAGACAAAATCATCTGTTGTTCAGCGCATGATTTGCAATACATTATTTGTTAGCACAATTGTGATGTTTTTTACGGAAGCAGCACCGTGCTAAAATATACGTGTTTAATAATTACAGAAATATAAACTCTCGCACTGATAAAATTTTATGACATAGAGTATGTAAAAATTCAGACATCGAAAGGCAATAGGAACCACAAAGACTGATTTTATCCGGAAATAGAATTTGCTTGAGAAAACTATTTGTCTGGTAGTTGGACAAGAAGTGTTGTGTAGTATTGTGACTTAAATGTATCAATTCGCTTGAATCGAACAATCTACAACAAATACTGGAAACTCTGATGGTTTGTTTTAACGTACCGGTTCCAACAGGGAAGCGCCCGTGCTGCTCTTATGTCATCAATGCGAAGTGCGAATTGTTGCCGGACGATGTACGAGCCAAGTTCTTCCCATTGAATATTTCTGGTAAGTTAGCGGGTTTCCAGAGGTTTCTAAGAACTGATCCCAACACTGATCCATTTTGTTGGCGTGACAATGGTACTTCTCTGCCAAGAAAAAAGAAAAGCAAATTTCTCCGATGGGCACTTTCTCTTATAAAACGCGACACCCCTGTGATTGTGTCGCGCTTGATAGAAGAGGTACCCGTCGGAGAAATCTACTTTTTCTTAACCAATTCCGCGTGGAGACTCTGTTCCTCGCTGCAATAGCAGTGGCACTTCTCTGTGTTAATACAATCAAATATTTCTCTTTCCAAATTATCGTTTTTGGGCGTGAAATGACTACATCACATCAATCTGGAACAATTTAAAAATGAAGAATTCACATAAACAAATTTCTACGGATTTTCTTACTGCGCTGGCTTTTATTTTATCTTTGAAGACCACATACACTGGATGATAACAAAATGGGTCTCCCTTGGCCTGCAGATGTAGGAAATGCGCAGATGAGTGAGTAATCAGCTGCTAGATGGAATTGTTTCTCGTGTGAATCAGCTTTCCAAACTTTCATCTCCTTCTCACGAACACAAGGGTGATCACCGACAAGTCCAATTCGTTTTGGTCCCTAGATATCAAAACATCAACAAACACTGACTGTTGGGACATCTTTAGCAAACACTGGCAAACTCAATCCGAATATTTTGTTATACACTCTCAGTTCTAGTGATCGTGAAACCTCAGAAAACATAATGAATCGATTACTTTCTCATCCACACTTCTAATATTTGCCAATTTCTCGATATTCCGATTTTGAAGTCTGAAGATCACCTGGTGTTTGACAAGCAGCTGTGAGCTCAACACGCTATTGAGTCTTCAAAGTGGACAACAAGTTCTTGAGAACAAGCCTCTCAAGGATTTGAGGATGATTTGATCGATGATAAGTAAGTGATCTGATTGAAACACAGCATTAATTTGACAGCCGAGTTGCTTTAAATGAATGAACCTGCTTATACTCAGAATCAAATTGGGCGAGCGCCTTCTTTCCAATCTACCGTGCTGTAATTTATCCCACTGTTATCCCTTTTGTGACTGACCCGACCAGGGTTCGAACCCAGGTCTCCCGGACGCTGAGCGAGCACTCTACTACAAGGCCACAGCGCCGGCTACTAACAGTTCTACAACGTCAATGATGTCTCCGATACTGCGCATGAGCAGCATGCTAGGAGTTCACTCCTCCAGACCATTCCAGTTGATTTCATGGCAGGCAACTTCATGATGAAGCATGTGCGTGTATGTAACAATCCACCGGCTTTCCCCGATTATCATGTATTGAAGCAAACTTCTTAGTAAGCACACATCTTAGAAAATGAAGGAAGAGAAGATCTAGATCAGTGGTTCTCAACAGGGGGGCCCATGGCTCCCTTAGGGAGCCATAAGACCATTGGCTGGCGGCCACAAAAAGAGCACATACAGCACGCCGAAGTTGTGTATCAGCTAATCCATGGATAACTGCCAGGTTAGACGGTTAGAGTGCTCCCCGTCAGAGAAACGGATGGGACACTGATATAAATAAAATAAGGATGTTGCTTGAGCACCATTGGATAAAAAAAGGAATTAGAAACGCTTTGCTTTGAAACGTATCTGTCTGCTTCGAGTACATAACCGAACATCAAAAAATTTGTGCTAATAAGTCAAGAACAGATGTCGCACTGAATCTCAGGTCGATGTTTTTTACGGTGTATTTGATCTTCCTAAATTCGCACACGAAGGGCTTAATAGCATGGATCTTGAAACGCTGAATACAAAAATCAACTTCATAAGTGTCACAGCCAGTCGCTTTCGGTTATAGGTAAGGTTAAAAGATTCCCATTGGAATCCAATGGTAAAATTCAAGAAATATCTATGGATTGTGAAACACTTGGCAATTTTGTCACATTTTCTTTTGCAGAAAAGAAACTATTTATCAGAATGCCATGAAATTTGAAACATGATTGAGTTCCGATCCTAACCTTAGATATAAATGTTGAAGTGAGTCACATGATTCAGTGTTTGATGTTTGAGAGCCTCTACAAACTGAGTGAATTTCATGCTTTGACTTAATTTTGGCGATTTTACTCATTTTGTAAAGGCTCTCAGACATCAAATACTGAATCATGTGAATACTCCAATCATGTTTTTTTATTACGAACCAATTTAAGTAAATTTATGCAATCGCAAGGGTTGAAGAAACTTGGAGAAAGTAGCAACAAAGAGGTTGAATGGGAAATGAATTGCTATCAGACATTAAACAGAGGGTCATGGAAAGTCGAATGGCTGGGAAGGGGGCAACAGACCATGCGAGGTTGAGAACCACTGATCTAGATAATGTAATGTGATGGATTGTGTATTTCATTTTTTGTTGTTAAAATCTTTAAATCAGTGCCCGTTTGCATAATCGGAAGCATAGATTTTAGAATTAACATAGGGTCTCTTAAATAATATGTTGGCTTAGAAACCAGTTAAGTTGAGAATCTGCATATGAAGTAAATTCGTGTATGTCCAGATTAGAACTGGAGTCATTGAGTCTCAATACATCCTTACATTTCTGTAAGTCAGAACGGAGGCGAAAAGCTGCGATAATTATGCGAGCTACTGCATCAAACTGCTCTCCAATAATTGATATCTAAAATGTCTTTCTTCAGTAAAGTCTCCTTGATGTGATAATTAATGGCATCGAAGATTGGATGAACAATCGAAGATTTGAATGTGTTCTGTCTTCGATTTGATAATTATTAGTTTAAGATGATATAGAAAAAAAGAGAAATTTATGAGCGTCATTAAATGTCAATACAACACTGACGAATCAATGAAGTAACGACTTTATGAAACATTTTGTGACGTGACATCGAGAATCCGATTGTATCCAAACAGATAGCAGACTTTTGTTTAACTTTCTTCCTCTTCATCCTGCGCTACCTTCTGCACACAACCATTCCATCGGTTAGGGGCACAGAATTAGATTTTTTAAGCGCGTCACTTTGCAAGAAATGCAAGCTGATTCAAAGCGATGGCACATGCAGGAACCTTATTAAGTGGGCAAAAGTCAGTTTTAATACCTTGCAGAGATAGGAAAAACAGTCGTGCGTTGCTTGCGGATTGCTCTGAATTCCTTCAAAATTCTCCGATCGCCACGATTCCTTCAGATTAGAAGAATTCAGATCATTGCGCAAAAGTTTTCTCTTAATGTTAGGCCCTCCGATCATTATTAAAAAGTTTGCAGGCTCACGAAAAAACGTTCACCAACTTCTCTGTGGAACTTGACATCGTCTTTTGCTGTGTGATCCGGTTGATAACAGTCACTGAAACTTTGCACAATTTGGCGTGTTGAATGCTGAACTGGCTGCTCATTGTTCGATTGCCATGACATTATGTCAGCAAATTGTGCCATTACATTGACGTTACAGGTGCCAATGTTTCCTTTCTAGTTAAACAGAAGGAGAGACGACCGGTCTGTGGGTAGGGGTTTCAGCCTTCACGCAATGGCAGCGCTTAACCTTTACATTGACATCAGTGACACTTCCCCACGCAGACAGACTCGAACTCTGGACCTTCTGGACTTTATGTCGATATGCGGCACGTGACCAACTGCGCTATCATACCACCTATTAATGGCAGGGAGTTAATAACGATAGAGTCATTGATTATCAATGCAAAACTGCTTGATAGTGGTTGAATGCCACAACTGCCACAAACTGAGGGCTTGGACGGTGCTGACAAAATCCAAAAGCAGCCTTCCAAAATAACTAATCCGACAGTTACCGACAACAAAGGACTGAGTCTTTGTATCATTGACCTCATACTTGAAAAGCAAAAAACTGCATGGACAAAATTACTAAGTAAGTGGCGGACGAAACGTCCGCGTTTTAATTGTTTATTTTAAAATGCACATGAACGTGCAGTATATAGCAAAGGAAAAGCCTATCATAGATAATTTTCAAAATAATGAAAAAAAAACAAAATCTGGAAACAGGAGAAAGAGAATGAATCTAAGCAATGTCACCGGAATTTACAAATTACTGTGTAGGAGGGTAATTATCTAAACATAACTCGGTTTCAGGCAGTCACTCTGAAATGATACATTGTTACCACATCGTGCGAAAAAATCCTTCGGGCAGGACGCTGGATATATCTTGAGATTCTGGACTATGAGATTCCCAGATTCTCATGTCGCCAGAATTGAGATTTTGTGGCCTTAAACCGATTTCTCATGAACTTGAATCATCTATTATTTTCATCAGTTTTTCACATTTTTCTCATCATCAGGAAATACATGAATAATTTAGTGATATAGCCTTGAGTTTCAAAATACTTCACTTTCATCACTTAGAAATTTGAAGTTTATAATTAATTGAATTGATTATATAAAATTGAATAATGCTTTCCTAGTTAGATTAATCATACTGTGTGCTTAAAGATCACTCCTCTATATCTGTTGCGACAAAGATTAGCGGATAGAATTGCAGAATAACTTAATTTCAAGTAAAACTGTATAGCAAATGTCGATTTGTTCAAAACGTTTCGGTGCACCGGTTCTCGCAGAAGAGCCGATGCACCGGCGCACCGCACACATCGCTAGTTAATATGAGATTCCTGGATGCAATCACATGAATTGAGTGGTGCAATTTAATTCACAAGTAATGCATTGGCAACGTCTTTCACATGTATCAATAGGTTTGAGACTGCATGGTTGCTACCCATTCATGAGAGGAAAGGTTTTCGAAGCTGCAATAATAAAAAAGCTACTTGTACAATTCGGTATCACAAGAAGGATTATCAGTTGACTTGATTTAATAGCCACAATATCAACAATGGCTCGGGTATCAGTGTATGGGAACTGATGAGCAAATTATCAAACTCGACGATAAAGAAATGAATGCTCCTAAACGAGTGAGAACAGACAGACCGAAGAAGCCTTAAACAGATCGTGAATTTTTCTCAATGCTGTTATTATCCATATTAGATGGCGCCGTTCACTTGAAAACCCGAATTTCAGCTTGATGTTTATGCGATGGTGTAGGAAGTGTATCAAACCAATTCAGTATTGTAGGGCAGAATGTTTGATGAAACCATAATCTCGGCAGAATCTATTGTATATAAAGGAAATAATAGCAATTAATTGAATATTTCCGGAAAACAATCTTTTTACGACGTGTACAAAGTGTTCAGAACTTTCGTATTAGGTTTTGCTTGCCAATATCGAGTACAGGGACTACCTCTTACTTTGAAAATTATTTTTTAACCAACTGTTCTATCATTTTGCAATATTCGAACTAGAGGATTGTGAGTCAATGTTGCGGAGTTATAAAAATTGATATCAAATGAAAGATTAGATCAATATCTAGCTGATGATGTCACACCCAACCTCGGACGATTTAGAACGCCAGACGCTTGATATTTTGGAAAAAAAAACAGCGATGGGTAAATGTGATCAAAGTAAACGAAATACACAAATAAGAATGACATTTATCAAATTTCAGCGGATGGAATCACCACAAGACAATACTTAACCTGTTGGGCCGCATCGGTCGTGGTAAAGTTCGAACCAGGGACGTTGGAGCTAGAAGACGTGCAAGCATGCCCTCTAACCACAAGGCCACCGGGCAGTGTGTTAAAAGCGTGAATTTGCCAGAAAGACACTGTCGTAACGCAGACACGTGCTTTGATGCAGGTCCTCTAGATCCAACGTCGCTGGTTCGTACTTTACGACGACTGATGAGGCCCAACAGTCTGAAACATGTCTCGTGGTGGTTACATTTGTTGAGATTTGACAAATTGTCACGTTACAGAATGACATTGTCTGACCTCATTGATCACAGTGGGGTATCAAAACAGTTCAAGGCAACGCTTTGTCCTCAAGTCACAGTAGTTTCGCTTGCATGGGTTACCTTACTTGTCCACTCCAACCTAAAGTACTTCTTCCTCTTAAGTCCGTGCAAAGTGATCACAAAATGGCTTTTTTAGACATTGCATCACCTGATGCGTCTATCTCTGTACGTGAAATAATTGATCTACTATTGCCAGCTACTGTCGAAAATGATTTAAGTTATCATGGTACAGATCTAGAATTTCTAAAGAATTATAGTTTCATCATGAATTTTTGATTCAAGAAAATCCAAAGCTAGTTCTGCGAAAATCAGACTCACGGTGGTGGCATGAAGACATGTTTGGGTTCGATTTCACAGCAATGTTTTTGGGATTTCTGGAATTAAAAATTCATGATGAAGTATTGTCCTTATCATCTCTATTTCTGAGATACGTCGATGACCATTGTGCTCTTCATCTGGCTGATATTGATGTTTGTAGCATTTTGAATTTAAGTCATCCCGCAATAAATGTGAATTTTAGAATAATGGTCCTGCATAATTTTTGAATGTTGCATCTTCTCGTCGATCAGATGGATCCACAGAATTTGACTGCTCGCTATTCCTAGTCGCTGTTTACCAGAAGGGCGGAGTCATATCTCGGATGCGATAATGAAATGGCACACAGCACACACGATTTGCGGTCAAACAATGAGTCGTCACTGAATAAGCAGTGAGTCTCAGACAGCAGCCAGTGGCGTGCGTGTCATAGACATCGAGTTCGGTCGCACTTCGCTGTCACAGTGAAATTCATTGATAAATCCTACGAAGAGATGGGGTGAACTAAATTTCTCGCGCCTGCCAACTTCTAAACAAAGAATCTGACGGATCAACATAAACGAGAAAACTTATGCCCAATGATCTGAATTCTTCGAATCTGACGCAATCGCGGCGATAGAAGCATTTTGGAGAAATTCACAGCAATCTGCAAGCGACGACGACTATTTTTTCCTATCCCTGCAAGGTTTTAGGAATTCCTTTTCGACCCTTTACTAGGTTCCAGCATGTGCCATCATTTTGAATCAGTATTCACTTCTAGTAAACTCAAAGAGTTAAACAATCTAATTCTGTGGATGGATCTGTGCTCCGATAAAATGGACAGTAGCTTATTGCACAATTTCTTATAAACGTACCATGCTTGAAATATTTTTCCTTTCAAAGGACCTTTCATTTTTTATAAGGACTTTTTGTCCATAAACCTATAATGAATCCGAAATAACACGTTTGTTTAAAATGTACGGAAATAAATTTTTCCAAATTTTCAAATACAATTGATAGATTGCAACAGAAATGATTGACCTTGTAGCTAATATTGAACCTGACCCTTGGCAACGGTCCTTCTTGGACTGAACAGAGTGAGATTGTTCATTAACAACTCTCCCAGGGCAGTGCAGACATAGAAAATGGGGGTAGAGAGAAGATGACTGGATAGCTGAAGGTTCAAATTCTAAGATTTGTTGTTATTACATTTTGGAAATGCGGTCACAGGAGATAAGACATACGAGGTCGCTGATAATTTCAATTTGTTACTCTCACATCTCCTACTTCCCTCAACTGTTTGTCCAACACTTGGCAGAGACGATTTTAATTCATCTTCCACTTTGGACCGCAAACCGGCAGCTTATAAATCTTGGAAACTTTGAAGACGGTTCTATCGCCATCTTCACAAAAAGGCAATGAGAACCTGCTACCTCACATTCCATGGGATTTTGTGTCGGTGCCGAAATTGCAAAACGATTATCGCTTCGTGTAGGAAAATAATTAACCCAATCGCTGAATTAATCATGAAATGTCGGATTGTGTAGGAGATGATGCTGTATCAACTGCGGGGTGATTGATATTAATAATAATGTTAACAATTCTTTGTTCATTGAATAATATTCAATAGTTTACCATGAAAATGCAGCAGAAGGTTGTAAATCACGTGAAGGCATACTCGTAGAGAAGGCAAGGAAACAACGGCTTGCAGATTGACTACAAAACTTTACTCAAGAGAAACCGACCGCCGTGGAGCGTGTGGGTTAAATGAACATAGCTTTAAAACTTAAAACATATATTTGAAAATGTGCAACAGTTTATGAACACTTCGTGCTCACTGTCTGTCAAATACTTATTAATTAGATTTGAAGTACATCTGCATTAACAATAAAGAACATAAAATGCTGTATTAAATCACATAAAAAATCAAGTTTTAGATTAATTGGCACAATCGACTATCTCCCTCACATGTTTATCTGTCAACAAATGCTTTGGGAATGTTGTCACAAGGTCAGTTGTTTAGTCTGAACGATTTCATAATCAACATTTTATTTCCAGGCCAAAGAAAATGTGAACACTTCAACTTCAATCAGGATACTGTTTTTCCAATTCCTAATAAGATTCACAGGCCGTTGATATCTTACATTGCAAATGAATAGGAAATGAGGATGTAGTGCAGGATGGACGCTGTAGAGAGAATTAATATCAGTTAGTAATTTGTGAAGAGTAAACATTCTATATTCCAATAGCAAAGAATGTTCTGTAAATCAATCCAGAACTATGTGCTAGCAAACCACCCACGCGGAGACAACTAATTATTCAACCCAGTGAGGATATTTAAGACAACAAACAGGCAAATCGAAGCCCACACAGATGATAATTTGTAAAACTTATTGACACTATTTCGCAAATTCTTCATAATACTGTTCATTAACAAAAAAATGCAGCAAGTGAACATTTCGATTCTTTCACAACAAGCAAGGACATTTGATGCGGTGGAGTTGAATGAGTTCATATGAAAATCATGAATGAAAGACATTGAGTGATGTTATATAACGTGGAGGAATATGGATTAATGGAGAACTCCTTAATCACTTACGATTTGCAGATAACATCGCAGAAGTCGTCGAACAACTGCAGAACATGCTACAGGGGATGAACTACAAAGGCTCAAAAATCGGTCTGAAGATCAACCGCTCAAAAACTAAATACATGAGATCGAACAACGTGACGCGCGGACAAATCACGATAGAAGGAGAGGAAATAGAAGTAGTGAAGAAATGCAACTTGGGACAAGACGTGAACATAGAACGAGATCTATAGAATGAGATCAATCGGCGAGCAAGAGCGGGAGAGCATTCAACTCGATAATGAATGCACTGAAATCCAACATCGACAAATACCAGCTCAGACCTATTCAACAGCACCATCTTATCTGCAATGTTATATGCGAGCGAAACGTGGGCAACAACAAAGAAGGAAGAACAAGCTTTGGCTACAGCGCAAAGAACCATGGAGAGAACTATGGTCGCTATTCCAACATGTCAAGAACGAAGAGATCAGGAAAAGAAGCGGAGTTAGGACATCATTGAAGAGTACTGGAAGGACAAACACCGATGGACTGGACATGTCGCACGACTTCCCAATAGAAGATGGACAAACGCAGTCGCAGAGTGGCACTCGCATCCACGAGAGCAGAGAAGACCAACAGGAAGGCCCGAGAAGATGGGAAGACGGCCTCACGAGAACGTTTGGACCAACATTGAGAAGAATACAACGATCGAGAGACAAATGGAAGAAATGCTGTGATCAGTGATGCCGACCCGGCATCCGATAGTCTGGTCGGTCAAGGAAATGAAGATAATATAACGTGATCTATTAATCAATGAGAGGTTACAAAATTGGCAGTGGCTTTCGTTACCACTTAAAAAATTCCAAAGTATACGCTGTTACAACGATTCTGATTGTTGAGTTGTGCATTTTTTGCGCATAATTCATGCAACACATATCCAAACTATTAACTACATGAAATTCACATTCCTCTCAGAAATAGTTAGATTTTTTGGGTGATCTCACAAGCACTGATGATGATGACATTTGAATGATCTCCCGCATTATAATTAAGTAAATGAGAAGTAAAGACATTTTTATCAGAAGTAAACTTTTTTTGATCGAAAGTATACGATAATTAACAGATCTACGAACGCATTTTGTTCGAATGTGATCATTGTAACTTAAAATAGATTATTGATCAAAAATTTGATTATGCAGCTGAAAAAAGCAGAAGCGACTTTTTAGAGGGGAGAAAGCAGAAATCAGAAAGATGAGCAAAATGCGTCAGATTTGCTGTGATTCTTCAGGTTCGCAGACCAGCAGAAAATCGGACTGTCTGGGTCACACTAGTCCTGGTTCGATTAAAACAACTGACATTGAAGCTTCAGAATTTACAAGTGCATCTTTGCCATCTTGCTATTTTTATCTAGTATAGGCCAATCTGAGACGTGTTGACCAGCACTTGTAGGGCGAAACGCAAAATCTGCGGCTGCAAAGAGACTTTGTGCATAAATTGCTCAAATCTGAGGACTTCTCAGAATTCTATGCAACCAAGGGGCTAGCAGAGTATGTCCATACTGGAAAATAGCCTTGTAAGTGTGCATTCGTATTTTTGTCTCGGGTGGTTTTACATATTCAAGTTAGCAGGCGGGCAGCGGTGTCTGAATATCCCGAAATGTTCTTGATTAAAAACTTGATAAATGGCAAGAAATTCTTTACGTTCGGAATTTCCGAGGAATTTTGATGTGCAAAACGATTCCCTTACGTTCTATTCTTCACTGCAATTTGAACACAATTTTCTCCGATGTACCCCGGCGGATCGTGGCTGGATCTCTCACAATCCCTGATATTCGGGGGCTTCCATCAAAAGAAACGTCAGAATCACCTATCAGAATATATCTCAAGTTCCTGTAGTGGATACTCAACATTATCCTCATTGCTCTCTTTCTCCGGTTGAGTAATCGGACACTCGTAAAACATTTCAGAAATTTGTCAAGGAAATGAACTTTCCTCCGCGTTTTCGATAACACGTAACGGATGACTTACCAATGATTGAAATAGGTTTCCGGGCGAACCTGAGTCGTCCTCGAAAGCCCAAATATTTGCTGCGACAACCTGCGCTCCACATGCGCACTGCGTACTCGAGACCGAAGAAAACAACCAAAACAATTTCCTGAAGAGAAAAATGTGAAAGGTTTAGCTCACGTAGTCGATGGCTGTACCGGAAGCAATGGGAACTTTGTATTATTTAACATCAGAAAACGTATTCAAAGTTCAAAGAAGTTCGACCGTGAGTTGCAAAATTTGAAGCCAAGTTGTCATGAAAGGAACTTCACTTCCTTGCACTTTTACGGAATGCCAAGTATGCGAGAACTCTCTATCCCAAGTGAAATATTATCGGAGCACTATCCGCTTGGATAAATCACGCAGAGAGCAATCTGCGGAGAGAAATGGTGTCCTGGGAGTGATCAATCTGCTACTATCAGTTTGTCCTTGTCGAATTATCGTTGGTATAATCATTGGCAAGATAAAGATAACATAAGAATTAGTTTAAAGTACTTTTTTCATTGCGCATTACCAAACAATAAACTTTCATGTGGTTAACAATTCAATAATTGACCGACTGAATGATGCAAATAGTGAAAGAAGCGGTAAGCCACCGGTTAAACAATTTTTAACGACAAAATCGGTGTTAGAAAATGATGTTATTTTGTATTTGGTCTGCAATTGATGAAAAAACTTTCACAATCTATTATGTGTTCTTAAAAAGGTTTTAAAGAAGCCGCCAGAAAATCCCCTGTGACAAAATTCCCCGAAGATACTATGTCATTGCAGAGTCCTCTTAGACACATGCATGGTATGTAAACAAACTGCTTGTAGTACGTCCCTGTCAGTTACAAGAAGAAACTGTTCTGCGATATGAATTGACTTTTATTAACTGTCAGGTGATAAAAGTTAGTTTACGTCGGTGTCAGTTTCTTCATGCAACAAAATGCAACTTACAGAATAAATTCCAATGTAAAGGTGTCACATGAAACTATAGTTCTACTTGATGGAATGACCTCTTGGAATTCAGATGAGTCGCTTCTCCCTCATGGACGATCCATATCACTGCAGAAGTCTCTCATGCAAGAGTAGAGTCTTCACTCTTTTGGTAGGGGTAAGGCACTGTTGCAACAATCATTCATCGATAAACTTTTACACCTGGTTAGCAGATCCACTGCGGTGGTGATCCCAGCGAGCTGCCGAAGACTCTTTTCTTTGCGCATTACCAAACAATTGACGTTTATGTGGTTCACATTTCAACGATTGACTGATTAAATGACACAATAGCATAGCAACCAGACCTGAGCCGAATGCTTGTGTGAACCCCGTTCGTGTCGCGTCACAGAAGAGCAATCGTGTTCGTGTCGTGTCAGAGGGTAGCACTCGTATTCGTGTCGTGCTGTAGGAGAGCAGTCGTGTTCGTGTCGTGTCAGAGAAGAGCAGTCGTGTTCGCGTCGTGTTTTAGGAGAGCAGTCGTGATCGTGTCGTGTTGTAGGAGAGCAGTCGTGTGCGTGTCGCGTTGTAGGAGAGCAGTCGTGTTCGCGTCGTGTTGTAGAACAGCAGTCGTGATCGTGTCGTGTTGGAGATAAGCAGCCGTGTTCGTGTTAGAGGAGTGCAGTCGTGTTCGTGATTAGCCTGAAAAGCTTAGTGTCATGCAGAAAGTAAATTTCCTGCAGACCTCTAGTGCAAACTGATAAGTCGAGATTTTGAACTCCATTTATTTTATTGTTTGTCACATCGGATATGAATGGAATATAAGAAACTAAAAATATGTATTAATTATTCCTGATATTTTCAAAAGATTCTTTTTGTTTTCACGTAGGATGTCGGTCTCTAGTTATCATTTTCCAGATGTATCAAAAATTCAAATTCGCACATTCTGTTTGAAGAAGATTTGTGGTTTCCTTCACTTGTTCATGGATGTTTCTTCATTTAATCACGCTAACAGACGACTTGTAATCGCTTAATCATCTCTTTCTATGAGATGACTTACCGGCAAGTGAGATTTTCTGCCAAACGCCGGAAACTTCAGTCAAGATCCACTACCGGAAATCAAAGTCATGAAACTAATTTATTATCCCGGTGAATGGAAAATTCAATGAACTGCCTGTTGCTTTCTCAATCTGTACTCAATAACCTGATGTGAAACCGGCTAACTGTCTCGTTATTGTTTCAATAATTCAGGAAGTAACGGGAACATTTCTGTGAGATTTTCAATGAAGTTCATAGTCGTTCCTTAACGCGACTGAAAACGCAAATCTGAGTCGTGTGACAAGACTAAACTCGATGACACGGAGAGGATTCTTTTCCGAAGTTCAAGCAATTCCTGTAATTTGTAGGATTATCAGCGATTATTAGGTTATGATCTCTGGACAAGAGAAGCGCACTTTTCACTATGAACTACGTTTGTGTTCCGACTCACACCTTTGACCTCGATTAAAGCCTTGAGCGTTAATTAATCAAAGCTGCGAATGTTTAATGAGCGGATATTACGACTTGAGCGAATATTCAGCTTTTTCAGGGCTGCCACTCTTATCAAAAACAAAAACCGGAAAGTCAAATCGGAATGGGGCCTAAAAAATACGTAGCCGTGGGCCCTTTATAAAAAATATTACGATCAAGGGCCCTCACAATCTCAAAGAAGCCCTTCACAATTCTAAAGGGCCTTCTCACAATTTAAAAAGGCCTCTCACAATCCTAAAGGGTCGATTTCAATATCTCAAAAGGGCCCTTCACAATCTTAAAGGGCCACTTTCACAATCTTGAAGGGCCCTTCACGATCTCAAAAAGAAGCCCCTCACAATCTTAAAGGGCCGATTTCACAATCTCAAAGGGCTACCTCATAACTCACAATCCTTAATGGCGCCTTTCACTATCTCAAAAGGGCCCTTCACGATCTCAAAGGGCTACCTCATAACTCACAATCTTAAAGGGTCATTTCACAATCTTAAAGGGCCGATTTCACAATCACAAAAGGGCCACCTCAGAACCTTGAAGGTGCACCCTGACAATCCCTAAGGGACCCTTTCACAGTCTCAAAAGGCCCTTCACAATCCAAAATCATTCAAGTTCTAAATAATCTGTTATATGGAAAACTATTAAAACTATTTAACTTAGTTTGAAAAGACCGGAATTCCGGTTGAAACCGGAAGAGTGGCAGCGTTGTTTTTTGTTTTAGATCACTAGAATTCTTATATTTTTAATAGATATTGCAAAGATATACAATTAAGTGGGGACACAGTAATGAAGCATGCTTTTGTTCCAAAATACGAATCGCCGTCGGTATAATACTAAAATAATCCACAGTACATAATGAGAAAATAATTAAAAAATCGTCTTCAAAATGCCTATCTTTCGTTACACGGCATCAGGCGCTTTATTTATCTTGAAGTTCTTTCAAGGCATTGCACATTTTCACTTGCATGAATATTATTCTCACTATTATCGGAAGTTGGAGAGAGTGTATAAATCTTGAATGATTTAGTCAGCAATCGCATCTACAGCCCATGAAGTCGAATCCCCGAAGATGTCATTGGAATTCGGCATTGCCACTGGGTGGCTTCGTGGAATTAATGAAACAGTGCTGTACCTCTATCAGCTGTGATTATCCATCAGATTAAGTATTAAGAAGAATCACTGATATCAATGCTAATACTTATTCCTTTACACGTTGTCAGCATGTAACGAGTGTATCAGTCATCCATCATGGAGAGAAATTCATGAGCGAATCGTCTGTTTGTCCTTTCTTCAATTTATGATACATAAAAACTCGACAATGAAATTTTACGCAGCACAGACAGGTTAATCACGACCTTACAACGCACGCTTTTGATCTATTGAAATCTTTCTTAAATGTGCGTGAAATGAAGACAAGGAGAAAAAACATGTCGTCTCTCAGTCTATACAGAATTTAAACGTATCATTTAGAAAGCGGCAACCTTGAAACTGACGGAATTCTTATTCAATGGGGACCCTTTAGAGCGGATTTATCAATGAATAGTGTATCGAAATTTCGGAGCACATACATGGATGCGCTATTGAGAAGGTACAAAAGAGATCGCAGATGAATATGAAAAAATAGGAAACTGTGATACTTATTGAGTTAGATAAATGAGGGATGGAAACGGGCTCGAGCCTGAGAAAGAACGATGGACTAAGACCGCGCCTTATTTAACTCACATACTAACATGTATATGTCTGAAACTTTCTTTGATCGATTGAATCAGGTGATTGGTTAGACTCTAAGCATCAGCACTTCCAACGGCTTATCAGCACTGTTATTGAGCAATTAAGAAAATATAAAATTTGGCACAGCAACAAAACTGTGACAGTCAATAAAGCTTACAAATAAAAGAGAAGTAAACATCTTTCCTTATGAGCGCTATTTTTGAAGTGTATAATCCAGTGACTTTGCTAAAACATTATACTCTGGAAAAGACGCAAGAACTGATTTGAATGTACTCACCAGAACTCGCTGGTCAAACAAAATGGCTTTACATTTAGTAGGTACTTTTCACTGAGTAAGAGAAAACATGGAACACTTCATTTTCACTGAAAACTTCAATTTGCTTCCCATTGGATTTACATGTGACTTTCTGTGATCGTGTCTGACAAGAAAAGGTAGACTGCATCAGACGCGCAGATTTATAGTAGCCATAGTGCAAAGTTGGGTCTTGGGTTTCAAGAAAATCTTGGGTAGGTATCCAAAATATTGGGTAGTACAACGAAACCGATTTTCTAATTTCATTTAATAAGCTTTGATATTATGCTGAGCAATTCATGTCGGAATTAAACTACAATTTATCATGTTGAATGCAATATTGTGCTTAGAAATTTGTTCTGTTTTTCGAGTCATGGATCTGACATCCTTGTTAAGTTGATTTCTCTGGGTCATCAACTTTCTACACTGGTATAGTAAATCATATAGAACTACAAAATAATTAAATTAATCTTAAATATGAAGGGGTGTGAATAAATGCAGTTTACAGAAACTTAAGTACATTTATCAGAAGCAACTTGACCAGCACACATGCAGATGCACTCTCTGAGTCTTTAGAGATACTTATATAAGGCATGTAAGTTAACCTACACTAAAGGACTGAAAACATGCATAGAATGAATTCTCCCAAAAATACGATATGGAACTCAAAAATGCACGACTTAAAACATATATTAACAAATCTGTTGATCACTTTATATTATGGGAAAACAGCTGTCAAAAAGGAAGAAGATATAGCAATAATTTCACAATCTTGGGTTCTGAATTTTCGATCGCTGGCATTTAATCCTCGGTCTTCGGAACCTGCACAAGATTTTGCCGCAACATTGTATGGGGTGTACATCATTATGTGAAAGTTTTATTTGGAGAAGTTCGCTCTGGCGCTTCTATCATTTCCCCAAATTGGGCTACGACTTGGGATCTTGAATTCTACAAGATCCAAACATCTCTTTTACTTAGCTATTCAATGCATTTTGGTTGATTTTACACACGGTGCATCCGCTTCACATAAATGTTTTATTCAATTATATGCTTGTTTCACTTGATTAATTAAGCGATTATATCCAGCTAACCTATGATGCGGTAGTTTCCAGAAAAACGGCTAACCTAAGATCGGACGGTCAAGTGTATAAAACGATAATTTTCGTCAATCATGGTTAAGCTGTTAACACCATCATACTCCGCGCGAAGAAGCCGACAGGGTTCCAGATCTGTAGATGAGAAAATTGACTCTGACTACCGATATTCTAAACGTCCTCTATAGGAGGAAAATTAGAAATCTCACCTTTATTTCCAAGATCTGCAATGTGCGATAATGTGTACTACATCGTGAGGTAAGATGCATTTTACGTTATTGACTTTATGCATGCGAGCTGTTGCCTGCTTGCATTATGGTAATGGGAAAGTAAGAGGAAGCAGATATAGATGTTTCAAATCACCCGATGTACAACTATATGGTCAACAATATAGCATGCCGGTATCATTGAATGATTTCTCAATAGTTTTCCAGTGAATTTTTAATTCTCCCTCTTTAGCTATGAATTTAGTACTTCTCCCTATACCTAAAACATACACGTCTCTACATATGCGAAATCTTACAAACCACTTCTTAACATAAGCGCTAATTCATAGTCTGCACTAAAGCGTTCCTCTCCAATTCCTTTGCGGTCAACGAATTTCCTCACCAGGACTCTGCATGCAATCCTGCTAGCACTTGATTTAGAACTTAAAAATGTGAATGGTTAGATAACTTCTGTTAGTTAGTCTTCTGAAGATTGTGACCTTTCATTCTCATGAAATCATCATCAATCTTTCTCCGCTGATCCGCGACTAAATCTCTGCCCATTTTTATCCTTGTTCAATTTCATAACTTGAAAGATGAATCTAATTCTTTACGTGTCTCAGAAATTCTCTCCGCTCCTGGGACTGGAAACATCTGTCTGTAAACATCCTGTCTCTTCAATGCGGAGTATGAGACAAACATTTGATATCCTAAACATGTCGTCAATAGTTGGACATTTCTTAATTCTCATTATTTTAATGCAAATTATCTTTGCTCAAATGTTTTGCTTCAAATGATTGAGAATTTCTCATCTGATCTGATCTCATTAATCGTAGGGTGAATAGCTCACATGAAATATGTGAAATGTGAAATGTTCATTTCTGGTAAAGGCCTGTCAGCTGCAAGTCACAACTTTTAGCAGATTTCTCAGCCCTAACGAAGATTGATCTGATACTTTTAATCTTTCAAAATTAGAAATTCCCAACATGTTGTTGTCGCTGTATGGAGACGAGGCCAGCTACAACTGTAACAAAGATATTTCAAGAAATAGGCATTTATATATGTCAAGATGACACTAGACAATTGTAGAAAAGATCATGGTCACTACAAGAGAGTAGAAAGACTTTATGAGACAAAATTCTGGAATCAGGAATATTGGAAGATTGAGATAGCTGATGTCCCATGCAACAAGTACCAAAATCGAGGCAAGGCGTGCGGGAAGGCTCTAGCGCCTTGCCCAGATGAAACAGCAGTGCAGGTCTCTAGAGTAATGGAGTCCTTGACAGAAGCAGTGCCGAAAATGTGATGCCATAGAACTTTGAAGTATCATTTGAGCTATACCATTGAATCCATTGTTCGTAAATGTAATCAGCGACTGTATGCTCTCAGTCACGGTCCAAAATCGTGCGAAGTCTTATAGCAAGAGTTCTTAAAGTAATATTCAAACTAACTTTTACATTTCACACATGAGCCAGGTACTAAGGTTCTCAAAAAGGGAAGTCTTCATAATTTATCTGCAATATTTTTTTGTCGGGACAAATTTAAAGCGGTCAGTCACGTTCCTCTGAGAAAAACGTTTTTTTAGTTGATTAATACCCAAGCCAAACTCTGCGAATTGTGATTTATTTTGCTGAGATAAGATGTTCTACGTCTTCGTCATACCAACCACTTATTTCACCTCTAATAATAAAAGAAAATTCCGATTACTTATACTGCTAGACGAAGTAATGTCCGGTCAGTCACGTTACAGGTCCTTTGGTCTATCGGTCAGTCACGTTCCAAAAACTATACAGCAGACACGCAGTAAAAAGGCAAGCTAAGTTCATTACATCTTGATATAGCCCATTTATAGCATTTAATATTTCGTTAAGTACGAGTACCTTTGTTTTATCAAACAACAGTCTCTACTCTCTAGATTAAATTTGAAAAATAAATACCTAGTTGACACTTCCCGCAGATTGGCCCGTGTGCAATTCTAATCAATTGTCTTCAATGTATTTCTGCCTAATTCAAGGTCTATTGTACATCTTCCAAAAGTCTGCAATAAAACTTTTTCACAAAGCCAAAGACTCAATTACCCATCCTCTGCATTCCATGATCCCACCGCACTTTAAACGTTTCGGCCAATATTACATCGAACTATCGCTACAACAGGTAAGGCGACAATCAACGTTCCTATCGATGCAGCTACAGTCATGAATTCCTGTAATTTGAATTTTTGAATTCTGATGTTCCTTATATTTCTATGTACATTAACTTAACATTTCTGCTCTCATTACTTGCAAGTGTATGCTTTTTATTCAAAATGCAATAAACGATTTCTTGTCTTGAAGTGTAAAAAAATGAAGCTTTTACGTCACTACTCTCCATATTGAGAGCTTGGACGGTGCTGACATAGTCAGACGTATGGAACGTTGTGGCACTTTTTGTCCGGATGCCCTTCCTGCTGACTTCCAATGACACCTTCGGGGCTTGACCTCTGGACCAAAAGATCGCTAGGCCAAGCACTTAACCACTGTGCCACGGAGACCAGACAAGCTCAAAATAAACCCTAAGTGTTAAGTTTTATGCGACTCCTCAATAAGTCGTTATTTAAGAAAAATAGTTCTTGATGAAATGTTCTTTGAACCTCCTGTAGCTCTAGTAGATTACCAATAGTATAACAGTAATCACAAATACTGGGAGAATTTAATCACAATTATTACTATTTATGGTGAACTACATTACTACAGTAGTTAGACATATTTCAACATTCCCATTTACTTGAAGCGTTCTATTATTATTAGGACTATGTCTCTCAGAGTTAATCTTCTCTATGCGGACACAAAATGAAAGTACAAGCATGAATGTCACATGTAGGCCTACATTGAATCGTGAACTTAATAGATGCCTTGTTGTGCTGGCAGAATGTGTTGGGAGATACACACAAGAGAGTATATTGCATGTGAAACTCAATTCATTTGTTGAAAACAACTGTAAGATCGTTGCACTGTCTTCTAAGAATACAATAAAGAAAAGGTGATTAAATAATACTTCAAATTTCAAAAAAAATTGGTTGAGAATTCGGCTATAGCAGGATCAAATTAATTTTTCACAGCATACGCTCATCTGTCGATTAAAAACGGGCATTAAACTCTTTTTTCTCAGCCACACAATCGCTTCCATCACTCTCCAATTCACATCGCTCACAAAATATCGAATGACATTGATCGATGAGCAAATCATCAAAGTATATCAAGTAATTTTTTTTCATCACACCATGAAGCGAACCGGACATTGCCATTCAACCTTGAGATCTGTTGATAAATTAATTAAATTCCAATTTCCTTCATATCTTAGATAATCTCCCTGTCTGTAGGGTGGCTTTCATGTTAAGTGTATGCTGCTACTGTCTTAGGATCTATAGAGATAAGAGAATCAGAAAAACGCTTTCTCTAACAACCTAATCAGGTGATGTAGACTTTAATGTCGTCTTCATATGGCTGTTAATCTAATGAACCTCTGGCATTACCTCGTATGATATCATCGCGTCAGATGGATGATTTTCTGATGTTTTGCTTCAATTATACTGCAATGGCATCACAGGTGACTGTGATTGGAGGTAATGCCAGGAAAATATATTACATCATTGGTTTACAGATGGTATTAACAAAAGGAAATTCGAATTGATGGGATTCTGTCACATTATTCATCTTATTCCGGATCAAAGTAGCCTTTTTTTAATTCAATAATTGATGCGAAAGAATGCTCATTTTAATCAAGACAATTCCATCAAAAAGTACAGCTTTATCCCAGGAATTGAAATCTCGTGTCAACGTGATCAATGTGAGGCATTTAAACTCAGTGAAACAATATCTTAAACACCTTCATAGTCCGGGAGCTACTGACGATTTCTTCCTAAATTCGCACACAAAGGGCTTAATAGCACGGATTTGTAGATATTAAAACGCTGAATACAAAAATCAAATTCTTAAGTGTCACAGCCAGTCGCTTTCGGTTATAGATCAGGTTAAAGGATTCCCATTGGAATCCAAAGGTAAGATTCAAGAAACATCAATGGATTGTGAAACACTTGGTAATTTTCACACGTTTTCTTCTGTTGAAAAGAAACTATTTATGAGAATGCCATGAAATTTGAAACATGATTGAGTTCAGATCAACAACTCCCGGACTATAAATGAATGATTCTCGGCTAGGCGGAGTAATGATGGAGTTTTCGTTCTGCGACCAAACCACAGATCTCCTGGACGAGAGATAGATATATTTGCGTGTAAGGGTTAGTCTATACTATGCCATGATAGCAAACGATAGAAATTGATATAGATATCCGTCTCTCTTTGACTTGTGTGATTGGTCAAGCGCGCGCATTGCAGAAGCAGCTCGTATCAGCGAACACACGAACCTCAACAGTCAGACTCCTCGCTACCTTAGTTTACTGTTTACTTTTATGTGGTGTCAATCTTCCTGTTCGGCAGAATTTAGACTTGAATCTATATTACGTCCCATGGAAAATTGATCCTCTTGCCCCTCGAGACTAGTTCTAGGCGTGACCATGCAATAACCGTTGCCAGGAAAAGTGCATGGTTTATCCTGCTGGCTACAAACCGTGAATCGTTGAAATGTCTATAGTGAACAGCATTAACTTATTACGAGCGATTTAAAAGTCATGCTAGAAGATGAAAGAAATGCACGTTTATGTTCTACATTCAGGACTTCATAAGAGATAGAATTGCAAGGAAATTCCGTAACTAGCAGGCATCTCAATCTCCTAAATGAAGCTTTAACGTTACTAATCCCCTATACTGGGGGCTTGGCCGTTGCTGACATAGTCAGAATTTTCTGAAAAGCTGCAGTACTTTCAGTCAGGATGCCTTTTCTGCCGACTTCCAATGGCACTTCCGGGGATCGACCTCAGGACCGAAAGATCGTTAGGCCAAGCACTTAACCACTGTGCCACGGAGAACACATCCTATGAAGTATTATCAAGTGAATGGTAAAGGTTACATATCAACTTGGGGAACGAATTTTCTGATTATTCACGTTGAAATGAAAGGACAATTTATGAGGAATTCTCCCTGTAAACAACCACGTGCCTTCCCAAGTATTTTATCAGCTGTCACTGTTTTTGCGATCAGACGGATCAAATGAATACACCTAACTTTTTATCCTTACAGAAAGATCGACAGATTCAGAGATTCGCGTATTTCCATGGGATTTACAATCATCAATGACTGAAGATATGTGTAGTCGTGATAAAATGAAACGCTGAATTCATGGAAAAATTGCATTAAATAATTTGATTTGGTGTGCGGCATGATTGCAAATTAGTGCTTGGTTTATGTGTGAAATAACAGATAACTGGACGGGAGAGCATGCTCAGAAAACAGGTCGATTATATTCCGCTGACAGATCTTCTGATTAGTGTTGGGATCTGCATTGTACAGAATTTTCATCACTAACACAGAGGCGAGCCATGAATGAAACAAGGGACTGCTCAACGAAGCGGTTTATAAATTTAGATCATTTTGAATACACACCGAATGACAGATCCTATAACCTGATTAAGACTTCCAATTAAAAACCTGTTCGCACGCCTCTTGAAAGTATCAAGATTGGCCACAGAAAGTGCGTCGTGCGAACAAAAAATAGCTTTTCGAACGACTCACAAAACATGTACGTTCTAAACTCACACGATGTCATGTGAATGCATTAGTTCTGCATAAACTTCTGCAGAACATCTTAAGTTTGAATGCGTACTTTTACTAAGAGCTGCTTCTACCAAAACAGTATCTGTAGAAGAGACTGAGTGAAGCATCCTCCCGTTGGATGGAGAGCGGCTGCAACTTGTTGGAGAGTCTGTCGCGTTTCTCAACGCGTTCAAGGAGGTACTTCTGGGGAGCCGGCCCACAGATGGTAACAAGACTCCATCAGAGGAAGAGTACTATACTTGTAAATATGGCAAGAAGTTGCTTGCACGACAGAGACTACCGACGCGTTCTGCTTGCTGCTTGCCGGCTTCCATGACGAGCCCAGTCCTCTGATCCTATTGTTGAAAATAATTGGTCTCAATGTGAAAATTATGTGCTTATGCCCGATATAAGCATATGAAATCCGCAATATTTGTAGGAGCTCCTCAATTCTCAATTCCTCACGACTTCGTTTCATCGAATCCTAAATAGCGAAATGACTTTCGCACGCAAATGACTTTGAGGGTTCTGACGGTGGGGTTAAAATACGTGTCATCTATATAATGTTGGCTAGAAATTATTCACATCTCAAGGCAATTTCCATTCCTACGGAAAGCTTGATAAATCAAACATTTCTTTACTAAATGGAAACTGTAGATCGTACGAAGAGCCGGCAATACAGCGGAATTAAAGTGTGAAATTTCAATCGAACGTTTTGTAAAACGTTAAATAACAACTCCTGATCTGGCTAAGGGTTGATAGGAGAAATATTTCGAATAATTTGACAACATCCTATATTTTAAATTCACATTAATCAAACAAATTGTCGCTTTGTTTATCTGATAGAACCACAATTTATCGCACTTTCAATCAATTTAATCACACTTAACGCACGTGAGTCACTTCATTAAAATAATCGATGAAATTCCAGAAATTCCTGGTTAAAAGACTGCAACAAATGAGCGATGAACACTGCTTAACGCAACTCTCTAGAATAAATATTTCAGCAAATTATCAATGTTTGGATGACTTAATGCACCGAATCCAGGCATTCAAGTTGGAAATTACATTACGACGAGAAAAAGCTAATAAAAACATTTGTCTTCTTTCAGTGAAAATATCATGAAGTCACATTTCGGTGATTAATGTTTCATATTTTGTACCAACATGTACAAATGCAATTATTGCCTGTTTGAAAGGATGACCAGTGAAAACTGGGAAATCAATCTTCTTATCCGGACTTTTCATATGCAAAACAACGATTTCAGCATCAAGCGTGAAATCGCATGGTCTAGTTAGAGGAAATCTGTTTATTGTTGGGTGATTTATGGGTTAGATGATTTTTCATCTTTAGATCTACCTTTTCATGCAAATGTCTTCCAACATTTACCGCTGACTTGCGGAATTAACATTTTACTTTCTCATGTTTACTTCAGCAACATGAAATTGTTGGTTGAATATCTAAAGCAAAGTAAGTACATAAGTAATATATACTTGGATCTAAAGTAAATGACAGCTATTCAGTCAATAAATGACACCAACGCCCTTGATTCTCTAGCCGCACCACCCAGGAATCGAACCGAAGTCCGCGGTAGAGACGAGCTCGCACCTTCTCCACTAGGCCACGCTGACGGTTCAAGAAGAATGCGAGTGAGGGCAGTAGTTATCTCCAGCTTATTGTCCT
Source organism: Prostheceraeus crozeri (assembly GCA_907163375.1). Taxonomy (NCBI): domain Eukaryota; kingdom Metazoa; phylum Platyhelminthes; order Polycladida; family Euryleptidae; genus Prostheceraeus; species Prostheceraeus crozeri. The sequence goes on along the minus strand of CAJQUW010016451.1, from coordinate 77,011 downwards.
GTCCTTTTTGATAGAACACTACCAGCATTCATATTGTATTGAGACAGCATATCAGCATGCCATTCGATTACGTCACACTGTTGATTGTCAACAAAGGTCTGTCGGCAGTACATTCAATATCTAAACAATTAGATTTTCAGTGTACTGCGACAGACCTCTGTTGTCAAAATTGTAAGGTTCAAGTGAAAATGGTCCTCCCACAAAAATGTTTTGATAAGACTGTCCAAGAGAAAACCTCGAATTAAAATTTAAATAACAGGAACGCTCTAAGAAACGTCAAAAACTTGCGTTTCTGTTCAAATTTTGGCCTAAAAGTTTATAGCCTTTGACAGTGTAAAAGTTGGCCTGTTTCGGATTCCCTCCGCAAAATGCTATCTGTAAAGTGTTGCTGACAACACCACGCGCAATACATGTAAAGAAAAGATATGTCGGTTGGAAAAAAAATCCAAGAACATCTCAATAACTGTCTCGCACTCAGCTTGGCCGTGATGTTTCACCAACCTCCGTTGTAACAGCACTCTAGCATCGAAGTTAACGGAAAATCATTTTGGTCTCCATCTGACTGACAAACGCCGAAATCTTGTCGCTTGTTCAAAAGTCAACGTTGAAAAGTTACTGAAGTCATCAATACGTCAGAGAATGTCATTAGTGACTATTTCATCTTCATCTCTGACGCAATGGACGTGTTTTCAACAATCACATGACAATGCTTGTCCTATTAGAAGAGATTAATCAAGGTAGACTGACACTTTTAATCTTTTCACGCTCTGGAACATGTTATCCACAGAATTAGACAGGTCGTCTCTTCTTCTTTTTGACTAGAAAGCAAACATTGGAATACGTAACGCTAATGAAATGACACAATCTGCTGGCATAATGTCATGGCAATCGAACAATGAGCAGTCAGTTCCACATTAAACACGCAAAATTGTGCAAAGTTTCAATAATTGTTATCAACCGGATCACACATCAATGAGACACTGTCGATGTCAAGTTCTACCGAGAAGTTTGTGAACGTTTTTTCGTGCGCCTGCTAACTTATTCAATAATGATCGGAGGACCAACATTATCGAGAAAACTTTTGCGCAATGATCTGAATTCTTCGAATCTGAAGGAATCGTGGCGATCGAAGCATTTTGAAGGAATTCATAGCAATCCGCAAGCGTGCACGACTTTTTTCCTATCTCTGAAGGGTATTAAAAATTTCTTTCTGCCCACTTAGTAAGTTCCTGTATGTGCCATCGTTTTGAATCAGTTTGCACTTCTAGCAAAGTGATACGGTTAAACAATCTAGTTCTGTGAGGTCATCCTTCTTACTTTCCCCCGCTCTCATTTCCGGGCGAAAAGGGCAATGTAGACTAGAATTTCACGGAGAAAAACAGTTGCAATCTTGGGAAGTTGACTCTCACTCTCCGTGTAATTCAACTTCTTATCTTGAAAATGTCAGAGAGAAAAATGTATTATTATTGTATGTTGAGATATCGAAGTCTGTGGCCTCTCTATGAGACATAATAAGCTTATACACTGACAATGACAAACAACGATTCAAGGAAAACAATAACAATTATCGAAGACAATTATTCAAATACTTATAAGAAAAGAGATTTACAATTAAGACCTAGGGTTTGAATTAATCTAGGAGTTTTATCATTTATTAACAGCGCTTCTACTATACGAGTTTCAAATTCACTACGTCCTGTGTATTTAACAGAAAAACAATTATTAATGTCATTACTACAGTTTGGACACATGTTCAGATGGCTACTTACGGCTGAGTTACCTCTTATATGTTCTTATATTCTTTGATGTAATCTGCGTTTCGTTTGTCCCAAGTATTGAGTATCAGGATCAACCCGACATTCAAAATTATACACAACGCATGATTGCATCAGCTTACTTGTTTTATCTTTCAGACTAAAATACTGTCCTGTTTTACAAGTATTGAATATTGTTCTAACATCATGGTCCAATTTCCTAAATACTTTAACACGCTTGCGTCGGAATTTTATGGATGCTTTACCTACAAACGGAAGTATCATAAACTTGGCATCCTCCCATTCATCTTTCTTCGTTACTTTGTTATCCGTATTATAATTTATTGCCAGGAACTGCTTTATTAACGAGTTGATGAAGTCAATGGGATATGAGTTGCTTAATAGAACTTTTGTGATATTTTTAATCTCTATGTCAAGAGGTTTCCAGCTTTAGCATACATTATACGCCCTATGCAACATTCCTATCACAAGGGTACGTTTCCATTGGATAGGGCAGGTAGCATTATGATTCATTAAAAGACCTACATATGTACTTTTCCTAAATATCGATGTGGATAGGCCATTACTTTTGTCAATTTCAACATCCAACATCTTAAAAGTATTCGAATAATTGTTTTTGATAATTGTTATTGTTTTCCTTGAATCGTTGTTTGTCATTGTCAGCGTATGAGCTTATTATGTCTATTCACTGGTTGCAGCTGCGCAAAGATAATTCGCTCTCTATGAGACTTTTTAAAGTTTGCATTTACATCTCCGCTAAGCTCTAAATTGATTAAAAGGTTGAACCTCTGACTTCTAGAAGAACACATTTGCACGCTTATCTTTTGAGGAAGGGAATATTAAATTACAGAAGCTTTCTGATCTACCGGTGCTTCTTCCAGTCAGCAATTTAGATCGGGGGGGGGGGCAAAAAGAATATCATAACACCGGATAGGTACACTGATCCAGCTACAGGTACAAAATGAATGAGTGATGATCACCATTGTGAACTTTGATAATTACTCGCATCTTACAGTATAGCACGCACTGCGTAGCGCATGGATTTGAGGTCATTGTTTGCTACAATGACCGGGAGCCCAAGACTCAGGGTTATTAGCCCCCTATGACCGAAGAAATCTGTGCATTAGCTGTTATAATGCATGACTGATCAAGTCTATCTCATGTGAATATTTTTTATCGAAGAAAATAATTATCTGCTTCGTGAGAACGTAAGAAAGCTTTAAAAATCATGCATCATGTATTAAATTAGATAATTATTTCAAATACTTTGAGAGGATAAAGCACAAGCACCGAATGTCTATGAGCTATATTTTCTTAAAGCATGAGAACGAAGTATTCCATCTGATTTAAAGCACATTTGCTTCTTCTGAAGTTGTATTCTATCCTCGATTGGGAAACAAAGCATCAGTGAGGAAAATAAAGTTCTGTTATCCTCGATATAATATTTACAGTCAGAAGTCATCCCAGATCAGGGACATCTATGATTAATATAAGATATCTAAGGGACGTTCAACTCCCACAGCATGTGATGGACTGGAGGTCAGTGACTTTGGTAGACTTGATTTAATGACGATAGTGTGGATCTGGATAAAACCATGGATCAAGTGGTAAACAATTCACTTCATCATTGTAATCATTATTGTTATTATAACATTAATTATTGTATATACATCAGAATCCAGCTGAATTGATTGCTGTACATACTAATACGTCCAGCCCAGTCTTCCAGAGAAATTGTCGCAAGAATCTGTGCAGTGTACATGTAGAAATACAAGTATGTCATCAATGGTCCATTTCAAATAAATTGAGACTTCTATTTTTATTGATTTTCCAATTGCCTTATCTAAAACCTCCACCTGAATAATAATTTGTACCACTGATGGACTTTATTCGAGAATTCAAGAGCAATGAAGCGATATAACATGTGTGATTTATTTCCGCCCTTGAATTACTCAACTTTCATTAAACGAAAGTTGATGGCTATTTTTATCACAGTGATGCGCGAATGTTTTCATGCTCACCGGCGAAATCTATGCGGCTATCGTAATCAACTTACTCTAACTTCGTAATCAACGTACTTTAAAATCGTAGAAGGTCACCAACCACAGCTTGGTTTGCTTGGTTGGTTGATATGATAATTACATTTTATTTGTTTGTCGGAGATTTGAATATAATCTGAAGGCCTCACAGGTGATGCTCTATAATCATCAGTTGTCTAATAAGAGATAAAAAATATATGGACATCGGTGATCACTCACCACGAGGAGGCGCACTTGGAGGGACAACACTGGTTGCACTTTTCCACCAAAACCTTGATAAGAGATTTTCCGAAGGAATGGATATTCAGACGTTTCTTGCATAACTTTTAGCATTTTCATTAGTTATACCAGTCAAATTATTATTAATTTTTGACGTTTCAATTTGCTCTTTGTTCGTTTCTGATGCATCACCGGTAGATTTTCTTTAGATTTTAACCATGTCTGCTACTTGTATAACAATGAATAAGGCATGGACGTATTCGTGCAATGACTGTAGTAGCAAGTAAAATCATCACTGATCAGTTATCATTTAGTCCATGACTCCTTTCAGAAAAGGAAACAGATTACCAAAAATTTTCCATAAAGAGTCCACAATTCTCCAAAAAAACACTGCTGAATTGATTTTCGCAAGCAAATATTTTTGCAATGAGGCTGCTAATTACGCAAAAAATAAACATGAATAAAATGTTCAGAATCCACACCAATAGCCATTGATGCTACGTGCCGTGGGTGAACAATTTCAATCACTAGCACTTGATATTGCAAATGTTATTGACAGTTGCTTATTCTTGTGGGAGGTCTGTAATTCTTAAGTGTCTTCTTGACTGGGTCCAGAATCTTCTTTCAACAGATTCCCTGTATGAATGCGCGTATTAGAGTATTGGGTAATTGTAAAATTAGTTTCACGGTTTTATCCAGACATCTACAAACTGTCATTAATCAAATCTACCAATGTCACTGGTCTCCGGTACAGTACGCCTACATGCTCTGGGAGTTGAACGTCCCTCAGATATCTTATATCAATAATAGATGTCCCTGCCTAGATACACAAGACATAGACTTCTATGCACAAGAGCTTCAAATGACATGGATATCCATGCTTCAAGTATCAACTGATACAGGGACTGCTAAAATATCGATGTAGCTAGATAGATATCGCAGTAATCCCTGATTGATGTCATGACAAGCTAAATAATTTTGGTCAGAAAAAAGCATTCTTTTAAAAAAATGTGGTCTCATGATGGGAGTGAAACATGATTTAACCTGAAATACTGACTGCACTAGCACTTAATGTAATTGTGTGGAATTAAAGATATAATGCATCACTTCATAAAGAGACAAAATAACACTATGAAAAGTTCTGAGCAAACAGCTACTTCCATGCAGAGATTTGTACATTTTCTAATACGCAATCATTGAATGATAATAATCTCCACAAGATGACAAAATCGTAAAGCACACCTTAAGGCAAGAGCCGTATGTCTTTGTATAGGATAGCCGTGTTGTGCGATATGCATAATTTTTACAAATCATTTCTCAACTTTTATAAATGATTAAATGATGACATATTACTATTTGCAAATGTCTTTTGAAGTCATTTATAATTTCTCCAATAATTCGCTTTGCCTCTTCCTCGACATTTGATGCATGCTGGAAATTTCGTCATAAACCGAGAAATCCATAAATTTTATGAAAATTGATAGATATCATTTTGTCATTTTGCGGCCTATAATAATACAATACATGCTTGTATTTATGCAGTCGCAAGGTCCATAAACTATAAACGGTCAATGGCATTGAAGCATTTGTACAAGTCAAAAATGTCTAAGGTCAGAATTGTACAACATCTTATTATCTTTTGTCATTATCCATCATTGTTCAGACAAATAAGGCTATTCTTAACACCTTCCACAATATTATTAAGAAATTTGATTTGAAACAATGCAGGTAATTTCTGCAAATGCAGGTTTTGACCTGCAAGCAAATTCTCACTATTTGGGATATCCGCTAGTGGGAACGGCGATTGGTGAAAGGGGCCTCCGTTTATTATTGAACGGAGACTCTGGCCCCGCTCCATTTAATGGCACCGTTAATGTCGCTTTTAGCACTGCTGGCGATTGGTGAAACAGACTTTTGATAAAACATTGAGTTCTTCCACCTGTTACAGACAATGATATGGGAATCTCGGGAAAACATTTCGCTGATGTATATTAACGCAACGCTTGTGAAAGATGATTTATCAAAAAATCAAAGGCCTAATTAATGTTGTCTATCAAAGAATGTAAATGAATCTGCACTAAAGAAAAAATGTATCTCAGCTTGCATCTCTTTTCAAATTTAAGGGTGATGCATGCTGTCAAATTTCCTTTATTCATATGCTCTGTCAGAAGAGCATCGCTCTACTGGATTCAAGGGTATCATAGAATAAAAGCATGGCAATTAATTGTAATTATTTGGTCGACATTAATTGGTGCCATCGAATAATTGCAATTATTTAATTGATTGATTGCTTAACCAAACTTAGTGGCAACTTGCAACGACGTTGTCGAAAGCTCTCCAATGCAACATTTAATTGACTTTATACATGCTTCGATCAATTCAAGAAAAATGATAAACTGGTCATGCTTGACAAATTCGAGTTAATCACATATCTGATGGCATATAAGTATCAGAATTTGATTTGAATTAATAGGGACGTTTGGCAACTCAGATGAATGATTGAAGAAACTTCAAGCCATACAGCTTCAAACAAACATAACCAGATATAAATAGAACGATAATACCGAAAGGAATTTCGAAAATGACACTACTCCGGCCGCGACTTAAATCACAAATGAAACAAATAACTTTATCGTTATAGACAACACACCAAGTTAAAACGATGCGAATCGAATTAAACTGTCGAAATTGATGTTAAAACCGAACCCGTAAGTCGCAAAAAGAACAGAGAAACAATTTAAAGTGTACAAACGCTCAACATTAGTAGCATACAGGAAATAAAGCGAAACTCGGTTAGGTTAAAAGCTTTTGCAAAAAGTATAATTGTTTGAGATTCCTGCCAGTTTCAAATATTGAACCGCTCTCCCAAAAATGTGTCAACATTTCACAATAACAATGAATTACTTTCCCAGATGTCTCGTTTTCTGTTGAATTATATTGTCAGGAAGTTCAGATCATTTTGAAATTATTTGTAACTGCACTATAAAGGACAAGTGCAATAAAAATGAGATACAGTGGCCGGATTCAGTCAGCAAATATGTTGGTATGATAATATTGAAAAGTTTGTTAACCCTGGAGAAATGAAACAATGGAGTCTTTATGTCGCTACCATAGAAATACCTTGTTTATCTGAAGTTAACAAGAGCGGAAATTGACTCAAGGTCGAGGCATTGTTGGGGAAGTAAGTTGGGGCAGCAATGACTTATGAAAAGCTTAGAATGATACATATCACTGATTCTAATGACACAGTCATTGACAAGTGCATCTACATGAAAATGCATGCGATTGATGCGTCACTATTGTGTATTGCATGAAGCTAAACTTCCATAATGCCGTAAGAGGCTTGATCACCAATTCTATGGTCACCGCTGCCTTTCATGGGCTTAGACGGAGCTGACCTGCTCGGACTATTAATATCCATCCTATGAAATTTTGTGAGTTGGACCTCAAGATCGTAAGATAGAGAGATCAATCGCTTAAGCCAGTGTTTCTCAACGTTCAATATCCTGTGATCCAAATCTCCATTAATCAATAGTTCATGGCCTCGATTTTTTGATCAAGGCTGTTTTACAGGATCTGTTAAAATAGAAAAGTGAGTATATCAAATAAGCGTATTATTTTCATATATGGAATGCTGCAAGAATAAAATGAAGCAATTATATTATCATACTTGCATCAGAAAAGTAGGGTATTTCGCAACCTGTAGGAGTGTATGTAGGTGAAAGTTTCTGTACAGCACCTTACGATAAACTAAAATAATTGTCTAACTCTTATAGTCAAAACTATTGAAATGTGAAACCTTTTTGCATCTCTTTGTCACAGCGCACACTAAAGCATACCACATATCTAAACTTGAAAAGAACAACTTCACATAAAAGAAGGAAATGCAGCGAAATAGCATGTTCTTTCTTGGAAACAACATTTCAATACAAATAAAGTTAACATTTAAACTGTAGCAACGAATGCAACAAGCTATTTGAGTCTCAATAACTTCATTGGTCCAAGAGCATTTTTATCAGCTTTTCTATATCAACAATAAAAGCAACATAACGCATAACGCTATTCAAGACTGATGTTTAAAATCAATAGCCGAAAAAATTGTGATCAAATAATCGTCTCATTTCAAATACTGACATCTGCTTTATCCTCGCTTATTAAGTGCACTTCCAAAAGCCTGGAGAGGCTCACTTTCGAAAGCCTGTGGGCCACCTTGAGAACCACTGGCGTTTGTCACGGAGACCGTCATTACTGGAATGATTGGCCAATAGACACTACCAAAAAGTGCTTCTCTGTGCGTGTCACCAGCCAGTGAAGTAAAAAGCACCGAGCGACAGTCTGAGAGGAAAAGTTCATCTATTCGGATATTCTCCGCGTCATCAGAAATCTGTTTTAAACGCTCATCTTTCGCAATGCATCAAATTAGAATCAGTTCTGGCAAAACGGACCGTTGATCAGCTTACACTTCTCGAATCATAAGATTCCATCAAATCTTTAGTCTAGACTCCAATTTTCATTGTCAATGTAATATTGAGTAATTATTTCAATTCTTATGACATGTGCCTTGTTATTTCTAATGTCGATAAATTTCATTCAAAATAATTGAATGTCTTATAAATATTTAGCAGTGATATTTCGATCTCCCTATTAGTAATGAGAGTGCCAAAAGGTATGGGATGGAAATAAATGCTACTAAGAGCAAAATCCCAGTAACTAGACCTGAACCATTCGTCATGCCAATGCAAATCGAGGTGGATGGTCAGGCACTGGAACAGGTGAGAAGCTTCAAGTACATCGGCTCAATTATCACAGAAGGAACCTCAAAGAACGAAGTCAAAAGCAAAATTGGAATAACAACTAGTGCACAAGCACGACTAGACAAAGTATGGAAAGAGAAAAAGTTGTCACTAAAAGTCAAAATTGACCTTCTCCGAGCGATTGGAAAAGCTACCGCATTAGACGGGTGTGAAACCTGGACCCTCAATAAGAATACGGCGAAGAGAATGGAGTCCTTTGACCTGAAATGTCTTAGAAGAATACTCGGGAGTTCCTGGAGAGAAGATAAAGCAAATGAGCGCGTGAGAGATGTAATCCGCCGAAAACACGGAGATTTGGAAAGTCTGCTAAACACCGTGAAGCTCAGAAAAATGAAGTGGCTTGGCCATATATCAAGAAAAGGAAGAGAAGTGTGCAAGGTCATCATGGAAGGTCAAATTGAAGGAACAAGGCAAAGAGGAAGGTATCGAGGAATGTGGATTGACGACATAAAGGAGTGGAATGGGGAATCAGCAAATAAATGCATGAGAAGAACAATGGAAAGAGAACGTTGAAGAGTTTACTGAGTTCATTGAGTCTACTGTGCTGCAATGGGTGCGCCAGCAGCCTCCCTAGAGGCTACAGATATGAGTGAGTATAGTAATAACAATTTGCACAATATCTGTAACAAATTCTGAAAACTTGTGCTTAATTAAGTGAAGAGAATATGCAAAAGATTACAAGAAATCCATAGAAATTGACAACAATAAAACCTCTAGAATGGAAATTAAGCTTCATGCAATGCACAATAACGGCACATAAATCGCACGCATTTTCACTTAGATGCACCTGCCAACGTCTGTATCATTGGGTTAGAATCAGTCACATGAGTAAATCGAAGCTTTTAATTTGTTCTTCATGCCCCAACTTAGTTTCCTCGGATGTGCCGCGACCTTGAGTCAATTTCCATTCTAGCGAACTTCAGATAAACAGTTTATTTCTATGCAAGAAATCAAATGTATTGAAGTGAACTTATAGCCGTATTTAAAAAAGTTTGAGAGAAGCTTTACGAGAACAACCCAAATCACTCTCATGGTCTCGAACCGGTGCTTCGAGGTGTCTCAAGGATGATGTTGGAATTATTTTCGCACGTGGTGTGTGTTTGGAAAGACAATTGTGCAACTTCTTTAATCTCTAGATCTTTTGGACTCTGATTCACTTTCAAAGCTCATACCTGCAAGAATAAGAATGTCTAATGAAAAAAGTTATCATCTATTCTCTGCCATCAGCTATCAAGCAACTTGGAAGAGGCATGTCTCGCATTCAGGACTGCGTTGACTCTTCACAGTTGGCATACTGCGGCGATGCGATCATTGAATGACTGGGCAGGTGAACAGACACGTCTGATAGCAGTATCACAATAAAGAGCAGGGTGGTCTAGAACGCGTCATGCATTAAAAAATATTTCATTACAAGTTCTTATCATCTGATGAGCGCATCACTTCATTTTAGAGGGTTAAAAAATAGCTGCTGTACATTCTGCAATGCCATTGTGTTTCAATAGACGTTCTATTTTCGTCCATAAGTAGATAATAAATTTCGTCGGATGATGCCTTGTTTAAGTGAAAGTGAATTTGATGTACTGTTCATTTCAAAGCCAGGAATTGATAAAAGAACTTCGCTTGCAGCTTAGGTCGCACAGCAGTATTGCGATGCGCGGTCGGGACAATGCGGCTATGATAAACCTGCATATCATCATTTCTGTATCACGTTCATATTAGAGATGTATAGTGGGCACCAGCCCCACAAAACCACCCTCAATCCGAAACCAATCCAAAACTCCAATCAAATCTCGATCCCCACCTGACTGCAATGACTTTTCTCAAACTACACACATACGCCCATGGATCCCCAGAAAGCTTTATCTTTAAAAATAAACGATAACATACTCATCGTGTTTGTATACATTATACTTGGAGAGAAGATCTTCAAAGGGTAAAATCCACAAAAGCTGACTTGCTACATAGTTTGAACACGGAAGAAATCCGAAATATTGGCTCTAAGAACAATAAAAATAATCCTCGTGAAATCAGAAGCAATTTTGAATAGGATCAACAGCACAGTTATTGAAACATTGAGAAAACCATGAATTGCAAAAGCATAGGTCGCATAGTACACGATTTCTATGAATCATATATGTTGTCAAGTATGGTATGCCACATGATAGAATATCTCCATAAGAATATCAATGCCTGATGAACATTTTATGTGCACAACACTACTTTTCATCAAGCTAATCCGGCTATTACTCTCATGTAGACTATTGAAGCACACTGCAGATTTGTTGATATTTTGTTAACATAAATTCAATGGTTTGAATCAATTGTTTTGATGTGTATTCTGCAGGATTGATGGAAGAAGTGCCTACCTATACCTTTGTTCGATAAAATGCAGTTAATAAAGACCAACAGAATCAAAATTTGGAAAAATCTCATCTCTGCAAGCAACTTGATGAATTGGACCTACTGACCAGTCACAATAATAGAAAACCACACCACGTTTTTATAGTTTCTCCAAGTTTTAGGTGTTTGCACGTGTTGCTAGACTGGCGAAGACAAGAGGCATTGACGTCACTGCAGTTTCATTGGAGTTTTTGAGGCTGATGACATGTCAGACTTGCTGCAGGGTTGTCCTGATACCTTCATATCTACTCTCTCTCTCTCTCTCTCTCTCTCTCTCTCTCTCTCTCTCTCTCTCTCTCTCTCTCTCTCTCTCTCTCTCTCTCTCTCTCTCTCTCTCTCTCTCTCTCTCTCTCTCGAGGCTCGACCGCACGACCATGGGAATACACATGACCACTTTGTCACTGAAGAATAGTTGACTGCTCACCAACCATGAGGTGTTGAGAGATAGTCTCCGCTGGGGCTCAATGAACTTCTAATGGCAGTGTCGGAGATCTGGCGCCCTGAAGATCCCGAAAGGCTGAACCCAACTGCAAGGCGTGGCATGTTCATGGCAAAGAACATAGAATGGACTTTCTAGCTCTTTTTACAAGTCATCCATCTTCAATCCATTGATGTTTGAACATGCGGAAAAAAGAAGACGTTTCTCTGCTTCCACAGCATTCACTAAGAGAAGAGAGTTTACATTTAGAAAGGAACAGAAGATCATTGACGTTTAATGGACACGCCTATTCATTTCATCTTCCACAATCGTGTTCACTATCAAATCCTGTCAATCACCTCAACTGATTGGTAGAGATACAGTAATCCAACATCCAGACACAACAAGTGCTACACACGGTTCGTTTGAAGTGCGCTATAGCTTGCCATGACTTGATAATCAGGCTGTTGATCATTTTGTTTAAAAGGCCAACAAGTGCGGACCTTCGGAGTCATCATCGATACAAATCACTTTTATTCTCAATGCATTCTGCCGATGATTTTATCTTACTTCGATTGATAAAGTTAATCAGTCGCATGAAATCCAATCTTTATGAATGGAAGCTTTCTACTAGTTTGTGATTTTATTAATTAGCGGCAGTTCCTTGATATATTCCTTAGATTTTGATATTGATATTATTTCTTACTTCCACTCGTAAATTCTTGGACAAAATCCTTCTCGAGAAATAGGTTTCTTGTTTATAAGTTTGTTTTTGTTTTTCACCTCGCCAAATACCTTCCATCATATGAATGTTTGACTAACCGCTACTATCCTTATGTTGTCAATCTTGTCATGCATCCAAATTTACTTTACGTTTTAACTATATTTCCTCATGTTTTGAGAGATCTTCCTCATCGTTCCTTCGATAGGATTGGCCTCTCCCCGCCATGTGGTATAGGGCGGAGGTTAGGGGCCGAAACCTTGATTTATGCAGCCGTATGGTTCCTCCCTGATGACTCCATGCATGGCGATCATTTTGATTTCTTCTCTTTCCTGGCTATATAATTTTTAGCTAGCTTCGCGTCATGTTTCATGCCGAACTCTCATCTTAAGTTTATAGATGTAAATAAAAATTGATAATAAGTTTTGATTTATTTCCAGTTCCCTTAAAGTTGAGTCTACTACGCTTTTCTAAGTATCATGCATCCCTCTCTGTGCCAGGGAATGGATCTCTGTATAATTGACCAGTCGACGGGAGATCATTTTATGTTTCCACAAGTCGAATCAGCAAAACTCCCCAAAGTTTGGTCGAGGTCTATAATTTTAAGTGAAAAAGTAAAACACGCTTCAGACGGGCCTTCGGCGTCCTGCGCCTTCTATCAGTCGATGGTTATATGGATCTCCATGTTTTAGGTATTAATTTGCATTTATGCGTAGTGGACTTTAAGTAGCCTAATTTATTACAAGATTTTCCACTAGGGTAGTTGCCTAAATATTGTTCTCTTCCACTTCCTGAATTCTTCAAATTTTTCCCTGTGTCGTGATCTAATTTAATTCGTAATGGTATTTTTCGGAACATCTCAATAATGCCAAGCTTTAATCATGTCAGATTACTCATTCGAAGACATTTTCATTCAAAGTGTTCAAATGCCAACTGAAGAGCAGTCGAGGTAGAGCTGTTTTGTACCATTTTGTGGCTAAGTATCTAGCATCGCCGAGTCATTCAGCGTAACGGTCATGAATTTGTTGAGCTAGAATTGTCCAACAAAGTTGAAAACCTATTTGCGTGAATTACATTAACCGAGAGCCTCTTCTGATGTTCTGCACAGCGGCTTTGATGAGGTTGTTCACTTCTCTTTTTATCTGAATAAATTGTTGTGATTGAAGCAAGTGATGACTGTATTCCAACTTCAAATCCTATAAAATATATTTCTCTATTCGCTTATTTTAGAGGTGAATTTATATGAAATCTCCAACTGCATTTCAAACGACTGCACGCTGTTGCAGGCAATGAATTTGCCCGAGGAAGAAGGAAAACAGCTTTGTTTTTGAAGAATGACGTCACGTTGCTACTATGACTGGCGCGCTTGATTGAATGGTGGCTTTCCTGAATTAGCTTGTTGCAGTAACTTACACCGGGCCACTTATGGGCCGAGGTCGGATGTGCCGCAATGCAGCTAGCTTCCAACTGTATAACACTTCTAACAAAGACAATTAGTTCTCTCTCATATTTCAAATTCATATCAAGTCGAACTTGTTTGGTGACGTACGGTATTTGCAAAATCGTGGCGTTTAAGCAAATCAAAGCAGATCTACAGACCGTTTCAAAAATAATTGCACAAAAAAAGCTAAGCCATTTTCAAATGAAGTTTTAGTGTTGAAGTCCTGGATCAATTTCGTTTTCATGTGTGGTCAGTTGTGGTCAGTAGTTTCCCTCACTTGAGGTCAGAAGAAATTCGAATCTCGGATCAGACAAAGGCTTGTTTCGTCTCTGCACCTGTTCACAGCAAACAATAGCATTTCCTTCACGCCGTAGGAATGCTGACGCTTGCTTTGCGTCCGACAAATGGAGCAGCCCATCAATGATGAAAAAGAGAATGAGTGACATGTGGGCCAACATGATACTGACATCTGAAATAGCATCGTGAAAGTAACGAAGCAGACAATCACCAATTACTTCATTTAATTAGGCAAACCATACCACTATGTTTCCTGAACCAAGTGTCTCAGCTGACCAAGTAAATAAGTTTACTGTTCGATTGTCAGCATGCGATTAAACTTGATGAGAATATGCAAAAAATGTAAGAATTTTTTGTGCTGTGCAACGATTTAGGAAATGGACTGTAGTTAAACGGTTCATACAATTATAACAAAATCAAGCAAAAATTCGCGAATCAAATACTTCGAGGAATATTCAGTTGTGACAACAAAAAGGCGTTGATTTGTCGTAAGTAGCGATAACAATAGCAAATCAATATCATGCCAGGGATCCTCTCTGTACACGCAAAGCGTAAATCTGTACCTACCATCCAAAATAGGAATACTTTGGCAATATATTCGTACTGTTCAATAGTAGAGAGAACACTGAGTATGAGGCATGCCAGAACCATTAAAAACCTGAAAGAAATACAAAAATCAAAAAGTAAGAAAATCAATGCTTACCATCCAAAAAAGAGTTTCATTGGCAAAAGTTTCATACTGTTCTATGGTAGATAATACACTGAAGATGAGGCAGATAAGAACCATAATGAATCTAAAAAATGAGCAACATCAATAGAATGGAATTAGCACGAGGTGTAAGCATTCATTAAAATGTCATTCACTCAAATATATGCATGATGTAGAGCAGTGGTGAGCAACCGAGTTGGGCTCGCGGGCCACCAATTTTCAAGACTATTAGACTAAGAATTATTTTATTCCGTACTTCTAGTAAGTGCACATAAGGGCTGTCGTGTGTACATGTAGTGCATGGGCTACACAAGTGATAGCCGTGCGCTAATGCCAATCGACAACCAAATTTATTGGTGCATTGTTGTGCAAATGAAATTCAGGAAGAATATTAGAGAAATTGTCGGCCTGTTAAAGTCATACGGTTGGATCCCTTCAAACGTAGCCTATGTTTACCTAATATAGCCTATTTATAGGTTCAAATTGAAGTGTGGTTTATTACATAGCGAAGCACGCTCAACAAGGCATCGAATAGCATTTGTGACAGCACATAATTGCGCTTATGTGAGAAGATATTCATCACGAAGGGAGCATGTTTGGATTATTCGAATGTGAATTTTTGTGCCATCATGTTGCTCATTTAGTTATTAATAAGCTTAAATGGTTGTGCAAATTCTAAAGATGATCTCTCACTCTTACAAGCATCTCTCAAAGGTCGAAGTCGGAGTGAGTCATTTTCACAAAACCGATTCAAGTAATGTCCGCGGGCCACTTTAGATATAAAAAGCGGTGGCGGGCCACCCAATATGTCCCGGTAGGCCACTAAGTAGACCGCGGGCCACGCGCTGCCCACCACTGATGTAGGGCTACTACCTCCCCCCCAAGACATCAAGCCATTGCAAAAAGGAATAGATTGGGAAGTCTTCACACACTCACAACTTTCATCATAGCGTAAGTTAGTTCTAGGGAATACAATGGTACATCTTGAGGTTGAGAGACTCGAACTCTGGACCTTCTCTGCCTCCGTACTGAGGCACGACACGCTACCAACTGAGCTATCCTACCACCTCTTCCGTATTCTGGTATTTTATTCTCTAGGCATCTTATAAGACTTCCAACGAAAATCAATGAGCATACAATAAGGGTATTGATACTTCAGTTTTCAGATTTTCCAAAGCCGCTAGTATAATGCGTCAATACGTAGACATGAAGACGCTTAGCATTATTTGAAGTTGAATAAAGTGATCGTTGATGCCTGAGTATTTAAGTATCATGTCTTGGATGTACAATGCAGCTATTTCCGACACGCTTTCTATGTTGCACTTCAACAAAGAATTTCTGACAGCCCTTGACCGTCAGACTTAGAGCAGATCCATAAGGGGAAGCAGTGTGACTCAATGACATTGGAACAAACGGACTGAAAACGAGGAAGTAAGTAAAGCAACATGCTGATTGGAACTATGTAAGTTAGAATCATGCACTCAATCAATGATCATTTTCACGAAATATATATCATCTGAATCTCCTCAGTCTTAGGCTGAGAGGGTGCCCCAGTCGAATGTCTATTCATGGACTTCTAGACAATGACAATAGAAGTCCACTGAATATTGTGGAATCAGTACGAGAAGGGCACAATCACGTGCTATCACTTGAAGTCAGAAAGTACAATAACAATGAGTCTTTGGTCAACTAAACTTTTCTAGATGTCAGATATAAAAAGGAAAAGCTTTGGTATTGTTTTAGATGTTGCAAAAACATGTAGGGAGTAACACGTGTGTGGAATCTTCTAAGTGATTGCAGAATCCGCCTCTCAAGTGCCATAAAACTGAGTACAGAACTGCAAATTGAAAAGTAGGAACCGTTTTTTAAAAAGTCACAACCATATGAATTCGAAACAATCATACAATAACCAAAAAAGAAATTCCAATTTAAATGTATGCTGTACATTAGACCGATATCTCTACACAACCCTCAAATCCAGATGTTGTATTGACGTTTGGAATACTTGAACGTATCATTCTAATCAAGCGAACATTCCTATAAAGCGTGATTATTTACGGTTTATGGTTAACCTTGTCCTAAACCTTGTCAATAAAACATTCACCGTCAGTATTGTATTCTGCAGTGTAAATATTTCTCAGATGGCTAGCGCTACATTTTGTTTTTATTCATTTATCTTCGCCATTCCTATCCAGGTGAGAAACGTTCATTGACCATTTTCGAGAACGTTGTAACCACAACACCAAAACACGTAGACCCATCTTCCACGACGCAATTACATGATTGAAATTTGATAACATTCAAGAAGGGATAACAACGCCATAATACACAATACAACAAGATTCTGGACGTCAAGATTGTTGCCAATTGTCACACAACTCATAGCGGACATTTGAAAACTAATGTAAATCCTCGACGAACTATATGCGTTCTCTAAAAGAAGAGAACGAAAAATATTTGAAATGTTTAAAGCAGAGAATTCAGTTGAGTGATTCGCATAGGCAGGAGCGAAGTCAGAGACGCTGTCTATCAAAAGTACGTATTTCATATCAATTCTAATCTCTTCAATTTGTCTTCATAACTTTGAAAGTACTTTCTAAGGTTCTGAATTTTAGCATTTAAAAAAACTGTAGGAATTGAGCACGGGGCGATGTTCCCTTGCATGTTAGAGCCAGATGAGATCGAATTAAATGGTAAGTGATCACTAAATAATGTTTAGTGAAGTATTCTCTGTCACTGACTGACTTAAAGCTTCTAAAATCCCACAGAACGACAAAGAATGACTAGTCTCGACAAAGCACGAGATCTTAAGAATGCAGTCATAATTTAGATTGAAATGGTTGCTTTAGCTAATCGGCCGATTCTTCAATAGAATCATAGATTGAAAATGTCATCTAATTATCTAATTCTGAGCACATCTATGAACCAATGCTTGATGGCTAGTCAATGGATATGTTTGTCAATGAATACGCGCCACGAGGTTCCTTCCAATCTCCTCTACATGCTACAGCAATTTTGTACCAAACTCTGCAATGGATTTTCGAGCGATTCTCATCTTCTCTCTATCTGAGGGGTCCCTGAGATGTGTTCTTTATAGCCTAGCAAGTTTCTTATTTTTCCACTCGATAAGAGGTTTATTCAATAAAATGATAAAAAAGCACTGAATGAAACATTTTATTTCCCTATATAATTGAAGGACAAAAGAAGACTTCCTAGATCATTTCATTTCCTCTTGAAAAGCTCATGATAGTCATAGCTATCAATTAATTTCAAATTCGCCAATTCACGAGAGGTACCAAATTCATAACCGAAAACCGGAAGAATCACACCACGCCTGACTACCCCTACCACCTTGCTCCTCCTATTTTTCTTGCATTTCTCGGGGGATCTCAGAACTGACCCCGATGGCCGTCAAGAAATCCGGAATATTCTCTTCCCTGATTTAAGTAGTAATGGAAAAATATTTAACTGCATAGGTCCAATGTCGTACTTTTTCGAAACAGGGTTCGAAATTCGTACCAATTCGAACCATTTTGCACTGGTTCGAAATTTCGTGCCAAGTGGTCACCCTCACATGCTACGGTAATTTTGTACCGTTTGCTTAATTTCCTAGCACGTCTAAGATAGGCCTCATTAAGAGACTTCGTTCATCTATTCAGAAATACATCTGACACGAATCTTGTAGTTTCCATTTCTGACTGGCTACATCGAGGACTCAGAGAATTCTTCAGGGGCATCGACAAATTGTTTACTTACACCATAGAAAGTGACAAATCAGCTGTCAACAGAAATATATCATCTTAAATCCTCGATAGTTGTCGAGTACGAGAAATCTGCTGTTCAAACTACAAAATTGAAAATATAAGAGTGTTTAAATCATCAATACGTTCTCGAGGAATGTGAGAGAATTCTATCACGTCATTTAGAAGGAAATATTTCATATCAGCGATCGCAAGAGGTAAAATGCATCGCACTGATGAATGCTCTATCGCATCTCAACTTGAAATTTTTCAAATGAGAAATTTGTTGCACAAATTGAAATCAAGCACGATTCAGAGTGTGTTCTGCTCTCATTTTTCCAAATTATTCGACAATACTTAATTTAAAGCTAAATTGTGAAGTACAAACAATAACAAGTTTCAAGTTATTTGAAATCTTTTACTACTTTATATTTTCAAATTCGCATGCGGCACTCAATGCAGATCTACAATCAATTCACTTATGAATAGCAGTCTTGAGAAAAAAATCCTTGAAACGAAAGAGATATTTAGCACGAGTCTTCAAATTCCTCTGGGAAGGTTAATTATGAGCAGAAAACACGACAATAAGCTTCAGGAAGTTTTAGATTTTAGGGAACAGGAGGTGCATTTGGATTTTTTTAAAGAAAATGAACTTTTTTTAACAGGAAAGCGTATTTGCTTCTGGACACCGGATGTTCCAAGACCTAACGGTCTTGTCTTAATAACTTGTGGATCCAATCGTTTCGATACTAGAAATATAAGTGTATACTTATCCCGTTATGAAATGAACAATTTTCAATAATCAAGTTCTCCGATAGCGGGGGTTGGCCAGTCCTTTCACCGTCTTTCTTTTCTTCGCCATTCATCTCTGCTTGTAGCCGACTCCTTGGTGAGATTTTTCCTCTTCACATCCTCTTCGATCACAATAATCCACTTCCTTGCTGGTCGGCCTCTCCTGGAACTTCCTACGATTGTGGTTGTCATAAATTTCGTCAGTTCCTCGTCCTCTTCTCGACGCATGACATGTCCGTACCACCTCAGTCTCTTTTGTCTCAGATGTTCATCCAGGTCATTCACGTTCACTCTGCCTGCTTTCTCCTGGCGGTATACTCTATCCTTCAGAGTCACACCGCAGATCAATCTCAACATCCGTCTTTCTGTGGCTTTTAATCTCTGGACAGAGTCGGTCTTCAATGCCCACGTCTCTGCTCCGTAAGTCAGGACACTGCGAACGCACACCTTGTCCACCAGGCCTTTTAATCTCATGGAGATATCTCCAATGCACAACACACCACTCAAGCTCCTGAGCTTCAACCAAGATGCTCTTCTTCGCGCGATCATGGCCCTTTCGGTGCCACCAGGATCGTTCAAATGATCTCCCAACTATCATCCTCCAAACGAAACCTTTCCAGTTCTCACCTTCCTCTATCTACACATGTGTTGCACTTAAAAGTCCTGTACTGCTCTTGTCAGCTCGCCTCTTTTCCCTGAACAACGTCCATGTACCCAGTAATGACAAGAAAAACCTCGGATCGAGTTCACACCGACTCTTTTCCGGTACTCTTTCCCCACACGGATCCTTATCCGCTCTTACGGTGTTGCTTTTCGGTAATAATTGAAATGATGAACCTCAGGTCACTGGACCGAAAGATCACTGGGTCAAGTACTTGACTACTGTGCCACGGAGAACAATATAATATCTTCATTACGAAGGTAAATGTGATATTTAAATTCTCTCGACGTTCATGATGATAATATGTATGCAATCCCAAATAAACTTGCAAAATGAGTACTATTCGGACCTGCATATGAGAAGGTTGTTCTTATAAGGGTATTCTATAAATTTATCATTTAAGTTATGATTCAGTTTATCGACCTTTGAAACGTGTAGCCTAATACAATCATGTACGGTGTATAATCATTGCCCCAATCAGACTATATTCTAAATTAACTTATTACCTCACATCTGTTGAGAACTTTGCGTGCAGACCTGTTGTACACTGCTGAGACGCGCACTCTGAATAAATAATTATACGGACTAAACCATTTAACTCACACCTATGAACACAGCTTCGCTTCATAGCTTCGATTTATCCTTATAACATCTAGAAGCTGATGTATGACCATATCAACCACATATTTGATTTACTGATTTTTGCTCAGCAATTGATATGTCAATAAATTCATTCAAAAATGCTTATAACTTTTCTTTAGCACCGAGAAGAAACGCAACAGATAAGGAGTAAAATAACCTCAAAGGATTGAATATCGAAAGAGAATGACAGCTATTAGGTCAATACAAGACATTATAAATAGGAACTACCCGCTGATATGAGAAAATTCAGTAAATTAGTAGCTTCATTGATAAAATATAATCCTTTGAGGTTGAAAGCAAAGGTCTGTCGTAGTTCATTGAATATCGAAAGAGAATGACAGCTATTAAGTCAATACAAGACTTAGATTGATTCCCCAACAGCAACCGACCTAGGAATCGAACCGAAGTCCGCGGTGTAGACGAGCTCGTACCTTCTTCACTAGGCCACGCTGACGGTTCAAAAGAATGCTAGTGAAGGCAGAAGTCATCTCTAAGTGATATCGAAAGCATATTGTCCTATTATTATTGACAGAACGCTAACAGCGTTCATATTGTAGCGGTCGGGGAATCAAGGGTGTTGGTGTCTTGTATTGACTTAATAGCTGTCATTCTCTTTCGATATTCAATGAACTACGACAGACCTTTGTTGTCAACCTCAAAGGATTATATTTTATCAATGAAGCTACTAATTTACTGAATCTGCTCATATCAGCGGGTAGTTCCTATTTGAACGGATTTTGCATGAAGTTGCAGTGTGAACGGAAAATAAGGAATCCTTCCATAAAAAACAGGTTGTCCTTAGAACGGTCCAAATAGCATGCAATTCAATTGAAAATTAAGTAATGTCCAGCCGGCATACCCAATGGTTAGAATTTCTATTTCCTGGCACTACATGCCTTTATCCGAACCAATCATGTTTTTTCTATTTGATTCACTGTGCACCACCATGCTGTCCACCATATGCACCACCTGGTTCTACCATGCATGTAACTAGAATGTGGAAAAAGTTAGAAGTTTAGTCTGAACTTAGATGCTGATAAAAAAGTCGCGTCAGCCAATTACCAGTTAATGGCAAAACAATCTGCGTCATTTCAAAAACCCCTATTAAATATCCATGTCTCGGTAAGCAGGTGCCGCTCCAGAGGCACGCGAAGAGCCACGTCAATTAGCTATTCGAAGATGGCATGAGAGAAATGGGAAGAATGGATAGTCATTGGTGGAAATGATTTCATGCTCAGCGTTAGAAGAAGGTCCACCTTCTTACGTGAATAAAGGACGTCTAGAGCAACTTTCGTAGTGAAACATTTACAGAAACCGGAATAATGATATACAATGGTGATTTGAGCACTCTTCCTATGCGTATGAGAGTTTGCTGAATGATACTCCAAATAGCATTGGAGGTGAGGATGACAGCATGAAGGATGTTGATGACGATGGTGACACCTACGAGGTTGTTAATCAGAATGTGGTAGATCGCTTCTTATAGATTCACACATGTAAATTTCATATTGATAAGACGTTTTGTTAATGACTCATTTATTACGGTAGAGGCTTTAATTGCGCGGGATTACAGCAAGAATGAATTATAAAAATATATAAACAAATTTTGGAAATATGTCATGGCATCGCCTTTTATTCCTTCATCGACTAAGACTATCTCATGAATGAAACTCAAAATTGCGAAAACGAAGTGAAACTGATATAGCATCCATAAATATTCATCTCTTCTCCAGTTCCCATGAAATCAAGGGTAATCAGCGACAAATCGCATCACTGTAGCAGCTACTATTCGTCTGTGAATATGCAAAAAGTATCACAAATGATACGATAGATTCAAGTCTGTCAACAGCGCATTGAGAAGTCTTTGAAAAGCACATCGGAACAAACGTGTCAGATTTGCATTCCCCAATACCTTCTGTCGACTACAGACTTCAATGTTTCGTGATGGTTTGCCGACATTTAATGTAAACTCATCTTTATTGAGAGAAACTGCTGACTAGTTGGATAACAACACTACCAATTCTCCGAAGACGTCAATATTAAATGAGAATTTATCAATATGCATAAGTTTCTCATTTTATCAAGGCTTGAGTGTTCAAGCTAGTGGTCAAGACACTGCTTAACGAGTACCTGGCTGACTGTCCACAGTTTTATTCCCTATATCTTTGAATCAGTGTAAATTACATGGTTCGACTTTCCTGAAAAATTGAGCATTAAAGATGCTCAATGTTTCAATCGCTGCAACTTTCATTGGATAGAAATTTACATGCGATCTATTTTACTGAAAAAGGAAGATCTTAATTTTCATAAAAAAGTTCCTAGATGCTGTATGAGAGCCGTGTCAAAAATTAAATTTGATATATTGCAATAGTTGTGGTGTGAAATATACAATAACAAGTACATTGAAATGAAGAAGCATTATTTCCACGTGTAGTCTACTTCACACTGTGCAACAATAGTTGAATTATATTCGCATGTATACATGCTATAGCATGTAGTAATGGTAGTGCCGTCGTACTTGTAGTTCCAATTTCACCATCATTTTCCTTCTTTATAATATCTGCATATTGTATGCTCTAGCTCTATGTATCATATTGTAATCCTGACCGCAATTAACGAAGAACTGAAATAATAGCCCCATTCAGATGCACTGTTAATGACAGTTCACTTGCAGCTAGTCTAACTCAGATTGTTGACTTGATTATGTAGTCGGTCAATTTCAACTAATCTTAATCTATGAATTTGAAAATCAAGAACAGTGTTTGCTGGTTCATGGCCTCGCTTGTTCTCTGAAGAGAACTGCAACAAGACTGTGGCCATGAACCAGCAAACATTGTTTTTGATTCATACTATATTATCTATGCATGCTTAAGAATATTTGTTTAATGAATATAGAATGTGTTTATATTATACATTAATGTATGTAAGGTCCTTCTGGAATGGATAGTACTGGTACACATTTTCCGATGTAGTGTCTTTATTGACAAACAAAAAACATCAATGACATGATAGTAAACAGGCCTGTGATTAGCCTATTAGAAAAATTGAGGATTTTTTTTGAAAAATTTGAGGAATATAGACGGAGCCTAATATATTAATTGCAAGAAAAACTCCAAATTTTAACAGGGATTTTGGGCCAAACTTCATGAAAAAAGTCATGAAGAAGGTAACCCCAGAGTTGACCACACTCCACCACACTTTTTGAAGTTATATGTATTACAAAAGGATATTGGCTTGGTCATAATCACTTCCCGCGTTGTTGCGAAATTAATTTGTTACCTCAAGTACCAGCTG
Source organism: Prostheceraeus crozeri (assembly GCA_907163375.1). Lineage (NCBI taxonomy): Eukaryota > Metazoa > Platyhelminthes > Polycladida > Euryleptidae > Prostheceraeus > Prostheceraeus crozeri. The sequence continues at coordinate 53,049 of CAJQUW010016451.1, read as the reverse complement.
CTTAGAATGTGTCGAACAGAGGATGTCAGATCAAGCTGCTGATATCGCTCTGCTTCACGCTGTCGTCTCCAATTCAATGATGCTGGTCAGATTTGTATACTGAATTTTTTTTGAAGTAGGAAATATCCTCAACTACATGCATCTGGGGCTTTGTGACGATTAATTTTTTACGGATTTTAGACAAATTTGAGAGGAGAGCAACCCATAAGCATAGAAAGCTTAAAATCGTTGACGAAATGCTTGTTAAAAAAAGTCAGTAATTTATTATGAAGGATACGCTACATTATACACTAATTTATTAGTATTACTTTATACTGCACAAGTTTCGGTGGCTCTTGTTTATCTGTTAGCGCTTTGATCATATCGCTCCGATCTACATTCAAATGAACATGAATTCTCTCATACGACACAAAAAACTGTTAGGAACAGGCTTGCCAGCTAAGTTGTTGGTCTCATCTAAGCAAAGAGTGAAAGATTATCACCTCTATTCGTATGAAGTTCCGCAGAGATATTGACATCCACATCTTGCAGTATACCCAGGTTGAAAATCTGCCAACCCAGTAATATGTGGTTTGATGAATATCTTAATTAATCTAAGTTCGCATACAACGAAAAAGAATCTGTGCATTACTTTCACACCAAGATGTGTTCAGCAAATTATGAAAATGATCTATGAGTGGATAACTCATCCAGGATAAATGTCGGTCGTCAGACCCTGAAAAATGTAGCTGCAAACAGACTCATGGGATAGCAGAGACTCATAGGCCTCCAACCTCCGCACGCTAGTGACCAGGAGGCAGATAGACACTAAATTTGGAGACCATCCGCTTTACCCCGTCGCATGTGTTCATGTTCAGCGGAAATAAAATGGAAGAGAATGAGTGAAACAAAAGCTTCAGTTGATAAGAGCACTGAAATCCAATGGGCTGGGATACCTATACGTTATCACATAATGGATATAGAGGATCGATAGTTTAAGTTACAGGCATGCATTTGCAGCCATATAGTCGCAGAAACATATGATGAAGGCTGTGAAACCGTTCAGATAGTTAATGAAAATAATTGAATAAGCATTTTACTGTTGGAATTCTACGCAAAATTATGAATTTGAAGAAAAAAATTGCTTGTAGTGTTCAATATACAATTTCGGTATGTTGATTGCAGTGTTTCACTCATTAAATACGTGAAAGTGTTGCACTAAAGAGTTCGTCAGACAATAACTTCAGACAACTTCTCTGAATAGCAAAATAAGTTCGGACGAACCTGAACATTTGCAACCCTGTTGCTTCCAGAAATTAAAACGACGTGAAACAAAATCAAATTATAAATCATGATTGATTCATGTTTAGCAGTCAGGGTGTAGGATACATGTTATAGGATTCTATCGTTTACAGATAATTCGCTAAAAAACAATACATTGTCCGACATTTAGTCTAAAATGTGTCACATTTGAGGAATTTCTCTTAGTTCAGCTATATTTGAGGAATTTTTGAGGATTTGAGGAGTGAAAACAATTTTTGAGGAATCTGAGGAATTTGAGGAGCAATCACAGGCCTGTAGTAAATGATTCTGAAATGTATGTGACATAACTTTCTCCTTAGCTTTAATTGATTTTGACAAAGGACAAAAGAAAATGCGGTGAATAAAATTACTATAACTGAATTCGTCAACATTGTCTTATATTTTCCAATTCTTTACATATAAGAGAGGCTATCTTCATAAAATCAAACCAACATTTAACAGTATACTAGATAAAAACTATGATCATCAGACATTGACGTTTAGACGTCTTTTCATTGACTTGAAATTAGTAGGATTCTTTCTGCTTTGAACAGGCCGTCATATGTCGCCGAAAATTCACTTCAAATACTTCTCTGTTTTGGCAGCTTGACTTTACTCAAAATTTTTCAGATAAAAGCTAATACTATTTAAAGAGAATGTAAATTTATCATTAAATAACTGCTTGCTCGTCGGAAATCATATTTCATTAGACTTGCGCCATCCCTGTCGCATCGATAAGTCAATATATTAATTCATTATCTTTGCAAGCTACTCAGGGATACCACGTGATGTTTTGATGACGAAATCATTTTAAAGAGTTGAATCACATTAAATTTCTCTTCCCTTGATTAACGCACTTCGAAAAGAAACTTTTACGGGAGATCTTCAACAGATGCTACCATCACGTGGCTGAAAATAATTACAGAGATATCACTTTTATCAACAGCAGCTTGGAGTTGATCAAATTCTAATTAGCGTCTGTCAGGCGTCTGCTGAGCTATCCTTGAATTTCATTTTAAATGGATCGTTTGATCTGATTGTGAAAGGAGTTCGCGTGCACGAAAATGAATATCTGCCAAGTGTCAAGCAAAAATGGTGCTCTTCACGGAACTCCTTTGAAGCTAGAGAGGCGTCTCAATTTGTAAAACGTGATTATATGATGAATTTGTTCATGCCAGCTTCGATACAAACTTCGCCGTTCGAACACAGGTGGGAACTGTATCTTTCTGGGGATATTTATCTCACTGGTCATCTATCTATTATCCGCTAACACGTGTTAACTAAATAAAATCTAAGAAGGTAAGATAGAATGAAGGCCACGAGAGAGCCGCTGTTCATTAGATATCCATGACTGCTTGTTGCTTGTTTATCCGCTTAACGTCCTTTTTTCCACCTCCGTTGGGTTAGACGATGATTCTTTATGGAATGCCTCCAGGTGTTCAGATCGAGGGCGTCGGCTTCTTTGAGGCCCAATTGCCAACAGTTTGCGGACACGGTTTCTTACCAAGTCTTCTTTGAGCGGCCTCTTGGTGTTGGTCCGCTGATCTTCATTTTCCAGGCTTCCTTCGCCCAATTGATGTTATCTTTCCGTATCACATCTGCATACCCTCATAGCCTCATCGATCGACTGCAGGCTCAGGCGCGCCAGAAGGTCCTCGCTGGCCACTCTGTCTTCGAGAGATATTCCACACATTCATCTGATCATCCTTCTGTCTGCTACCTCCATCTTTCTCTTTTCTACACGCCCGTCTCACTTCCGTAAGTCATGAAGGCTCTCTGACGCATGAGTCGTAAATCTTTCCTTTCATCCAATGCGGATCAGCACGACTGGTTAGGAAAGGCGATAGATCTCAGAATTCCTTCCTGTCCGATTGAATTAGCGCAGTCACAGCTGCCTCCCTTCCACCAACGGAATCCAACATGTCTCCCAAATAGGAAAAACGGGCAACGGTGTCGCACTTGCCTTCTTCCAACGTAATCTCTGTAATATAATCTTCCAACGTAATGTGATTTACACAGAGGGTCCATTCTATTAAAATCTTAGGCATGTCATCCAATGGAGTTCCAAAATCCTGGAAAATCCCAGTCCGGGGACTGAGTAGAATCAGCAGCATGCTATTACAAAGCATAGATGCACGTTAATAATAAAACATCACGGTTGGTGGGATCAAAAGAGAATCGGAATAGCCAAAATCGGTTTACTTGCACATATTATCGAGGTTGACAGGACTCTAAGTACATTCTGCTTTAAGCAAAAATTGACAATGGTAGAGCTGAGAGCTGAACAAGAAAATTTGCTCTAACAGTTGCAAATTCCTAACTTTTGCTCTTTCAATATGCAATTTCCTGAGATTCTCGGTTGGCAGAGTGAATACCCCGGATTATAGACGCCCTGCGTGCTCTTAAGCGTGCTCAAAGACGGCTCCATAAAGTGATATGTACCGATAAAGAATGTCCTGGAAACCTCTTTGAACCACTATATCTCAACGATTTCTTAAGACAGTCATGAAGCCAAATTACAGTTTGCATAAGTTATTACCGGAGAACTTGCAGCCGCGAAAATTCCTTCATTTTGAAAGTTTGTAGTTGGTTTAATCATGTATCAACGCAATTAAAGCTAATTACTTTTCTACATTTTCATTCTATTGTATTTTTGATCGTTTTCCAAGTACTTTTTCACGTTCAAAGACGTCATTTGATTTTTGTATGACTTCTATGTAATTACCGATTACCATTTATTGACAAATAAAGGCATTTTCTTCTTATTGTTGCTACTATAGCTTGTCGACTAAATCCCGACTTTCCTTGACCACAGGACTCGAGATTGCAACCACTTCCTCCACCGGGATCGGAAGTAAAAAAACATGAGAACACCAGCTGTAGTTAAAAATTAATCAAAATTATGTTCCTTTTTCTATCAGGCTAATCAAATTAATAGCCTTTTATAAAACAAAGCATAGCATTGTACATGTACATATATATAAATCAAAATAATGTTTGAAAATATATTTTGGATAAGCAATTACAAGCTCAGAACACGTAACTCAAATTCACATCACCTCCTGAACACTAGTCAATGCACTATACTTACCACGATGCACAATAATTTAATTTAGTTTCATAATTGATACTGGCGACAGATATTTGGTAAAACGTCAGAATTATCCATTATTAAAGATTCCAAATATATTACAAACGGACGCATAAAAATGATGTCATTAGAGCACTAACGAGCGGATCTAGATTATCCTAATGTCGGCAATTATGAAAACCAACTACACTTGATTGATAATTGTTATTCTCAGCTTAAAGGAAATCATTGATAATGCACGACTTTCACAATAACGGAAATACTCAAAATTTGTCAAATTTCAAATTTTCTGAAACTGAGAGGCTAACATAGTTATAGAAATGCTAGATTCCAAGCAAGTTTTGGTGGATAGGATGAGGTGGTAGAATAGCACAGTTGGTTAAGGGCCACTCTTCTGCACGGAAGTGCAGAAAGTCCAGGGTTCGAGTCTGTCTGCCTCGGGAAGTACCACCGCTCTCACAAGAGGCTACTAACCCCATCTGGAGAGTTGCGAGTGTGTGAAGGCTGCACCAGCCCTAGCTTGCTAGCATGACTTCGTGTCTTGGGTGGGACAGGGTGGTTAAAGAAAGGTTGATGCTAAATCAACAGCCTTGCCGAATTAACTGCATACACATATAAATAGATTGTTTTACTCTTTCAATTTACTAGAATTGAGGACTAATTCAAAACGATGGCACATCGCGGAATTCACTAAGTAGGCAAAAATGAATTCCTAGTGCCTTACAGTGATAGGAAAAAAGTCGTGCGTCGCCTGCGGATTACTGTGAATTCCATCAAAGTGCTTCGATTGCCACAATTCCTTCAGATTCGAAGAATTCAGATCATTGCGCACAAGTTTTCTCCATACTGTTGGTCGACCCAATCATTATTAAAGAAAACAGCAGGCGCACGAACATTAGTTCACCTGATGATGTCAACTTCTTCTCAGCATTCCTCGCGGCATAGTGCATACACAATGTAGCCAGACAGCGATGCATGTTTTGGTGTGTGCGAAGTGACATCACAGCACGCACGCACGCCACTCACTCACTGGCTCAGGACGTACTTGCAAACCCGACTGACAGCTTGTTGTTTACCATTTCCAATAGTAAGCGATATACGAATTATCCATTCGAGAAGGAGCAAGTTGTCTAATTCTGTGATGTGCCATTCCGATTTTAAGGACAGATGCGAAACTTCTAGAAACCGAAGCACACACGATTGAATCTAATTCTGCGTGCATGCATTTTAACCGCAAGTGTTCGGAGCACAAGATACTTAGCTTGCCTGTACATCTGAAAAAAGTACTTCCGATGTTTAAATGCTCCAAGTATTACTCATTGTGTAAGGAAGTGCATGAACCAGCTGTTGGTTAATATCTTCGATCAACAGGAGGACCTTTCAGCCAGTTCAATCGCTCTTAACCGACGGATTTATGCGCAGAATTCGCCCTTAATTTCATTCTGAGCGCTAACAAAGGAAGGCAGTGGAAGGTAGTGACACATGACTACGAGCAGGCCTACATCTCACGGATTTACTGAGGCAGATACCAGTCCAATGTTTCTATTGCAATAGACATTTCGTTGACTGTCAGAATTGCTGATCAGGTTCAAAGGATGATGATCAAGCCATGACAACGTGCTATGCTTCTGTTACCTTGGTGATGGCATTGGCAGTTGTGGTGGCGTTGAGTCGGCCGCAGCTGCCAGGAAACAGTGTGAGTGGAAAACGTTCCGAGGGCTACAAACCTTCTTGACGTCGAAGTCACCATCAATGCGAGTTAAAAGCAGATGCATGTAGCATGCGTCAGTCAAGCAACGATTTGCGGTTGGTCTTGTCCTCCTCTCTCTACTCATGAAAAGATTCTGCAATTTGCGGAGATAAGTATGATACGTTGGATGTGTGGAGTGAGAAAATCGGAGAGAATGAAGAGCTCCGACAGGAAATGGGGCTACAGAACATCTTGGATTCCATCAGAAGACAGAGGTTGCATTGGTTTGGTCACGCACGGAGAAAGAGGGAGACCAAATGGGTCAAGAAAGTCACGGAGATCAAAGTTGTTGGCAAACATGCTGTAAGGCGTCAAAGAAAGACATGGTGCAATGTGTGTTGGTGCTCAAGAAGCTGATGTACACGATCGTCTGAAGTGGGTGAAAGTCCACCGTCCAACCCAGCATCTTCTGGACAACAAGGACGTAAAAAGGGATGAGTGATGACCTGCTACACTCCTACATATTGCAATTCGTTTCACTGGAATGTTTATCACTCATCCCACGAATACTGAATATGTGCATTTATGAAGAAAATCGCAGTTTGAAGAAATATAGTTATAAGAATTCTGCTTTCAATTTTCCACGATGTACACGTAAGCAATAATATAGCTCCCTCAATTTATTAGACGATTTTTTTATTTTTTAAAAATAAATAAAGTTCCCCGACGCGTTTCGTCACGGTGGACAGTATCAAGGGGGTAAGTAAATGAACAGGCAGTTGGCTTAAATATAAAAATGATTAGGCAGTGACGACTCGTTAGATCAATTCATGCTTGCGGTTGATTTGTGGCTTGTTCAACGCTATGAAGCGTGCTTCGGCCATTTTAGTTTGGATCGAATTCTTTTGTTCATTTAGGACAGAAAGCTGGAAATTATCGATGTTCATCATTCTATCGGAATGGTCAGTCAAACTATGTTCAGATAGTGCACTTTTACGATCTTGACAGTTCAAACTACGTCTGTGTTCATCATGCCGTAACTTTAAAGGTCGGCAAGTTTGACCAATGTAATTTTTATAACAAATTTTACATTCAAAATTACACACAATGTATTTATCGCTACACATATTTAGGTCCAATATCCTTGCACAGTTTACAATTACATTTGTTTTTGTTTTCAATAGTATTTATGCCATTAACTAAAGTTTGACCGGGTTTGCAGGTAACACGAACATGAAGTTCATACTTACTGACCAGTTTATTAATTTTTCTTAAGTAGTATCACTAATGAAATCAACACAAAGGTTAATTTGATTTTCATTACTTTTAGTATTGGATTTTGATTTTGGTGTAATTGAGCTAGGCTTAAATCCATTTTCATACAGACGTTTTTTCATTACATTAACTGACTCTAAGGAAGTATCCGAACAAAGATCATGCACATATTTAATACTACTGAGTACAAAATTATTTTTTATGTGATTTGGCAACCAACTATCTTTACGCATCGTAATTCCAGAATGACAGGATTTACTGAACCATTTATACCGCAACCTTTGACTTACGGAAGTACTTATATCCAAAAAATTCAAGTGATCGTTTTCAGGAATTTCAATTGTGAAATTGATGTTATTGTTTGCTGAATTAAAGAGATGTAGTATATCCTGAAAAAACTTTTCACTTTTTGGAAATGGTCCCAAGATTATATCATCGATATACCGCTTGTAAATTAAGGGTACATTACCTAAATTTTATTTAAGTTATCAAGAGCTATGGTTTAATTGCATTCATGTAAATGATCGCAAAAGGCGGAGCAAAATGAGCCCCATAGGGCATCCTTTAATCTGTAAATATGTCTTATTATTGTAGGTTATTTCATAATTATAGGATATGAATTTCAAAAAGTCAACTAGGTCTTCAACTCTAAAGCCATAATTATCAATTTTATTCCAATGTATTTTAGCAAACGTCTATATTTCTGCGATAGCCTCAGCAATTGGTATACTCGGATATAAGTTTTGAACGTCCAGTGAAATAAATACATAGTCTTCATTTACAAACTTGTCAGCATTTTCATTAAGAATTTTGATCAAAGATTTAGAACTATCTAAATAGGCTGGAACAAATTTTACTAATTGGTTGAGGAGAACACTCACAAGCCAATCAACTTTCTGAGTAGGGGTGCCAATTACTGAAGCGATGGGCCTTAAGGGAAAGAAATTATTAATCTTATCTTTATCATCTTTTATGTTTACACGAAAGTAAGCCGGATGACTTCCACAAGTTAGTAGTTTTTGATAGTCTATGTAAGCATTGTTCCGACATTTATTACGAATCAAGTAAATTCGCTTGATTTTATATACTAGAATTTTTGGATTTTTCTCTATATCTGTATGTACTATTGTCATTCAAAATGTCTTCTGTCCTTGAAATAATACTTTTTTTTATCTACCACTACGTTCCGATTTGACTTATCAGATGGAATGACAAGTAAATTGTTTTGTTTAAGGAAAATCCTTGAATCAGATTTTATTCTATTAGTTTTTTTGTATAAATTCCCTTTCCTTAAAAATTGCACTTCTTTGCGCATCAAATTTTTAGCTTCAGCCTCAAAAAGGTTTAAATTATTTTCTAATTGATCATCCATTTTAGGAGGCAAATGAACTGTATTTTTGTCAAAAGGTATTTTTAACTTAATCCGACCGACCATTCCGAGAATGATGAAGCCATCTCAATTTATATGATAAAGTATCTATAGCAATTTCATTATTTGTAATGAAATTCTGATCGCCAATATGTGGCAAGCGAAACTTAGGACCTCTAGATAAGAAAGTTTCGATGCTACTCGGAATAAAGGCATCCGTTTCATTAATTAAGTGATTATTTACCTTAATACTATCATGTTGATCGACCGAGTTTTCTGCTGTTTCATTAGGGCTGAAAAGTGCTGACACGTTTAGACGTGGAGGAATCGTTGTGCGAAAGACATTCTAGCAGATTTACGATGAACTCCTTAGGGACTGCAATACACACGACTCGAAGATCGAGTCTTTATCCGCAGCGGTACAGAAACCTGTAACTTGTGATCTAAGAAGCACACGGTGCAGCAGCTGATGGATTGGGCTCTTTTAGTCGAGTGTCCAAATCTCTGAGTGAAGGTCAATCAAAGTAGTGAGAAGGAAATCCAGAACATTGTTGGCAACAGGAGATCAGCCGGAACCTGGAGCATCAGGCAGTCAACTTGATGCAGAAACACTGTCAAATCTCACTGCTATGTCAGATAAACAAGCTCAGATCACCACCGGAGCATGGTTAATGCGCCATAGGTGGTGAGGGTTTGATCCTGCCAATTGACAGAGTCGCATAAGTGGCTCGTAGCTCAGTTGGTTACAGGTCTAGTTAACCTTGGTCGTAGGTTCGAATCCTACCAGCCGCACATCTCTTGCGTGGCAGTTTGATCTATCGTTTATTTAATTTCATTGTTCTTAACTCATACCAATACCACATTCCTCCGATCCCATCAATGCGCAGAAAATAAATGAATTTATTATGCCGTCTCCGATTCTCGCTACTATGCTACTTCAGGTAAGAGACACTTCAATTGAAATAACAAAGCTTTTCATCTCTTTCTACTGAAAAAAATGCAAAATCGCTTTTTGGAAATTAAAAGATAATGAACAAAGAAATACCGGTCAAGCATGAGGCGAACTCGAAGGTGTGGATGACGGTGGAGCTTTTGGAGATGTCGCGCGAGTGGGACGGATGACTCTGCCCTCAGGGATACAGAGCTGGTCTGTCTCCACAACTTCCTTTTAACTGCTAACTTCTCGATAACTGGTGTTCTCCCAAACTTAGCACGACATCAAATTCTCAAACAGTAAATGAGGGAATCTTAGCGAGCCTCAAGCGCCACTACAAGGAGTTCCTGCTACGCCGCCTCTTCCAGGCCATGGACAGAGGAAAAGAGCTGAAGCTCACATTTCTGGAAGCTGTAAAGCGTGCTTCTCTCTGGTGTGCGTGGGGACCAGGTCAGCAAGTCCACGATCAGGAGCTGTTTCGCAAAGGCCACTTTCATCGAAGAGGAGATCCAACCTGAGACAGGGGATGCTCAGCTGCTCGAGATCATGGAAAGTCATTCGACCGAGGAACATATGCGCGAGAGCCATTAAATCGAGTTGTCTGACTTTCTCGAGGCCGAACAGCGCCTCGCGACTGGTGAAACTTCGGACGCATCGAGAAGTCGGTGGAAAGCGAAGACGACTAGGTAGCGCTGGTTTAAGTCATTGCAAAACGATGACAGAATCGGTGAAGTACACCACTTGTCGGTCGATGATCGGCGACCAAAAAGAAGACCTATGAGTAAGACAATTTGACAAGCCTGTGTCGATGAAGACCTATGAGTAAGAAGACTTGACAAGCCTGTGTCAATGAAGTCCTCGAGACGCTGCAGGTGTCGGAAGACACTGCTCTTGATCTGCTGAAGTGGAAACAGATCATCGCAACTTCGTTCAGACCCCGGATCGGGAAGAAAAGACGTAAAACGATGAAGTTAGCAGTAAGTAAGATTGCATTTATTTGCCGCCCACCCAACACAATGTTAGGATATACCTTACAACAGCTGTTAATTACACTCCAAGTTAACTGACAAGCTTAAGCAATCAAAAGTCCGAACCGACAAAGCTTCCGGTGTGCAACAATGACGTAGTTTTATGAGTCATCGGAGTATGCTACACTATTTCACAGTCTCATTGTCCTAGTAACACTCATTAAAGAGACACTCACATCTGGGAAAAGCCATCAATCAGTCTTTAAACTTTAGCTAAAATTATTATGAAGACCCAAAACTAATTCATTTCGATAGACAGAGACCAGAAAGCCATCTCTCACGATTTACAAACATCTTCTGCCAAACAGCGCAGAAGATTGATGGTCTCCAAACAAATGCGGCCTCAACATCCTTTACACCGCTCTGAAAAGCGCATGCCCATGTCAAGATCCTCAACTGTCAGCAAAGTTAAGAGACCATCTGCCCGAACAATGACATTGAATAAGTAGACATTGTCTACAATGATATTGACTACTTCTAATATTACTAAGTAGTGAAGAGCTTATTTTATCCGTTTTTATATCACATTATGCGCTTCTGTCCTTCTGTCATTTGTGTGAAAAGATGATGGCTTCCTACTAAATTGAGCTCACCGACTCTGTTATTTGTGAAATAACACAAAGAAATGAAGTCATTATCACATGAAATTCTAAAGATTTCAACAAAATCAAACACGCGCATGAAAAGAAAATGTGCTCTCTTCCCAATGTATGCCAAAAGATAAATTACAAACAGATATGTAGTATCTACGAAACATTGGATGAAACAGTTCGAAAAAATTGCATCGTTTAATCATGTTTCAATTCTACACCATTACCTTCAGAATTTCGCTATATTATGAATGCATATTGGAAAAACGACAACATTTTCCGTGTTGAAAACGGCAACAACAATTCAACAAATCCAGGTTGACAGTATGTAAGCCTAAACTGCGAAAAATGCGAATTGATAGGGAAATGTTTGCTCTCAACGTTCAATTAGTTACTGACGAAAACGAAATACTATACACATACCCTTGAGGTCATCTCGTTCGAAGCAAAGTCAGTTGAAATAGTGTTGAAAGCGTGTATCAAACATTGTGTCACTGAGTTCATTGTTCATGGTAGTAATAAGAATTGACAGCATTTTTTGTTCACATTTCCAGACAAATTTTTATTCTTGAAATAAACCTTATCTGTGTCTCAGAGTCAGATAAGACTTGAATCATATCAAATTTTCCATCAATTTACGTCAAAATTCCTGCCTATATTTTCACCTGATTAGTGAGTTTCGGACAAGTTCATTTCAGTTCATTTTATCGACTCAGTCAATACTTCCTAAAAACTACTCTTCAGATAAATATTGACCTTGATGTTAGATGTGATCACTGACATCGATAAAAGAAACCTGAAAACGGAATTCAGCATTCTGGACTGAGAATTACACAGAATTTGTACTGGTATTCATCCAAAGTGAGTTTCCACTTGCAGGGTTTCTTGTACAGTGCAACAGTAACATCAATTTTCGAGGGCAATATAACATTAACATGGATTTTTGAGGGCAACAATGTAGGACATTGAGGGCGCATAGGCGCCTGACAATGTCTTACATTGTTGCCCGAAAAAATCTATGTTAATAATATTGTGCGTAATTGAAATGAACTGGGCAGCAATGCTATGAACCACATGTAGATATAAGCTCATTGGAATTTCAAAAATGTTTTTCATATGCATAGATAGAGAAATCATCATTACGGGATGCATTGTTGCCTTTCTTTTTCTACATTGTACAATAGCTCAATTACGCACAATATTCATCAGCAATAATCCAAAATCAGTGGTGTCCGTGGCACAGTGGTGGCGTACTTGGACTAGCGATCTCATGGTCCAGAGGTCGAACCCGGAAAGTGTCATTGGAAGTCGGCAGGAAGGGCATCCGGACTACAAAGCACCACAACGCTCCAAACAAAGTCTGACTTAAGTCAGCACCGTCCAAGGCCCCAGTAAGGGTAAAAAGTGACGTAAAATTCGTTAAAAAAATAATAATTTCATGCATGCAATTTCTGACTTGAACTTACTTAGCATGTAACTAGTTGAGCAACATAATTGATTATGTAAGATAACGCAACTGGCAGTCAAATGTAGGTTCAACAAAAGAAATAGAGGATCTTTCAATGTTCTGTTGAACGCTGCTAATCTTCAGCTAGAAAATCTCGCAAACAGATATTACAAAGGTCTCAACATGTTGCTAGTCAGAGTTAATTGTATAAAAAGTTGTAATGAAAACATTTCACATGCTACACACAACTAGGCGTGTGCGGTTTTGACATTTTCAGATTAGTTCAGGTTCGGATAGGTTCGATGTAGCGGTTCGGTTTACTAAAAAATGTACAAAGATGGTTGCTTTACAGGTATATGGAAATCGTAGGTAAGTTTTAGCAATAAGATTCGTGTAAACATATAAGAAGTTCCTACTTGCGAGTATACAAATACTATTAAAACTTGTCTTTACAGTTATTTAGAATGTGAACTAAGAAAATGTCGATTTTATTGGCGTCAATCAACAAAAAATGAGTACAGCAACTATAGATCAGGTTAGCCAATCATAGGTCTCTATACTGATAAGAAAGCATTCAAATTTCTATAAATGATGGCGAGATATGTGAGGGCGTCGACAGTTACAGCTCAGTTAAGTCCGCCTGTTACGCAGGTGGATTCGACCACGCTAAGACGTCGAGAGTAAAGTGTTCATGAAAGAAATTCCATGAACTTGCACTTCCCATGACATTCAATCTTCCCTCCCACCTTGAAAATGAAAGGCCATCCTGTTTGTGTCTGTAGCGCGATGCTGTACAAAAGTAGTAAGGCTTGTTTGACGGTTTAACGTTAGTACTTCCTTCCACAACTGGGGGTTTGGACGTTGCTGACACAGTCAGCCTGGAATGTCGCATGCCCTTCCTGCCGACACTTCCAGTGACACTTTTTGTACTCGATCATTGGATGGAAAGATCTCGAGGCCAAGCACTTAACCAATGTGCCACGGAGACCACTTTGAGAGACGTGGATTTTGCCAGTAAGACATGGGCTTTTAGAAGTTATGGGATGTATTTCTACTCTTTAAACAGAAGAAAAGGCAGTGGTGAGAAGAATGTGTGGTGTGAGGCTGACTGAACAGGCGGGAAGACCAAAGAAAAGAACATGAACCTGAATTCATTACCGATGTTCTGCGAAGGCTGTGGTGGTGTGGCCACATTCTGAGAAGAGAAGACGATGACTGGACGAAAAGATCTTTCCTGTTAGAAGCCACAAGCATAAGACCAAAGGGAAGACCAAAGAGATCATAGTCGCAAGTCATCTCCGATGATCCTCGAGCTTTGGACATAAGTCCACCAATGCTCTAAGATCGGCACGAGTGGATGCGACATCTCAAAGCAACAGTCGTCTGACCCCGTTCAACGTGGAAAAGGACGAAGAACAGGGATACAGGTAATGAAGCCCCAACACTGTCGCTGTCACCATTTACCGTCTATCGCTTTCCAAAGTCTCATCATAGCGCCTCGACTTTCACTTCGCACATAGATACAAGATTCTACGCTTAAGTATCATATTTACATATTTTCAAACATTTTGAGAAGCTTGCCAGGGTTGAAATTTTGGAATATGTTATGTTAATGGGCTAATTGGATGATGAATGATGGATGAATGGTTTAACGTCACTACTCCTTCATGCTGGGGGCTTGGACGATGCTGAAATAGTCAGACTTTTCTGGAGCGTTGTGATCTTTTGGTCCAGATGCCCTTCCAATGACATTCTCGGGGCTCGACATCTGGACCCGAAGATCGCTAGGCCAATCACTTAACCACTGTGTCACAGAGACCGGTGACAAAGTATATATAAGATGATAAAACATAAAATAAATCTCATCATTAGCTTAGGTTGAGTGGGATCTTTCTGATGCAATTCCATCATTACCTTGTTGTTTCTTAAAATTTTCACGAGGAGCATCAATGTTGCGAGCCGAATCGAATAGCATTTTCATTTGATTATTTTGGTTCGGTTCGGTTCATGAGTCGCTGAGCTGAACTTTTCAGTGCATCGCACACCGCTAACATCAACCTAGTATTTTCTGCTCGGTCTAGCAAATGAGACATTCATCGCTAATGTGCAATCGCTGCCGCTGCTAGCATCTGTCATAAAGATTAAGGACAAGAAGGAACTGTGGGCTTCGGATGATCGCACAATGAGCTGAGAACAGAGTCCTTCCCGTACGGCTCCCGGGACTGCATAGAATAGGTCCGATGTTCCCCTGTTTGTCATAAGAGGCGACTAAAAGGGGTCATTTGCAACTGCAGCTCTGGTGTTGACAGTTTAACACCTTATTCTCATTGCCTTTCCTCACTGGCTACACTAAGCTGATGTTGCGGGGGATCCTGACAGCCGAATATTAGTTGTTGGGATATGCAACAAAGCTTTTTGAGCTTCCTCCCCTGTGGCATATCTGGCTATGCCTTGTCCGAAGTCACCTCAGCGATGGCCGCCGCCCCGCTTAAGGGATAAGATGTGTATAAGTGATGGCAGCAAACGGGAGGATCATGATAATAGGCTGTACTCGTAATCGAGAAACGCACTCCCTTGAATTTCTGCAGATCCGTTAGTTAAAAACGTAAAGAAAAAACAGCTTTAACTCGACGTTTCGGGTCCAGACCCTTCTTCATAGAGTATAAAACAGGCGCATATGACATGCTACTTGGACATATATATGTAAAAGCTGAATAAAAATCTGTATGGCGCGACCTGTGTTCTCCTACAAACCAGCGAGCTCATGACGACGATTCATAGATGGACATCTGTCCTGAATCATGCGAGCTTCTATCAAAGCAGTGTCAACCGTACTTCGCGCTCTCTGAAGGATATTCACATCGAAATCATCAAGGTCAACAGCAGAACAATCACGAAGATGCACATTCAATGCACTCTTACTGTCCTTATTCATAATACTCCGCTTATGTTCTTGATACCTAATTTTGAAAGATCTTGAAGTTTTACCTATGTAACTAGCATTACAAATCTGACATTTAAACTCATAGACAACATTCTAACTATTACAATTTATTTTTTCAGGCAAACGATCACAAAGGTTGCAGTTGTTATGTTTTTTATTTTTATGCTTATTGCGACTATTTAAACAACGGGACAATGTAGGACTGGTAGTATTAACAAGACGAACATTGAGATTACATTTGCGAATCAGACAATTAATTTTTCTGTTTAAGCTATCGTTAACGAAAGGCATAGATAAATTAATATTTTTACTTGCATTAGAATGACGCTTCCTATTCTTCGATTTCCGTTTAAAATCTTTTTCTTTGAAACCGTTTTTCTTAAGTTTTTGTTTAGCGTTATGAATTGCAGTTGCTGCCTCCTCCGGCCAATGCTGTTCACCCCGTGGTAACACCCAGGTGGTATCGGAATGGCCTTCTCTTCGCGGGGCACGCCTCGCCAGCAGTAGGCATTTATTTGCTTACTGGGTGTGTCGCTTCGTAGTCTCTTGATGCGAAGCCTCCTATCCGCTGGACAGAACCGGGTAAAACAACAACAACAACAAAGAGTCAGATGAGGATATGTTTCTCGCTGGAGTGTTCCTTTATCTATGCCTCCCTAGCCTCCTCTCCGTCTAGCACAACCCGTTGACCTCATTGGTCAACTCATGCAAGACTAGCTGATTGAATTTCTGCCGGTTGGAATTACATTAGACGTGACGGAGGTTGCTCACTTTTCTCAAACAGACAGCGTTGTTGATCTTGCGACCTCCATGAGGTAGTAACGGCAGAGAATCCATAGAATTGCATTTGCGCGATCTTCAATCACGCCACCTGTCAAACCTTTGAATAAATGTCTTCATTCACGCAACATAAGCCACTATGGTCTGCGTTTCTAATGACAATTTGATAGTTCATGCGTGACCATTGTCTATATTCACGTCTAAGAGCTACACAAAATGTCAGCAACACAACCTTCCGTGTCAAACCGAACAGCCTGCAAAGACCAGATGAAAAGAATGCGAAGGAATCAACGCAAAAACTCAGTGTGAGAATGAAATAGTGGAATGAGAGCAAAGCTCCCATTTGTGAACAGTGTTGCGCTTAAAAAAATAATGAAAACAGTTCGTCGGTGAAAGTTTATCAAAAATTCATGGATTGCTGGTTATTGTAAGTAGTCCATGTAGATTGGTGAAGTCAAATAACGTGGTTTTTCCAAAAGAATCATCCGATTTCATTGCGCGATATCTAATGATTAAGTAGTGTTACTGAATGTGCTGATGAAGACTGAAATGAAAGCACTTAGTGTGATTTTTGACGATTTTTAGACGTGGAATTTTCATATCAAGTTTGTCACAAAAAGCTGCCTCACGCTT
The DNA here is from genome assembly GCA_907163375.1 of Prostheceraeus crozeri. NCBI lineage: Eukaryota > Metazoa > Platyhelminthes > Polycladida > Euryleptidae > Prostheceraeus > Prostheceraeus crozeri. Next base: position 35,987 of record CAJQUW010016451.1, on the reverse strand, counting down.
CACTGTAATCCGACGTTTATGACCTTTCATGCCTTGAAGTCTTCCCTACAAATCTATTTTGGGTGTGTGGGAACAATTCTTGAGTATTGTGCTTCTCTCTTCTTGAACCTATACATGTATGAAGTCAATTGATTGGTTGATATCTAGAATATAGCTAATTTTCAAGAATGATGACAGGTGCAGCGGAGAGACATGTTATCATAGATATCAAGCTGTTCCATACAGAATGAAAAAATGTGAATATGATAGCCTCTCATTAAGCTAGGAAAACAATGATTTTATATTTTTGCACTATAATATATAGCAGAGTTTCTCAACCATTGCTTATGGCGGAATAAGCGATCGCCCCAAGTGTACTGTACTACATGGACTATAACTTATTTAGGTAAATACGGATCCATCATGTCTATAATGATCTACGCATCGTCTATAAAATCGTGCTGAAATCACAGAATTAAATATTTTGTTTATCTGCTTCGGTTTGCCAGAAGTGTGATTAATACGAAATTGACGGTACATCGAGGAACCTATTAAGTGGGCAAAAAGGAATACCTAATACCTTACAGAGATAGGAAAAAAAGTTGTGCGTCGGTTGCAGATTAATGTGAGTTCCAGCAAAGTGCTTCGATTGCCAAAATTCCTTCCGATTCGAAGAAATCAGATCAATTTTCTCCTTAATGTTGGCCCTTCAGATCATTATTAAAAAAGTAGCAGGCGTGCGAAAATTAGTTCACTTGATGTTTTCACATCCTCTCCTCGGCATTGCTCACTGTATAGTGCATACGCTGAATCGAAGTCAGGCATCGATGTGTGTTTTGGTGTGTGCGAAGTGATATCACAGTACGCACGCATCTCTCATTGGCTCTCGTGTCCTCTGCTGACAGCTTATTGTTTGCCATTTCCAGTAGCAAGTGATACACGAGTTCCATTTGAGAAGGAGCAAGTTGTCTAATTCTGTGATGTGCCATTTCAATATTAAGGTTGCATATAACTCTTCCTTTCTAGGAAGCCGAAGACGCGCGCAGATGAATCTAATTCTGTGGCTGAAATACAATTTAGTTTTTTTGTCTCAAATTCACTTTCTACATGATGATATAAGGAATGATGGCGAGTCGGATGTTACTGGTAAACATATTTAGTCTATATAATAACAGTGAAGAATACAATAGCACGTCAATTGAGCGAACCAATTGGAATGAGACACTCTTTAGGTAACACTGAAAATCGATAAACACAGTGCGTCACCCTAGTGGTGGATAACTGACGCTGACTTAATCGAAATTCGCAATAAGGTAGCGCTATCATTAAAACGTAGCGTTAACACGGGCAAGCGTGGGTTCATATGAAGGCTTATGATCTGTAGATGCTTTTATGCTAATCATATTGAAGAAACACTTCTTCGACTTTGAGACAAACCAAATCAAAGACTAAGGAGTGCGTCTTTGGACCAAATCCGCCATTGATTAAGTGTTTTATGCCAAAAGCGATCTTCATTTCACGTTAACTTCGCGGACTAAACTGACCTGTCCTGTGGAATGCAGCGAGCAATTAGCTGACGTAAGAGTAATGCAATAAATGCTTATTACGCATCGGTTATCACAGAATACTTGCAATTTATTGATTGTCGGTTGCTGGAAATGAGATTAATTGATCGCAATGCATAATTTAATGCTTGACATTATCCTTAGATAGGGAGAACATCGATGAGATGAGACGATCTTTGTTAGGTGGAAATACGCAATAGAAGTCACCCCATGCACTTATTCTATTATCTTCTCATCGTGTCATGAAACTTCTCTTACATAATACAGAAATATTTTCCTGCTCGGTAGTGGCAATATTTGAGATTGAAAGATGATAAGTTAACTTCACATTCGACTCGACAAGATACACAGCACTTAAATGAGAAACTATGATCCTTTCATCTTTCAAGCGCCGATTTAATAAATCGATATAATATGTAGGAATGCATCGGACTTGAACAAGGTTGGGCAAAAACTTGTATTGGGTATACCTAATACATGTTTTGGGATAAAAATGTTTTGTTCAAAACCCAAAACCAAAGCCCAAGCTTGAGTAGAATCAAGTGAACGGAGTACATTCATTGTATTTTGTGCTGACATAAATATTCATATATAGGTCAAAATTCTTGATATTAGTGTGGTATTAGTGGGAAATGATCTTTTTATTGCAGCAGCTGTAATAAGTAGCCTAAGTACATGTATTGCATTATAAAGTTTTCCTTTTATACTGACAAATTGAAGATTTTTGATTTGATTATGATTGAATTACACATCGCTCATAACAAAGTAATAGTTCTCATTTCATCACTCAGAAATATAAGCAGACTTAATAAATAGTACAGCTGTGTAGTGCTTGCATGGTCAAACATTTAGAATATGAAATTGAAATGAATTCATTTTTAGATAAATGTCGGCTGTCGCAGACAATATAGGGGTGAGAAGATATGAAATATATAAATACATCACAAATTAATTATGTGCAAATGCAACAAACTAAATATAAGCTAGCAGCAAATACAATACACGAACTTTCAATGCACGGTATTGTCAAGCCCGAAATGGAATAGCTGATAAGCATATCCCAGTATTCAGCTTTCAGTATTTCTAGTTGAAATATCCTGTGAATTGAATGGACTTATGACAAAAAAACATCTTCATGTTCTCATCACGTAGTTCTCCTAAGATTCAAATCAAAACATTAATTTTCATAACTTGATTTCAAGATGTGCAGCATTAATAGAGAACCCAAGTTTTGCATCACTTACCCAAGGTCGACCCAAAACCCAAGGTTCAACCTTGACTTGACTGTACATCAATCGGGTAATAGTGCAGACTTGAAGAATACGCAATCCTGGCTTATTATCTTTTTTAGATTAATGGAAGAAAACCAATTCGACAAGTCAATGATGTGAGTCAAATTATGAACAGTTGTTAGTATTTAAACTCAATATCTCCACAACCGCTTATCTCTGAATTATACAGACCAATTGATGAGCTATTCCGTTTGAATAAGAAATCTAGCCCTATTTCCGTAGATTTGGCATAATTTTTCATTGATTCAACAGAAAACAAAAAGATTGTTTACTGGACATTAACATTATTTCGTAAGGACATATCTAAAATGCTTCTATTGACAAACATGTTTCTATACTCGAAACGTACCATCATCAGTGAACAGCAAAAGTGATACATGCGCAAAGACTTAAACACATCCGAAAGTTCATTCAAAAGGAGCGCGAGCAATGATAACAATAACAAAGAAAAGCAACTAAAATAACAACAATAACACTGTCAAGAGTGCTATATCGGGGAAACTCGTCGCCACTTATACACAAGGATAAAAAAAACATGTCAACGGCAGACCAGCCTCTGAAATCTCACTGCATGTCCATTTCCCATGTGAGAAGTCGTTCTCCATTCTATTAAACACAATTTATACTCGTATTGGAAAAGCTTTACTGATAATATCTTACAGGAAACAAAATAGGAAGCTCATGAATGCTCAGACGCAGTCTGATCTATTGATGTTATCTTAGTTATTTTTCTTTGTCATTGTTACCGGAGTGTTTCACTTAATATACCCGGAATTCACTTAATATTAACTGGAAAGTGAGGAAATTGCAGAATAAGTTTGAATCAGGTTAATATACCTGTGTATATTAAGTGGAAACACCACAAAATAAGCATATTAAATATATGAGATGGAATCCGTCACTTAAAGCAACAATGATTTATTACTGGTGCTTATAATTTGGTACATTATGAGCTTAAAACTAAACTGTAATGAAAACAAATTCACAATTAGAATGTAATTTATTACAATTATTAGGTATATAAAATGAGCAATACCGTAACAAGCATCTGAATAAAATCTGAATAACAGAATAACAGTTCTCAGGTACAGGTCCCCTACAGTAGTCTACAGTTAATCCTGCTAATCCTGGGATCAGAAAAGTCTGGATCTTGAAAACCCTAGTATACAGGTAACAAGACTTAATCCTTCGCTTAATCTTCTTCCGCTGTGATTACATGAGACACCAAGATGAGTGCTTGATTTACAAAAATCATCAGAAGTGTTATTTCCAAGAAAATGGCTGAATGTTACAAAGACATATTGAAAGTTTTGACGCGAGTTACTATACCCGGGTATATTAAGTGGAGGGGTATATTTAGTGGAAAACTCCGGTGCTCGCGCTCATTTTGAATGAACTTTTGGATGTATTTAAGTCTTTCGCATGTGTCACTTTTGCCGTTCACTGATGATGGTACGTTTCGAGTATTGAAACATGTTTGTCAATAGAATTATTTGATCATGCAATCTCTACGGCAATTTTCTTTATATCTAAAATAGTCATCGATGAAAACTTACACTGTGAAATGGTAAATGAAGCATTTCCAGCCGGTTGGACGCTCCAAGAAGTTATAAATTTTGGACTGAATAGGAAGGGATGAGCCTCCAAGACGATGTCGATGGTGGAACACGTAGCGGAAGTTGGTGGCCAACTTGGAGCCACGTCGGGAGCTTGAGTCGTCATCTGACCCGTCTTGGCGCAGCTGTCGGGAGTAGCCGGAATTGGCCAAAGGATTGGAGTGGGAGGCGCTGAGGTGACTGTTGAGTTCGTATCCGTCTAGCGGTTCGCCGGCATTGATGTCTGCCGAGGCTGAAGATGCCAGGAGTTTGGTATTCGGAATGAGTGGAAGGGATGATGGCTCGACCAGAATCTGCGGGCCGTTGGCAGACACGGTGCCCATCGACATGACATGCGGGCACTGCAAGGAGAAATAATGAGGAAATAGTTAGAACAATGTACTCTGATATCAATGAAGATAATTTAATCAGAGACAGTTTGATGTAGAACAAGGTGTATCAGAGACAGTCTGATGTAGAACAATGTGTATCAGAAAATAGTCCGGCAGCCAGAACGAGTTTCTGCACGGAAAGAGGCAGAAAATGAAACTTTCATAGAATAATGTACACCCTATGCCTACTACGAATCTGCACGTCTGCCGAGTTCTAGTGAGTTCCTCTTCTTGTCAGACAGGATCAAAGAAAAACACATGTTAATCCAATGGAACGCAGATTGCAGCTTTTGGTTAAAATGAGATTTTCTGCGTTTTCGTTTATCAACTAGAAAGTATTCAGTCTAGCGCCATAATTTTTGACACGGCATTGTATGTGAGAACGTAATTGAATGTGGATAACGTTGCTCAAAATGTTTGTGTTTGCCGACATTAAGAGGCTCGTCAAATCTACATGTGTTTAGCTTTATAGACAAAGGTGAATGAAAATGAAAGGAAATGACCTGATGACATTCCATGCCAAAAATTATGACTCTGGGCTTAATACTTTTCGCTTAAAAACATAGAAAATTTCATTTTAGCCAAAAACTGCATTGGATTAACATGTGTTTCTCTTTGATCCTGTCTGAAAAGAAGAGGATACTCACTAGAACACGGCAGACGCATTGATTCGCAGTAGGCATATGGTGTACATCATTCCGTTGAAGTCTCACTTTCGACATCGTTCCCTGCAGAAAGTCGCTCTGGCTGCCGGACTACAACATCAGCATCCGTGAAAACGCAACGCCATTCACCTCAACTAGAAATGAAGCAGAAGTCCGAGTTGGTGGCAAGCTTATATATTCACTAGGTCAGACCGATGGTTCTCTCGGAGCCGTTTGGCACCAGTCTTCCTATAACAATAAGCAGCGGTAGTGTTCTGCCTCTTCTTCGACGAAGAAACTATTCCTCAATGTGGGTCTGGTTTTGGAAACAACACCGATAATGGACAAAGTTGATTATTCTTCTACTCACTCCTGTCCCACCCAAGGCACGAAGCCATAATAGAATCTAGGGGTGGGGCAGCCTTCACAGACCTGCAACGCTCACCATGTTAGGGCTAGTAACCTCCAGTGAGAGCGGTGGTACTTCACCAGGTGGACAGACTCGAACCCTCGAAATTCTGCACTTCTGTACTGAAGTGTGGCTCTTAACCAACTGAGGTATCCTACCACCCTAACTGCGGTTTTCTCTTCGGGTTAGTATTCTGGCGGTTTTCTGGTTCCATACGCCTCATTCTTGAAAATATGAACGATTCATTCTTTAGTATAAAAATGTCATCAAGCTTTATGGCCGAACTGTTTTCTGATGACATCGACTAAAATGTCCTGCTTTGATGATAATTGTCTTCATAATTATATGAATCCTCCGTATTTTAAGAAAAGAAGAGACCGGTCTCTTCTTAAACAAAACATTACGAGAAACAACTCATTTCATTAGTGACTGCCTTGTCAAACGGCAGACCGGAGTCGAGATGCCGTATCAGCAATAAATGAATACTGGTGCAAGGCTGAATAATGGCACAAGGCTGAATCGAGAGTTCCGCGCTGTTTTAGCGTTTAAGTCTAAAGTTCTAGTTAAAGTCTATGGATAGTACGATTTGCACTACGGGATTTATACAGAAGCTATTTTGATAGCAATTCAAAATTTTGAAATAGTACTTTAGTAATTTTTAACTATTTTTGCAGATTGAAAATGAATAGATTTTCCATTATTTTATTATCTTTCTTCATGAATCACTAGTGAAATATGGCAGATTACTGTTGTCTCGGTAAATCTGTATACGTTTAATAGGCCAACACGTGCGCCTTGCATGTACCAGGTGTCCTAATCAGCGGCAGGTGAAACGAAATTTATTGATAATAGCAAGAATTAAGGAATTATAAATTCTGCTGCTTCGATTATTCAGCAGTATCTCTATGGAGAGAGGAACAAAGGAATGCATCACTGAGTAGGGTCTGTCCATTGCTAGTCGCAAAACGTATAATGTTATAGCCTATGTGATATTGAGCTCTAAAGCCGCATGTTGGTCAACGCTTCCACAATTATTTTGAGAGTTTTGCAATTCTGCGTTCACATTTTTCGAGAGAAGCAAAAACTAAGCAGACGTCACCACTTGCTCATCTGAATTAATTTTTACTTCATTTTACCTTCAATTTCTCATACTGTTGTGGATGGACCTTAGTATTATGCACATAAGTGTTCGTTAACTTCGACGCGGATTTCGAGACATTATTTTTCAGCGTCTAAGTGTCTATTGCAAAGACTTGAATAAAAACTATGCCATTGATGTCAAGTCTCGTCGTCATCATCGAGTTAGCGATCAATATCGCTACCATAGATATCTAATTTTTAATTAAATGAATCATGTCTATCTGCTGTCATTCACGCGATGCCGTTTCCTACACCAACATCACCTAGATCACCGATTTCGGCTACTGAAAGGACTGTTGTTCATGTATTGTTACACCAATATCAATCGCAAGGGATGTCAGCTTCAATCATAAAGAAAAACCTGCTTCAGATTGATGGTTGGAATGTTACGGAAGGTGGAATAAGAAACATGTGGAACAAGGAGTTGGAAGAGATTGTGGACAGAAGGGGAAAAGGTGGAGGAAGACCATCACGATCACCAGAAACGAAGAACATCATCATCGAGAATCAACAATATTCGATCTCCACCATTCAAAGATTAGTCAAAGAGCAGCGCGATCAGACCATCAGCAGGTCAACAATCTCAAATGAGTTTAAGCGAAATGGTTTGAAATCTCTTCGCTACGGATATGTGGGCGCCTTAAAAACGTTTCACATTGAAAATCGTTTGGCCTTTGCTGATCGCTTTAAGGACGAACCCGTAGAGTTCTGGGAAAGATGTTTCTTCACTGATGAGAAAATGTGGGAGCTGGACTCAGGAGGTGTGAACCGACAAAACAAGCGTCTGCGAGCCCATAGGACCTCTGAGGTTCCACCGATGGATAAAGAACAGTATGCAAGAAGATGGCATGTCTGGGGAGGTCTGTCGGTCAATGGGCTCTCTAATCTTGTTTTCCTCTCACACTCGGTGGATGGCAATTCATACAGAGCTCTTCTGATGGACAACATGAACAACTTCAAGCAGTTATTCCCTCAATGGAACATGATATTCGAAGATGACTGGGCTCGTCCACACACAGCTGAAGAAAGCATGAACTTTAAAGAGCAGCATTTTCCGAACTTTTTTCGGACACGTCTTCGTGAGAAGGAGCATGAATGGTATGCCCCTTCAAAGATGGATGACTTATGGTCAATTGAACGAATATGGCGCCATCTGGTTAACGTCGTCTTCAATGATTGGACATTACCTGTGTCTGATGATGAGTGGAAAGAAAGGATTCAGTCTGCGTGGGACAATGTCTCCGTGGAGTTGTGCGTGCGACTTATCCATGAGATTCCGGCCAGACTTTATCAGATTGCCAACAATAATAGCACAAAAATTCATCCGTCTTGGCGATGCAAAACCTCACAGCATAGGTGCAGGTGCAGCATTTGTGATCCGCAGGATTCTAGTGATTCCTTCACAGAAGATAGTGAACTTCTCCTGACGGAAATTGAATCTCAGGAATATGATAGTGAATAAAGCAAAGCCAACGTGTCTTGTTTTTGTTTAAAAGAAATTCTACCTGATCATTTTGCTTTTATTTCGCTAGTAGGGGTCACATACGAAAGACACAGTCTGGGAAGTATATTTCATTCATAGGGGAAAACTTCAGGGCGTTAGAAACTTATGAAATAATTATCTAAAAACCGTGTGATTAATTATCTAAAAACCGAAGTTAACGAACACCCCTTAGATTATTACTATTTTCAATACTCTTTTACATGGAACCTGAGCTGAATGGGGCTTCATATACTTCACATAAAGCAGCAGAACTCTGGAAGCTTGCCTGAAGCCACAAAAGTGTTTCTCATACTTTCACCTCCCACTGAAAAAATGCAGAAATATGGAGAAGGGAGATGGAAAAAAGGACTTTTACATATTTTCAAATATAATTTGCTCCTTGGCAAAGCATTTGTTACCACAAAGCAATATTCAGAAGTATCCTAACACCAAACCAAAAATCTCCGCATGTGGATCATAAATTGTAGAAATGTTCGCTTTTCCAGAACAAACTACTCAACAGCGTGAATATTCATAAGCTACAAAAAAGCTCTCTAACACATTCTAATCTCCAAAGTCGATTCCCGTGAGTAATTTAGTTGTCAGCAATAGCGGTGATGTTGCAGAAATAGACTATCAAACTGTTTGACAGTTATAGAAAAAGCCTACATGATGAGAAATTCAATCAGAGGAATTTTGCATGCATGCTGGTTGCATACAAAATCATGTGATTACAGCTAGACATTGCATCGTATGCAGCACGTAAATCGCGAATAGAAAGCGCTATTATAGAAATGGTAATTGCATTAATGTTTTGACTTCTCAAGTTTTTATTTCAATCTCATGGACACTGATATGCATTTTCAGTACAACCGGAGGCTGTACCACAAGACCTCTTAACAAAGAAATTCGAGTTTTCGTGCATTATTCAATTTAACACACACACACACATATATATATATATATACAAAAATCTTGCCCTAAAGCATATTTTCGTTAAATCTAATGTAAATCACTACTTTCGCACTTGCACTTCATACGTTCTGACCATCTTTCTGACGTGTTCAAAGTGCAGCTGTCTATTCTTAGAGTTCATCTTAAGCTTTATGAAAAGTTCTTATTTTTGGAGCAACGCTGTCCGTCCCATAGTCAATTCCTGCACCAATCTTAGACTATATCAGTGCAGCCTTAGTTGTTTAAGAAATTCTAATTAACAGTTGCATAGTGTATTAAAGGTGCTTGCCATAGTTATTCTATTTCAAAATTACATACAATTTCGTGTCTGCATGATGTTCGACGACTGCTACCTTGCTGATGAAGAGAAGCCGCATTTCCGAGACTGATAGGCTGTCCGCTTGATTGCTCAGACGTGAGTGGAGTTCATAGGCGGTGAACTTGATTCCTCGTCAACTGGCTTTGAGTACCACTCCAGAGCGGATGATTTGTTTTTATCTGTCCATAAACGAGCCTATTTAAGCAATTTGAGTCATTAATACTCGCAATTAGCGTTGCTGTCAAATTCGTAAGCAGCACCTGATAAAATCAGCAATTCTTAGAATATTGAACCTATTCCAATTTCAATGAAGTCTGAAACGTGATTGAGTGTACCCCGAAAACTCATACTAAGCCTAGTTTTATAACGCCGAAATGACAGTACTGTACAGTGCTGTCTTTACAACCGAAATAAAGTACTATCTGCATCAACGTGTATGAGTGTTATATTGGATGACTGCAACCTCCAAGTCATCCGTGTCACAGCAAGGTCCACAGCAGGCACCGCACTGACATGGAAATTTCTTAAAACTCAAGTCTGAGGCCTCAGCCACACTGAGAGTTTTTCCAGGCGTTTCCGAGCAAAGAGTTTTCCAGCAAATATAAAGTCATCATTGCAGCAGTTGTAGACTGCCACACTGCGAGTACAGCAAACCAGAGCGATTGATAGCTTGCGCACATACGGTTACTCGAGTTTGCATTGCTTTCAGTGTGACTGAGGCTTTACTCAAGCCTACCGGCACCGTGTTGGCAAAATAGATTTGTAGTTTTGTGTGTGAAAACAGAACGTGGATAGTTCAACTTGTCTATGAAGTCTTGTTCAATTTGCTCATCTACAAAGTTCAAAACGTTCGATCCGCATCCGGAATAAATATCAAATTTTCGTAACCGCATCCGTGCGGATTATCCGCATATCTAACGCGGATGCAGATGCAGATTGTTTACCCTTGGGCGCAATCTCCTTGTGTTTGATTATAATCCGAAAAGATCAACACTTTTTAAGAAAAGGCGAATTCTTCAAGGAAATGCTGATAATCCCTCTAGACCATACTACAGATTGTTTCATAAAAAATGGATCAGCCTTAAACATCGCCTTAACTTCAACTTTGTCTAACTCCGCCAAACTTGAACGAATTTCTCTGAAATTTGGAAGATATGTCAGTTGTGCTTACTAATATCATTGTTGGAAATTTCAAGCATGAATATTGAGTTGTTTTCCTGTTATAGATAAAAAAGTAGTAGATAATTTGATCCTCATTTAGCAATGTTACACAAAATCATACCTCACTCTTATAAAATTACATTTGTTTCCTTTGTTATGTAATATGTTGTTCTACAAGCCAAAAGCTATCAAGCAAAACAAAAATAAAGAAAATCGGTCAATCAGAGCCAGTATAGCACCATTATTCATCAACAATAATGTAACTGCTACATGTGATTAACTGGACTTCATGTTCCATAGCTTCCTGACTTCGTTCCGGTGGTATTGGCAGCACTCCTGATTGCTTTCAGCTAGAAATCTATCTCTTACCGGTTGAAAACAATACAAAGCACAAATGAACAACAACGAGATCGCATTCACAAAAATCAAAGTGTCAGGGTTTTCTTTGCGAGCTACAAGCAAGCGACTAAATGTCCCTTACACAAATGTGCATCGATGGCATAATGATGATTTTCAACTCTGTCGTAAAGAGGGCTCTGGCCGTCCATGCAAAACATCCAAACGTAGAGACCGCCTAATTTTGAGATTTGTTAAAGTTGATCCAAGTCTCTCGTTAACTGAAATGGCTGCACTAGTCTCGTCTATTTCTAAGTCCACTATTCGTAGAAGACTTATTGAGTCGAATTTCAAGAGCAGTAAGAGGCCCTCTCAGATCGAATTATCAGATCAGCATACAAAAAGAAGTTATTTATAGATGATAATGCTACGTGTCACAGGAGTAGTAGAGTCAACTTATGCAAGTCTCAATTAGGGCTTAGGACATTATCTTGGCCAGCTCGTTCTCCTGATCTCAATCCCATAGAAAATGTATGGAGTATTCTAAAACGTAACGTTTGTCGTTCACTGCTACCTACAGATGGCGTATCACAACTTACGTCACTGTTAAAAAGAGAGTGGAGAAAGTTAGATCAGTCAAAAATCAACGATATCATCGAATCAATGCCTAGACGAATTGGTAATGTCATTGACAATAAGGGTAGGGCCACAAAATATTAGCTTCTTAAGAACCGTTACTGTATCATAGCTTATCAGATTATATAAGGACATTTAAATATATTAGGGACATGAAATAACATGAAAAATGCTTTCTGTATCATACTTATGTTTTAGTTAGTCAAATTCTAGGATGATCCATTTTTTATGAAACGGACTGTATTTGAAGCAAAGGATTCCCTTAATTTCGAGGAGTCTTCAATGGTAAGATTATCGATCATTTATATCTCTTACTATTTAATTCAATATTATCGCAGTACCCTGCATCAGCCTAGAGTTTATGGAACTGCGGAGAAAGACAAGAACACCTTGCATAATTATAGAGGCAGAATAAAGAGAATTACTTTCATTAAATTGGAAAATCTGGCTTGTTCACTCTCACGGAAATAATCGATGCCTTCGTATAATTATTGCTTCTTCAATTAAAAAATCCAATATTTCGGTTGAGGTCATGAAGATAATGACATTGTCACTTTCGAACTGATGTTCATTGAGCGTAATTAAGTACATGCACAAGTCAACCAAAGTACAGTAAAATACGTGCACTGAGAAAAAAATAGAAATAATTCTCATAGTCCAATCTGAGGGACTCACTGAACTAGAGTATGACATATAACATATGTTATGATAGTATCACAGGACTTGCGACGCCTCATATCGAATGAAATCATAATTTATTTCGATACATGAAAAGATATTCGAAAATGCTTAAAAACCTTTGGGATGTAAATTTGAATAACTCATGTTCAGCTACAATATGCGGTCGCAAGTACATGTTAATGTGGTAAATTAATAACTTGGATGTCATAAAATCAATGAAGAAGTAATTTGCATGGCCTAGATAGACTAGGTATTTGCTTTCTCGTATTGACGAGACAGACAGATATTTCTCAATATCCACTACAGCATTTGATACGTGATCATTAACGGAATAGATTTCTCGATAGAAATTTATCATCGCTAAGAAATCGCTTTCCTTTGATCGTAATAATGAAAGTGTCTGTCTAACCATTTACACTTAGTTCGTTAATAGCAGTAACAATGTGAAGGTTTAATTTAGGACACAACGATCATCAATCATGCTGTCTTCAATTCAAGATGCATTTATCACTTAATGATGCGGAATAATTTTCCATTCAAAGCTATTTCTCGGAATCATAATTTGCTTGCATATTACACCTAACCGTAAGGTTGGTCCTACCTTTGCACAAGTAAAGTTTCTATTCAAAATATAGACCCAGACAAAGGCTGGGCGCAGCTAAACCGGCTGCACACGTGGAGGGATGGGCCCAGATGTGGAGATGAACAGTTGTTGAAGATGTCAACACACATGCAAGAGGAAAACATGCAAATGGTGGCATGTGCACTGTATCGAATTTCTTCTAGATTTTGGCTTATAGTTTAACAAAGCCACTCAACCAAAAGAAAATAAGCATATTGAAAAATGGTACGAACACAAACATTGAAACCTAAAATAAATTCTACTATCATCAAAAATGTTTAAGTAAGCGAGGCATGGACAGTCTTGAGGAAGCGTTTTCAGAATTTGTGCAAAGATGGGATTTCCAATTCAGCTTGGAATCCACAGCTACGTCAAGGATCTTCAGAATAGTTTATCTTGGAACATCAACACATTCATTCTCATCCAGAAAATCCACCAAAGTCAGTTTTCATAGTTTGCTGACTAAAGACCAATTTTATGTGTACATTGAAAATTCTTCAAACTCTACGATTCTATATTTTTGCTTTATCTTTGTCAAGCAAGTGTGATTATCTTTATTTCGACATAGCAATTACAACAAAAACATCTTCACTTGCACGGGGTTTATTCCTTAATGTCGGACTCTTAGGTATCTTTGCTATCTTCGATAGCTTTGATATTCGACCTCTCCGGGCTTACTATACGAAAGCTATGTATAATGTACCATTTTATTGATGTGCAACTCAGTAGAAACATTTCCTCTGTCGGATAGAGTTCATTTCATTTTGTTTCCAGGTGATATTTCTCCTTAGATTTCATTTTCATTCTTTGAAAAAGACGAGGAATCTTCTCTTGGCAAATAATCGGAGCGTATTGAGGTGGAATGATAAGAATATCCAAGCTTCATCAAAGTATCAATCTTGTACTTAATGAAAGAATTACAATGGAGCCGTTAAAGAATGAATTCTTAAACATTTTTATATAAACATGAAACGGGATTATCTGTTCTGATGAGTGAATAATTCAAAATCCACAAAAGAAAGCTCGGTTGAATATTAAGGAATCCAAACATGGAAAGATTAGAAAACCTCCGTCATAATCGTCGACACAATCACGATAAGTACTGCAGACAAAGTAGCTTACACAGCAACTGGCCATAAGTGTCAAATTATGTCACCAACAAGTTTAGGTGAACAAGCGAAGATTCGTGCGCGACCAGCTCTGTTTAAAGTTGTTAAGTAAATTGAAGAAGAGCCCGTCGCAAGCTTTTGTTTCTTGAAATTCTTCTGAAGTCACGTCACACATCGCAATCTTAAGATGTACGGGGACGATATCTTAGTTTTTTCAAGACTTGTTGAAGATTTCTTTAGATATTTAATCGACTTATGTGCAGTCACAGTTCGATAATTCAGATGCAGTCGTTCAATATTGATCAACTCATATTAGCAATCAACTCATATGCTAATGTGAAATTTCTGATGAGAAGTCGGCACTGTAATTTCCAATTAGTCGTTAGGGATCTAGTTTGAAGATTTCGTCTATTAATGCAAGAATTGATGTATTTTGCAAATTGAAATATTTGCATGCATAATGTATGTGAGGTCTTTGAAAGTAATCACTTAAAATAGAATGTAACATTTTTGCGGACACAAAATGAGTGAAAGACGTTTGACTATTTAATTAGTCTAAAATCTGAATTAAATACGCTGAATACGATAACTTACTGAAAAAAATCATTATCGCAGGTCCCACAAATATCAAAGCAACCCGACTTGGTTGTAGTATGTATAGCTTTATTTGAAGCTCAATAGAGCATTCACAAGTCGCTAAAATATACAATAAATCAATCGATTTCATTACATTATCAAATTTATCATGAGGTCACATTAAAAATCCAGAAATTACTTAATGATTACCTAATAAAATGCTCCTGGTTGAATCAGATTTCTCAGCGTGAATTTGATAAAATTTACAAAAGTTTGATTTATTTTTACACGGAGGCATCAATTGCACTGAACACATCAAAAAGTCATCATCCTTTGCACTCCTTTTCAGATAGCTTGCAATCAAATGTGGGGAAACTGAACAAAAGGAAGGTCAAGGTCATAATGAAGCGGTCGTTATGAAGCTGTCGAAAGCGGTCGCGCGAACATTGGGTGTTTTTCTTGTTTCGTTGGTCAACATCGACCCTGGGATGTCCTCCGAATCAAATAATGAGTTGTGTTTAAAAGCTGCATGTATGAATATTTTGAAATATGATTTAGAGAGGTGGAAAGCAGATAAATAGGGATTTCAAAATCCTGGAAATACATGTGGTTGATAACTTAGGTAAGATTATGGTAGGTATATCCTCGCTTTTTGAGATCCCGTGATATGGAATTAGCCAAGAATTGATATAATTAGTATCAGGATTGACAATACATGAAGTAGGCCTATAATCCGGCTTAAATGGCAATTGAAGACTTCAACATGTGGAGAGTAGCAGATATCAATAGCATTCCCAACTTTTGATGGTCGCGGGATTCGGTGTTGCAGGAGTGGAGATCTGGGATTTGTGCTTGTGCTTCTATTCTTCCCCTCCCCACCACATTTTTCAAGTTTTCCAAAATCATCAAATTTCGCCAAAGTTAGTCACATTGGGTTTATATTAGACTTCATCTGTCACTGAGTGACACTACAGCACCGCTGAGAAGTCTTACTTGAACCCTGGGATGAAGGACTGGTCCCTTGGATACTCACTTAGAATGCAAGGTACAGCTGTGATCATGAACTTCATGTGATTGTTGTCTACAGACAAATGACGAGCAGTTGTCTAATTCTGAAGCTGTAAATGTTCTGCAAGTCAGATAGGAGGAGTTTTACATACTCAACGCTATGCGACGTTAGTCAGACTGCCCGTAGGAGCAAGAGAAGATCGTTGACGATGTAACACTTCCGGTTGTCAACAACAGAAATGTGGGGGGGGGAAGAATAGAAGTACCTTTGTGCCTCCACCTTTGAACACCTTCCTAATAGATCCAAGTGGATGACGCCTTCCTTATATGAATTTTAATAATATTTTCACATCACATTCCTGGTTTCTAAATTCATTATTTCATGTTCACAATAGTAATGAACCGTTATCTTGGCTGCTTACATTCATCATTGCAGTTGAAATAATTTTCTTTTTGTTGGAATGTTGTCGTTAATTTAACAGAGGTACCAGACATCTTCAGAGTACATGTTGTCAAGTCGTGTGAGGCATAATCCAATTTCGTTGATATCTAATTCATGGTAGAACTTAATTCACCTAATATGTGAATGGATTATCATGATTATGGACGTCATTTTGTTGAAAAACTGAACTAGACACCGAACTTAATGAAATATGCCATGCGATTTGTTCTAGTTCTGAGAGACCAATGAATGCAATGACTTCTAGGTTGGCTTCGGAAGAAGGTGATCTTTCACTTGAAGACAGTTACTAAAGTCGGAATGATCTGATGCGAAATTGTACAGAAATGAATGCTGTCATTAGGAATTACCAATGATCCGCCGAGTCTCATCGATCACTCATTCTAACATGGATGTGAAGCATGTAGAATCATGGAACTATTATGATAATCAAAATCCAAATAACGCTGAATCAGACCTCTTGACATTAATTGGAAGCCAGTCCATTGCTATGTCAATAATTTGATGACTACAGTGTACAACAATTGTTTGATTTTACAGATTATATATGCTGATTAAATATCAATTAGAAAATCAATTTTTCTCGACCGAAAGTGCAAGAAAATTAGATTTACAATTTGCTGCGCAGCCGACAGATGGCCAAAACACAAGTATACTGAGTTTTAAAGCAAAAATATACATACTATGACGCAAGCGATCATTGCAACCGAATTGACATAAAAAGAAATTAATCAAAAGTCATGATTTACCAGTAACGTTGATTTATCAGCATGGCTATCAGACAACATATTTTCTTAATAATGAATCTGTAACATATATGTATAGAGTAAGGATTTGATGAATAGCCCTGCTAAATTCAAATGCTGTGTTTGTTTTGCTGTCTGTAAATGCACTTGCTCCCATACGGTGAATTTTACATAGATAAATATGTTAACACAATAAAAGTAACAGTAGCGCTTTATGCCAGCACAAAATTATAGAAGATAAAGGCATGGAAGCGTTCGGAGCTTTCAGGTCGACTTCATCAGCAGACTCTTCAACACACGAGACATTAATAGCAGAAGTAAAAACCATCACAAATCTTGAACCCACATACAATAGAAAGTTAGAACTTCTAGGGGCGACCGTACAGAAACACTGTTAGGCTAACAAATCACTAACAGTAAGATTCACTCATTGAAATTGCCTGTCACTAACAACTCACTAACACTGCTTCTGTGCGGTCGCCCCAGACTGCTACTAGTCTTAATTCCAGTAACATTCAAGCAGTTAGCACATTTCTTAATATCACATTCTTCATTAAAAACCTTCACACGGTGACATCTCGCTGTCTACCAAGCTTAGCTTCCATAGATAGTTGAAGGCGCTGGACGCCGAAGTGCCTTCTCTCGTATATTTATTTAGCAATAAAAATTCGATCTGAGAAGAAATGGGAGTATGCCTTTTGCTTTCAAATTATTATGTTCAAACGCACCAACTACTAAGTATCAAATTATGACTTTAGTCCCTTAGTGCATGTTTTAGTTATTGACATTTTGATGATCTTTGTGATAAGGATGAAAAAGTTGGACCTGTTCTCCTGATAACATTAGACTATATCATAGACAGCAGTGCCATGGTTTTTCCTCTACCAGAACAGGCGAGGAAAATATCATGTTAAGGTAACATTAAAAGCAGATCAATTGCTGCTAATATACCGATGCACTGTTAGTGTTTACAGTTCCCTTGTTCTCCAGCCAGTATATTGCCACATCGTGATCAATTCATTTGTTTATTCTTCCGTATGCTTTCGTAGAGAATATGTTGCTCTCTTGCATAGAATCGAATCGAATCAAGTTGCAGCAAATAATGTGAAATATGATGACTTTAATCTTCACAGATCACCGGAGAAGTTGATGTATTAAAAATCAGACTCTCATCTATTCGAAATAATATCCAAAAATTCATTCTTCTAGCAAAACATTATTGAATTAATCACGCATTATGGCTGATTTTTACTTGCAAAACATCTGTCAGGCTGCCGTCTGCATGGCTGACTTCATCACAAGCCACTTCCGCGGTAGTTGGTCTCGGTTTAGCGCAGCAGGTTGAACTGTTCTCAACAGGCTTTGAATTGCCTGCCACAGTCAGGAGCCAGGATTACATCTTTCAACCGCAACTTCATCATTCAAGTACTTGAACAGGAGCGTAATTCCAAAAATATGGATTAAAGACACAGTGTGAGTCTAACAAATCTGTATTAGTGCTTGTAAATCAGCAATATTCTCTTGACTTTTGTATCTGACTCGGCTTATTTCATGTCGCATACTGTTAAGGCTTCATATTATGAAAATTGCCAAAATGTCTGACTGAAACGAAAATCCAACCTGGCGGTGTTCTAATCATTGAAATTCGGTTTCATTTTTGGTCACTGAGTCTATCTATCGTTGAACCGGCTGCTTGTTGCTAAAAGGGCGATGGTATTTTGTCATCAGAAGTGTGTCATTTCATGAACATAACAAAGTACAATGCCTTCCTTCTCAACAAACCGACTAGAAATCCGATTTTCGCCTTGTTTAAGCTAGTGGTGCTAGAATGGACAACAGTTGTTTGTTGACTGTCCATTTCATCTGCTCGGTCAGGTGCCGATCTATGTCAATGTTGCTAGACCTTTAGAAAAATATAATCCTTGAAACATGTAGCAGTTGCAGCTTCCTTCCTTCAGGCGGTGTATTGCAAGTTATATTTTATGAAAATGATTTTATGCTTTAAGTGAAGTGATCGTGAATGCTTGCGAGGTATATACACACTACATACTCGTGCATGTGCGGGCAAACATGTGTATATTTGAATATGTAAAAAGGTGGATTTTACCGCATGTATTAACGCATCATTTTGCTGGGTCGAGCGAGTGCGGTTGGGAAATCAAGGGTGCTAGTTTCTTATAGACTTTATAGTCATCATTCTCTTTAGATATTCAATGTACTACGACAGACCATTGGTGTCAATCTACTGTGTAAAATAGTCGAATGACATGCTGTCACGCTGCCTCGTTGCAGAATAAATGTTGGTAACATTCTGTCGATAATAGGACAATACTTACTTACTTACTTACTGTCCGGTTTTACGTCCTTGGTTCCACCAGTTTTGAGGGTTGGACGGTATTCCATGCCGATCCCAATGTTGAGGACGGATAGGGCTCCTCCATGCACCATGATCTTGTGCAGTTCGACGATCGAGCCGCAGGTAGCGGAGGTCCTTGTCCACATTGTGAATCCATCTTTTCTTCTGGCCTCCTCGGATGTTCGGACCAGGCACTTCAAAGGTCATAATTTTCTTTGGCCATAGCCAGTTAGGCATACGCTCCAAGTGCCCGAACCATCGAAGGTTGGATATTGCATACCGACGTAACAGGTTTGATATACCGTCAATAAGATGTCGGTATCACTTGGCGATGACTACTGCCTTCACTTGCATTCCTTTTGAACCGTCAGCATGGTATAGTGAAAGTGTAGTGAAGCTGGTTATCACCGCGGACTTCGGTTCGATTCCTGGGTCGGGCGAGTGCGGTTGGGGAATCAAGGGTGTTGGCATCTTTTACTGACTTAATAGTTGTCATTCTCTTTAGATACTCAAAGTTAACACTTCACAATGTGTACGTAACGTGTTTAGAAATGCTTTATCCGGCACTTTACCATTGATATCGTCGTGATGTCTAAAATGTATCAACTCAGCTCATGAAGTAAAGGGGGAGTTCAGACCGCACTTGAACACGGTGAAACTCGGTGATCGTTCGGCAGATGACTTAGTGCTCACCACATCGCCATTTAATGATAATGATAATGTGAGAATTTGATGAAATTTCCAGAACTCTGTCGATGAAGTTTCAAGCAGCATTTTAAAGTCAGCCAATGCCGACGTCACGATAACTAAGCGGACATGAGTCCGGTTGATAACATGATAACATCGCCAGCACCATTCCTTCTCCCAAAATCATGAATTTAATGGTGTAATTGAATCCAATTTATGATCATAAATGCATAACAACTGTTTATTTTTGAATTCACATTTAATGATATCATTACTGTTCTAATGTTGAAGTGAAACATCAAGTTGCAAGATACATTTGTACATCTACAGGAGAAGATTCACATTTCTTGAAATAACAAAATCATAGACAGACTGACAGAAGCGGAAGAGCTGCATTGAAAAGTACAACCATTCCATCGTATTGCTAAGTGAATGGACGGACATCTGGGTAGCTGCACCTCACATGCCATGAACCATCAAAAGAGGCAGAACAAACGGTACTTATGGGCTATCTCCCCCCCACGTTTTCAAATGTCTGAAAGTCGTAAAAATGAATCAATCTTCACAAAACTTTAGAGACACGTATTTAAGTATATTTTCCACCCACATACCAAAATTTGTGCAAATCAGACAAGTACTTTTTGAATTAGGAGCGATAACTTGAAGTGCAGCGATGTCTGCAGCTTGATCTGACTTCTTCTGACCTCATCGTCTGAGCAGAAAGCACTTGAGGTCAACAAGGTAATTTCCCGACAACTCGTATGATAATGACCAGGCCATATCCCTTACACAAACATGTTTAACTTAATAAAGGTGTGGCAAGGTAGTGAGTGGCCATGGGAAGATTTCAAATAGCAGTGGATGAGATGAAGAGGGAGAGAGAACAATGCGCACACGAGTAACAATAACGCGTCGAGCAGACGAAGTCAGATCAGGTTGTTGACATCGCCACACTTCGCGTTATCGTCTCTAATGCAAAAAGTACTTGATCGATCTGCACAAATTTTTGTATGTAGGTAGAAAATATATTTAAGTACGTCTTAAGAAGTTTGGTGACGATTGATTCATTGTTGCAGATTTTTGACAAATTTGAAAACCTGGGCGGGGGAGATAACCCATAAGTACCGAACAAACTTACGAGTTTTTAATTGCTTTGATGTAAATTGTCATACAAATCTTAGATTCTGATTTCTTAACATGGTCCAATTATCGATTCACAGGTGGCAGGAGAAAATTCCTGAACTTGGAGTGAAACGTCAGGCTTGCGGTTTATTGTAATTCCAATTTGAGGAATTTTGAAAAGCACGGATTCACTGAATGAAAATCGAGAATGACAACCGCATACAATCTGAATGCCAACAACGCATCCATACGAATGGTAGTTAAATGAACTCACATTGATGCGGATGCAGTTGGGTTAAGGCCAATCAGGGTCACTTCAAGGAAGAGTGAAAAGTACATGCACGTTTAGCGAACTTCCAGCGATGATGTGACGACACAGCGCAAGTAACTTCAAGTGCTAGATTTTGCCGGAAACATTAGTGCGGCCGACAGAACTAGTTTCTGCGGGGAACGAGGCCGAAAATGAAGCTTTCCAGATCGATGCACATCTAAGTAAGTATATTAGGTAGAGTAGGATCAGTATCAATTAAATCCCCTATGAGTATACAGTTTCGATCTATTTTATTAAATGAACTCAAGTTGAGACCCAGTACCACATGAGATATTTAAAATGCTACACATTTAGAGAAATTTGCACGTAACTGATTGACCATGACAGCAAAACAGAAGGAATATTAGAATTTTACAAATTCTCCGTGTCCTGTCAACCTTGGAGAGGTAATGAGCATGCTAACTAAGCAATTCGATAGGTGCTATTACTTTCATGCTCAGTCTTATTCATAGTAGTATTTTCTTACGCGCGATCATGTCACAAACTACCTGCCACTGGAAGAGCAAAATATCATAATTAAAGACGATGATCATAATCAAATTTCATTTTTTTTAAATGAGTCCACATTGCTATTCAGATTCAAGAAATGAAACATATTTTAGTGAATAATCAAATCATACAGATGAAAAAGGAATTAAAACCTTGAAATTTCACCTAATAAGCACAATGGGATCTCAAGTTTTTCATTGATACTTCCATTATAACGTCGTTCATGAAATTCCTTTGATCATCAGCTTAATCTCCGCTTAATTCAGATGCTTGTTAACAAATATTCACTCCTCTTGATATCCAAATTTATCATACTACTTATGAAGTGGCTTTATCTCGGTAGTATATAAACACAGGAATAATTTGCAAAACAGTCGCTTTTTAAAAACTGCTTAAATATATATTTTTTGGACCGCAGGAACGTAATCTCCACAAAAAGAATGTAAAAATGTTAACTATACAGATACTTTTTGAGACGACACTACCTACTGTATACTTACTCTGTGATGTACATCCTATGCCTATGAATCTGTACGTCTGCCGAGTTTTAGTTAGTTCTTCTTCTTGTCACGTCGGACAGTATCAAAGAAATGCACATGCAAGTCCAATGGGAAGCAGATTGAAGTTTTCGGTGAAAATAAGTTTTTCTATGTTTTCTCGAAAAAAGTAAAAAGCACTAAGACATCACAATTTTTGTCATGGAGTGTATTCAAGTTTTTTCCTATCATATGTATGCGTTACCAACATGCTTCTGATCGTTGATGTATGCGACAATGTGGTTAAATGAGGCTAAAAGTCGCCAAAATGCTGCAATTGCAGACATTCCGAGGCTTACTAAATTGCTGAATTTTTAGCTTCATGGACAAAGGTAGACTACACAACAGGATAACAAATTACCGGAATACATTCCATGTAAAAAAATTTGACTCCAGACTTAGTAAATTTCAAGTTATCAGATACACATAGCATAGAAAATCTCACTTTTACAGAGAGCTTTGATCTAATTCCCATTGAGCTTGCATGTGTTTTCTTTGGTCCTGTTTGGCAAGAAGAGGGGCCAGGTAGAACTCGCGCAGATGCGCAGATTCGTAGTGGGCATAGAGGGTGCATCATTATGTGAAAGTCTCATTTTCGTTCTCGTTCCTTGCAGAAACTCGCTGTCTGCCGGACTATACGTATTGCTCAACGGAAGAACGCCGTCGATTCACATTCTATGACTACTGTGATGATGTTGTTGCTCCGTCACCCACAACGAAAGCCAATAGTGCGTCCTATGAATGAGCTAAACAGAAACTGTCCTCCTACGAATAATGAAAAATCCTACATCATTTTACTACCAAGGAAAACTTTACTATTATACGAGTAACACACAATAAATATTCCAATGCGAATAACCTTCTTAAGGTCAGTTGAAATAGCCAATGTACATACAATTTTGAAACTTACAGCAGATTGATTGAGTGTACTAGAAGCACAAACACTGAACGGTAACTTGAAAGAAGTAAGTGTACACTGTATGATCTGACCTAAAAAAACAAGAACATTTACAAGCATCAGTATGGATATGTTGATCATCCTACATTCTAAATTCCAGTTTTACACGACAGTGCACTACATCTTATCTTCACTGAAACGCAGTTTGATGTTATTCCCACTTCAATAGAAAAAATCAACTGCGGATTAAATGTTCCGTTCATTCATGGAAATATTTCTTAATCCAACAAAGTTAGTTGATGGATGATGCACCATTGGCATGATAAAGACTGAACTTTTATTCTTTATCTATCAGAAATTGTCATTTGAAAAGTTTAGAAAGTAATAGAAGAGATTTTTCTGCCAAAATTTAGTAATTGCGAAAATATAGGATCAACAATATTCCAATGAGAAGAAAATATGCCAAGCTTAACATACGATGAAATTGAAACAACGCGAGTGGAATAATTTGGATGCCCCCACATACACATGTCCGAGGTATCCAATCGACAATGTCACACAGTTCATTCCTCGTATACTGTACAATCAGATAGCGGTCGAGGCTGCGCACTATACAAGATGAATGTCAAGATGGTGAAGCCACGTGAGAAAGTAGCCTCACTTTCACACATCGACTTATTGGTAAAAGTGAAAGTGGCGATGAAAAAACTGAGCAAGATCCGTTTGACTGTGCTAGGGCCGATTCTCTCTATCTGTGGTGTTCTGTTTATTTATGTATAATCTCAGCTTTTGCACAAATGTAGGTCAAATACGAAGGGTATTCGAGACTTCTCAATCCCTTAACAGCTTCGCATAAAACAAAATCGGACGGTTAGTCACAGAGGTGGATTCGTCTGTCGCTGTTAGAGGTGACGCGATTCTATTTCAGCCATTGTATGCACTGGTAGAGAGATAAGGAGAGACTTGCATGGTTGGCCAAGCGAGCGCATTGCGTAAGGAAAGTTGCATTAGGGAACACACGAGCTGTTGTTGTTACAGTGAAGACTGAACATCTGCCAAGTGAACAGTACCTATCTTTGACTCAATACTTCTCCGTGATAAATTCATCAAATGGAAATATTATTCACATCGTTCGACTCCTCGCGATCTAAATTTGCTGACTGTGTACGTTCAATGCGGTGTCAATGATTTACTTCGTCAGAACTCAGATTTCAATTTGCATGACGTTCAATGGAAAATTGATCTTTCTGCCTCTAGGGAATAGTTCTTAGCGTGACCATCAGTATTAAAAAAAATTAATGTCTTGACCCAAACAACACAGACAAAGCAATTTATCTCTGTGGTTACAGTATAAACGTTGGAACTCTACAACCGTGAGTCCTTAGATGGTAGTCTCTATAGCCATGCAATAACTTAACATTGCTGATTCTCTGCAAAATATTCTTGCTGACCTCGTTCGCGCTTCTCACAAAATGCTGATGCTGTGCTCAGAACTGAAGTGCAGCTATAAAAATTGAATCAGACGTTTTGTCCGGACTTCATGATCAATGCAAAGGTTAATACACGTTGAAAGTGGATTTTCGTCCTTCAACTCGACCCTGCACTGCCATACTTTCTGAGGTCGCGCCTCCGCTTTCAGCGTTCACCGAACTCTACTGAGGTTCCCCTGCCTCTTCACTTTTCCTGCTCCTCACCTATCACTAGCAAGAGCCAGTCTGTGTTCAGCAGGGAAATCCTCTAGGATCCTTGCTATTTTCAATTGCCTTCGTCACTATGGAGTTCCACAACCGCCTGCCTCGCTCTTCCCTTCAAATATGATATCTGAACGATGGCAGTATTATTGGCGGCCTCGATAAACTTTCGAAGACCTTGCTGTTCTCCACTATTGGCCTCCTACTATCAAGGGATCCTATCCTTCCCCATTCAGGGACATCACGGTGTCTCCGTCCGTCACCTATGCGATCTTGGGAGCACTGGTTGATAGTCCATCGTTTCCAGGGTTTCGGAGCCGGAGCCGATAGAAAATTCCACCGCTCCGACTTTAAGTTTTATGTGTATTTGAATTCTTAGACATTTGAGTGTCTCAGATTCGCCGGGAGATACTCCTACACCTTTTGCCAGTTCAGTCACTTCCACTCGTGTTCTCGCTGATCAACTCTGCCCCTCCGACTCGTCAGCTGATCTGGCAAGCTCTGCTACGGTTTCACCTCTTCCTCCACTTCCGGATGTCGGGAATCTTCATCTCAAAAGGAACCCTACGGCGCTATCGATACCAAGGCACACTATTTTCGATCTGTTGGTCTCATGTTGGAAGCTTCAGCTGACGAGAGATGTATAGCTCGTCTGAATAATAATAATGCTTTCATGATAAACCGAAAACTAAAGAGCGGCATTTGGAAAGAAATGTGCGCAAGAAATCATGTTTTGGTCGAAAATCTGAAAAATGACCTGGTGTAGAACACTGGCTTAGAGAACGGCGTCGACATTTTGCGACTGTCTTGTATGTATATTCTGCTCACAAACAATAAAAAGGATGACAATCGGTGTGATTGAAACTTTTCGAAATAATTTGACACATCCTCGATCAAGCCTGACTTTCAGCGGAAGCTTATCGGCAATGAGTCACAGCGTTTGACGATGCGCTCCAAACGATCGAGTTTAGTGAACAATTTCGAAGAGATGTCACAAATGACCTGCCCAACACTCCCCCACAATTGCGACTTCCCCAACATGGCACCTTCCAGAGCCCTGGGACTGGATGTAACCTCGTCCTAATTTCGCCTTGTCTTCCTCTGTCGCATCGGCATGCCTATCAATCCCGCTGCCTCCTGTCCAAGCCGCGCTTCAGCGACGCAATGGATCCATGCTAGCGCTCGAACCTCGCCGCATTTTCCTTCCTTCCCGCCTTTGCCCCTGGGCCTTGTTTCTGGCATGATGTGCTTAGTTTTGCCAATAAAAACAAACCAGCGTCTTTCATCCTATGTTATGCTTAAAAAACTTCATTCCAGCACCCATTTACACACGAATGACTGTTCCGATTCACACATCATTCATTTTGACTTGGAGAATGTGTCAGTTGCCACTGTCTTGCTTATTACAGGAATTGCATTATTTTTTCACATTTTTGATTAGCATAAGAATAGCTGAGAAAGGGATGGCGGATATATCTGGTAAAGATGGATGAGCATGAATGATGTCATAGAAAATCAAGTGACTAAAACAATGACCTCCAAATGAAACTTTCATGCTAGGACATTATATAGAGGTTTCCATAACGAAGGGAAAGAACTAAAATCCAATTTGCTCCGGATGCTAAACGCTACTCGTCTAAGTGTTTGATTTTCCAACGGAAGTGCCTCACAGATTTGCCATCAAACCACAAAGGCTGACAACCGGATGGTTACAAATCTTTCATTATCTCTTAGCATGGCAACTGATACTGATAGATTAATCAAAAAACCACACCACAGTGAGAGAGCGATTTAAATGTGAATCAACATCTCCGTCAACTATACAGTTGTTTTCCTATAGCCGATCGCTTTGTATATCCTTTGTCAACACTAGCATTGAAATACATTAATTGTTCTGATCTTGAATTGGTAAATCCTGTATTTCACCCTGACTGTCGAGTAACTAAACAAATTGCAGATAGAGTGGGAAATCAACTGCTCGTATATCTTATCTGTCTAAAGTCTCCGATTCTGGACGTCTATATTTAGAATTCTACTCTTGCTGTTTCTTCTCACCGAGACTAGATTACAACGCGGAAGGTTTGATGTAATAATTTCCAATCAATAACAGTCATCATACTGTAGTAGGAGAAGTAATTTACAGAAAGGAAATACTTCTACATCAGAGTTGAATGCGAACTGGATGTTTGCGGCCAGCCCCACCTCGGCCCGCAGACCGTCAATCAACGGCTCGGAGTCGAATTCTAGGCCCGCTTTTGCTCTATTTTATTACCCTATTTTCAGTCTATCATTGATATCTAAATGAAACTTTTATGTACTCGTTTATTTGAAATCAAAGTGGAGTAGTGTATGCATCAAGTTCATTTAAATATACAGGCCTATAATGACGGAGATTTATAGACAGTAGATGCAATTTTCTTAGTGCAATATCAAATACAGGTGATACTACAATTAAGGATTGAAACTGATTGAATGGAAGAATGAAAATTCATTGCAGATTTTCATAATTACGCCAGAATATATTCATAATTACATGAAATCGACAATTTTTAATTTAAGTCTCAATAGGATATGTATAGGCATAGCCTGCATGTAGACTATCTCAGAATCAGTTTCATCAAATTCTGCATGCTAGCAGGTTAATAGACATCGAAAAAATCAACTCAATTTTGTACCGGTGCGGTATGATGCTTCCAGTATGGCTAACAGCTCATGATAGGAATGGTAGACACATTGTTTGAAGCAATTTCATCGAGTTATGACCTTGGTCTAAATGTATTTTTATTATGCGTGCATGGAATGGCGTGATTCAAACCTAAAAATGCGCCTAAAGAATGTCACATTCCCACAATCGCAAAGTCAAACATGCATCTCAGTATTACGATAACTTTTGTTCTTTGGTTAATGCGAATATTGCATGCAAAGAGTGATCAACAGGGAGCAAACATTAATGAAACAGACTTGCCTTTATTGCAAATAAATTGTGATAATTTCTTCACTCAGTATTTTGATTTGACAGATTCATTCAACTAGTGAATAGGTTCAACTCAATTAGGCGTAATATTCGATCAATTGTTTTTCCAATCCTTGCAGCTAGTCATTGGCTCATGTATTATGTCATTGGCAGTAAGTCATTGGCTTATGACGTGGATGAACGATCAGACGGTGAGTAGTTTTGCCCACACATAAGAGTTGTAGGGAGGAAGGAACCCACTCTCCCCCACTTATGCATCACAGCTCCAAGAAACCAGACAATCTTCTGCCCTCCTGACCAAGCTTCGAATGAAGCAAGAGTTCAAAAACGACTTTCCCCTACAAATGACATGTTTAATATCTAACTCAATCAATAATCACTCACTTAGAATTTTCATTTCTCTTAGAAACTACCATCTTTCATAGAAAGCATTTTACACTATTTAATTAGCTCTACGAAAGTGCATGTCGACGTAATCAATGTTTGATTTTGATTTTTTTACGATTTTCTGATGAGTTGCAGTTCACAACACTCTATTTTTCTCTAATGCGAATGATCTACCACTAGTGGTAAAAATGGACATGAAGTTCTCAGCTTTCAGCAACACAATCTTCTGTGCGTGGATGAGAAAACTGAATTTAAGACAAGATGATGGCCTATCGACCTACAGACCCACAGACCGTTCTAGCAATTGCTGTTAGCAGTACGCTAGTTGCTCATATCTGAGCAGCGATCCAGCTCTACCACATCAAATATTATGACAACTGGACATGATTATTTTGTGGAATTAATTGGAAGCTTGTACAGGTTCTTTCTGTAAGTCATGCACATGAATGAGAAATTCTTCGTATCTTGCTATATAGGATTGTATTAAGACTGTGTTTTGGATATTTTGTCGCTCCCAGTCATCTAACTCATCATATATTTTTTACAGAAAAACAGAGTATACTGCTTGAAATTTGAAAGAATCAATTTATTTACATACAAAGAGGTGAAACAGAAAAATTCGTCTGCAATTATCTTGGCGTGATGTGGAAATTTACTTTAACTGCTACCATCTGAGGCATTTTGTGAAATCATTTTCCAATATTTAAAGCAACACTCCACTACTCAATATTTAGTAACGAGTTCATTAACATCGCAAAAAATTATTGAATCGCGAAAGAAGATTTCGATACCTCGTCAGTAGTAAGCCCGTGCCAAAATAAAGTCCAAAATGTGCAACGATGAGTCATCAGGCTGACTCAGCCCCCCTCTGGAAGGAAGGTGAGGGAGATGGCCAACGATGTGCTGGGAGGAATGGGTCCGAGAGGAAGAAACCGTTCCCCCCTGGAAGGAAGGAAGGCGGCAAGGGTAGGAATCTAGGAAGGAAGGCGGCAAGGGTAGGAATGTGTGAAGGATAGAGTGAGAAAAGGTAGGTGTTAGTGGTTTTGGGATGAGAAAAATTCGGCATGAAGGAGGGTTCGGATGGGAAATTGGAGTTCAGATTCGGAGTCTACGTGAAATGTTGGGTTAGGAGGGTTGTTTCCAGCGAAATCGGAGAGAAAAAATTCTGAGGACGTCCCCCCCCTCCTGTCAGACTTCTAACTTTGGTTCTAGAGATGGTGGAAAGTCGTGTGATAGCTCATTTGAAAGCTAAGAGTGAGAAAAATGCAGTGGAAAGCTCAATTTGGTCCTATTTTCCTGGGTTTAGAGAGGAAAATGGCAGGAAAACGCCAGAGTTAGAAAAGGCAGGTTTTGGGATGAGAAAAGTCGTTTTCGGCATGAGGAAGGCCTCGGATGGGAAAACGGACGGCAAATGCGGACTTTTTAGCCAATTTTGGGTCTAGGGACTTGCTTCCAGCTCAATCGGAGAGAAAAAATTCTGACCGAGAGTTCCAACTTTGGTTCCAGAGATCGTAGAAGGTCATGCAATAGCTCGTTTGAAAGCTAGGAGTGAGACAAAGTCAGTGGAAGAAACGGTTTGTTCATATCTCTCTTCGTTTAGATGTGAGACGCCATTGAAAATTTTTCGAAATTGGCGAAAAAACGACAGAGTTAGAATTTTTACGAAAATGTCTCTAGCGGGTGAACGAAGCCTCGGACGGGAAAATAGGAACCAGATTTGGAATCAGCGTGCCACTCTGCAGCTAGAGGGTGAGTTTGAAGTAAATCGGAGAGGAAAAGTTGAAAATTTTTCTCACACGGGTCTCCACACGGGATTTTTTCGTGAAAATGTTAATTTGTGGCCACCTTTGGCGATGTATAGCGGAGGATTGGAAGTGAATGAAGAGCTCGGGTTTCTTTTAGGGGCAAGACCGCACTTTGTTCTCTAGGATCCTATCTTTTCAGATCTGTGAAAGGTTTGGTTTCCAAATGAGAGCATGTTTAAAATCGAATGTTTTCACATTTTCCAAGATTTTGGAGCTTCTGAAAAGGCGACTCACCCTCGGTTTTTTCAACTCGGCTTCTGCTCATCGTAGAGAGTCGAGGGATGGCTTAAATGAAACGTGAGAGCGAGAAAACGTGACTGTCAAAATTTGAAGTCAATCGGAGCACTAGAACCGGAGATAGACGTGTTTAAAGTTTTTGGATGATGGATATTACGTCATCAGCTGATCGCCACAAACTATCTAAGTGGAATCTCTACTTGTGGAAATCAGTTCTCCTCCCGACTGGGTTGGAGTAGGTGAACTCCGGAGCTCTGATGATAGCATCAAACATTCCAAATTTCGGGATTCCGTAGGAAAGCGACTTAGAAAATTTCATGGCTGATATCAGCTAAGGCGTCAGACTTAAAGGTTCGCCAGGAGATGGCCTTCGTCTCCAGGCCATAAAAGACTACAAAACTTTAAAGGCTTGTAACTTTGCTTCTACAAGTCCTTTTGACTTGATTCAAAAAAGATTCGATCGCTATTGATTAGACCTATATTGACAGACTACTTATAAAATTTCTTAAGTAGTGCTAAAAAGTTGAAAAATTTGAATTCATTCTTTTTGGAGGTTTTCTGGGGTTTTCGACCCTGCTGAAGTTAATGAAGGCATGTATAAGTGTGTACGAGCCACACTTGATACAAGCGGCTTTTCAATGAAAGCGAGCATGACACGGAGAGTTTTGCTGCAATATTCCACTGACAGGGTGTTCCTTCGGGACGGCGGATGATGCCGCAGTGATAAGTGTGGCAAGGGAGTGTGTCATATTTTAGACTGTAACCTCTGGGGCAACTCATGTTGGGCATTTGACACAGTTCTCAACGTAGCACTTAGCTATCTTGTCATGGGTGGCATCTAAACATCTCCATTGCAAAACGCTCGTAAATCACGGCTTGCTATCAAGCTGATCAAAGTCTGCCAACCTCTTGTAAATAACTTCATTGGTTTTCATGTCTGACTATCAAGTCATTGACGGTGTAAGTTACGGAGATTTTCGGTGTCATACTTCCTGTTGGTGGGCACTCTTTCGAGACAGCGGTGAAGTCCGTAGCAATGAGTACTGCACGGGACGTTGGCAATGGTAATCCTTGTGAAACCTCTCTGCGTCATGTTTCCAAGTGGTTGCCTTTCGTCTCAACGTTGTACTCTGACCGCCAGGGCGACATTTAGCTATCTGCCACAGGTTACCTCATAAAATCTCCATTGCACTATGTCTCCCGATAGTTGGCCATACATGCAAGAATGAACCATGAGTTCTGCTTGTCTCTATCACGGAGACGAAATGATGAATGGAATGAAAGGGACATTCATGCGCCACACGCAACCACAAGCTCATTTCTCTCTTCGCTAGTGAACAAGCTCTTGTGAGTGTAGTCAGAAAGTGTATCATGTAGTACAAAAGTTTTACTGCAACACAGGTTGATGTATAGTTACAAAGTTTGATCATGACGTTTTATGAAACACAAATGTCATAAAATGCATGTTAGTGTAGTCAAACAGTTTTACCGTGACACACGTTTGTGAAAGTAAAGTTTGATCATCGAAGTTTTATTCGTCAGTGTACTCAGAAAGTGTATCATGGTTTGCAAAAGCAAAGTTTAGTGTAGTCAAACAGTTTTACCGCGACGCACGTTTGTGAAAGTAAAGTTTGATCATCGAAGTTTTATTCGTGAGTGTAGTCAGAAAGTGTATCATGGTTTGCAAAAGCAAAGTTTAGTGTAGTCAAATAGTTTTACCGCGACGCACGTTTGTGAAAGTAAAGTTTGATCATTGAAGTTTTATGACTGACAGAACTCACAACAGCATTAGAAAGTTTTATCGAAAATGTTTTACTGCACAGTGTAGATTGTCTTGTAACTTACTTTCACAGTGTTAGAAAAATTTATGTTGAGTGGAGACAGTTGCCAAATGTTCCCTTAATAGAAAATTCAAACTCCATGACTGCTAGATTGCTGAATACTTCATCTGGTTTACTAAAAGAAGTTTTCTACTGCAGTGAGACTGAGAGTTTAGAATGTTATATGAAAACAGTGTTCACCACAGAACTAGAAAGTTTTACTGCACTGTGTAGATTGTTTCACAGTGTTAAAAGGTCTTATAGTAAGCACTACAGCGTTGAATGTTTTATAAAACCAGGTAAAGTCTTGTCACAAACTTTGAGTGTGTGAGGGCTAGTTCCATGACATTGAATCGTGTGGGTCCTAAAGTCCTAAAGTCCATAATCCAAGGGTAGGGTCATCTACGGTTGGATTTAGGGATTTAGGATTTTATATCCCATGTGTTAACCGTTCGTGTAGAATTCGTGAAGCACATGTTCTCTTATAAGTCGAAACGCAAACGTTGAAATAAGTTTTGTAAGAAGTCTTTCACATGATGTTGTGAAACTTAGCGAACGTTGAAAAAAGTTTTATGAAATGTTTCTGCAGTCACACTCGCTAGCGTACCAGCTTTACTAAATGTGTTGTTTGCCTTTATCAAATTGAATGCGTGTGTAGACTGTTTTGTAAATAAAGACAGTGTTAAACGTGTTTCCACTCTGCATCGACAGCATACAACTATACACATGACGACCTGCAACGTTTCTTATAATGCATATGAGTTAGGAAACACTCAAAACATGTGTGAGATAAAAATCAACCTGCTAGATTAAGTGAGTCCCTCACAAAAGTGTCACAACTATTTTACGGGAAACTTGTAAAGGAGAACTGTGTAGCGAGAACGTTTACACTCATCATAGACAGATGAACATATATTCTAACTTCAACTTTCTGACATTCAAATGAAATTCGTAAACATGAACCGTGGTGTAAAACTACATGACCAGTGACAACAACTTTATGTTGGTAAAACTTTCATAGGTTGCAGCCGCGTTTAAAGTTGATATAAAAACCTGTAGAAACGCATAAGTCTTAGATGCAGTTCGACGTTGTGACTCGTACATTTAACTAACAAAATGAACAAGTCTGTGTAGAGGACCATAACACGCTCATCAGTAGTAAACAGCAAAGCATGTAATGTCATTGAATTATCAAGACTGAGTGACAAGTCTGTTGACGAGAGTGGATCTATTTCATGGATATGAAACAGTGAACATTACATTAGGACTGTCCATGAGTATTAAAGGTTAGAATCAAAGTTTGCTTTTCATGTGCATGACAAATGAAGAGAATCAACACGTGTCTCATTTCTAAACGAATCGTGCATTGCTTGTAAGTTTATAATAGAATCAACATTGAAACCTGCATCAAGTGATTTTCTGTGCGAATGCAGACGATGTGAAAATGGCACACGGATTGACATTTAACAATGCTTGCAATATTCAACACCCTGCCATTCAAAAGCAGCTAAAACGTCTATCATAAAACCTATCAGTGAAACAGATGTCATATAACCCTCCTGTGCGCACAAAGGTTCGCGAGGAGAGACAGCGCACTCTGTCGCCTGTTTGTCGCGCCGCCCCCTCAGCAGATAGAGTAGAACACAAAGATGAATGACAGCGCAGCCGGTTGGCACCCGTCTGTCACATTGCCCCCTATACACGTTGAATTTTCCATCGCATCTGTCCAACGAACAAGGATGCAGGAACTTATCGTCATCTCAGACCTCCCACCTAGCTGATTCCCACACAGCTCATTGCTATCACACCGGAAGGGAGATTCACGCGATAAATGCACATAAGTTTGTTGAGTGCTGAGGATGGCAGTCAATGAAAATATGTCTTCCCTTTTCTTCCTCCAACCGATAGTTTAAAGCGATTTGATTGCGCGAACAAGACATTTGAAAGGCTCTATCATTCTCATATAAAGCAGAGTCTCTTACATTTCACTATCATAGTCATGTCCGATAGGCCAAGAGCGTGCGTTATGCCATTTCGCATTATACACCGTGGAGAAGAATTCCACAGTGATATCTACGGTGAGGATATCACTGTGGAATTTATGAAGTACAGGGTGACACAGCTAAAAGTTCAATTTTTATTCTCCTCCAAAAGGGCATAATGAAGTCACTGCTGCCTGCAATGTGATCATTTGAATATAGCATTTTGTAACTCATAACTTATGCTATCGTTGTTGCTCTATATATATGATCTTGCTTCATAGTTTTGAAACTATAAATTGATAATTTTTTGACAATTATTTTCAAAGTTTCACATTTCAATTTTCATAAATGTCAATAGAAAGCTCAAAGTAACTTCAGAAGTAGCAATTTATTGTAAGATTTAAAAATATTCAGCATCCACGATGTCCACCTTCTTCTTCGATGACGACGACAATCGTTGAAAGCATTTGACAAAATGTCTGATATCACCAAGTGAAAAGCACTCATGATTCGCTGCTTCAAATCTTCTGGTTGTCCTTTTCGAATACAAAGGCTGCTCTCATGATGCCAATGAGGATCATCAGTTGACCAATAACGGCAGTTGTCTGACCCATCAAGGATGAAGTAGGCTTCGTCAGAGAATGGTAACTGCATCAAGTGGCTTGACGAAGAAATTCTCGAAGCTCTTTAAAGTTATTCCGACAAGCTTTGTCTTCCCTCAGAGATTGAACAATTAGCATTTTATTTTAAAGCATGAAATCTCATTTCTTTCAAATATCGCCTGACGGATTCGCGACTCACATCTAATTTTGAAGATGCGCCTCTTAAACTGATGGTATGAGGCTCGATTTCATAAAAGATTCCGAGCCTCATCACATTTCTCTGGATATGTTGTCTTTCATGTGTCTCTTGCTTGATCAATAACACAGTCTGTCTCCATCAGGAGAACATGCCACTTTTTGATAATGCTACTTGAGGGAGTGTCAAAGTTATTGCCAAATAAACAGCACGAATCTTTGAATGCACATGAGCAACACTCCCCATAAGCAGTCATACCAAGCCGCGCATTTAGCTCGTTGCTAATGGGATGCGCAATCAATGA
Source organism: Prostheceraeus crozeri (assembly GCA_907163375.1). Classification (NCBI taxonomy): domain Eukaryota; kingdom Metazoa; phylum Platyhelminthes; order Polycladida; family Euryleptidae; genus Prostheceraeus; species Prostheceraeus crozeri. Next base: position 463 of record CAJQUW010016451.1, on the reverse strand, counting down.
CCGCCGTTGTCCCAAACAAATTCGATATTTTATCAACGTCAATCAATAGTTGTGAACAAAATTTGAACGCTTCAACTTAGAAATCGACGAATTTCAATTTGAAAAAATTTAAAATAGTCACTTATTCACTTATTCATAACATTCAAGCTGTGTGCTTGACCTACGAGACAAGTGCAACCTTTTAGGAAATTACGACATTTAAGTAAAACTTATCAATTGATGGTTCCAAAACTACGAAGCAAAATCATAGATATAGAGCAACAACGATAACATAAGTTATGATTTACAAAATGCTGTATTCTAGTGATCACATTACGGGCAGCAGTGACTTCGTATTGCAATTTCCCCATGATTAGGAGAGGAATAAAAATTGAACCTTTAGCTGTGTCACCCTGTATTATTCATACTTCACTCTGAATGAGGATATGAGCCGTCGACTGCGGCAACAGATAGAGACGGTGGC